>OW388289.1:113985254-114330254 GCA_936450465.1 Gibbula magus | reverse complement strand
TTACGGGTATCAGGTCCCCTATCAAAACATCATGTAAGACCACCTCATTGGATAGGAACTTGAATTATCTTTCATTTGGGTACCCTTAGATGGTGGTGCAATATTCCTTGGTACCCTCAGACTAGTTTGATTGTGAAAAACTCAAAACAGAGCTAATATGTATACTACCTGGTGACGTTATTTGGCATTTTACGGTATCAGGTCCCCTATCAAACATCATGTAAGACACCTCATTGGATAGGAAATTGAATTATCTTTCATTTGGGTACCCTTAGATGGTGGTGCAAATATTCCTTGGTACCCTCAGACTAGTTTGATTGTGAACAACTCAAAACAGAGCTAATATGTATACTACCTGGTGACGTTATTTGGCATTTTACGGTATCAGGTCCCCTATCAAACATCATGTAAGACACCTCATTGGATAGGAAATTGAATTATCTTTCATTTGGGTACCCTTAGATGGTGGTGCAAATATTCCTTGGTACCCTCAGACTAGTTTGATTGTGAAAAACTCAAAACAGAGCTAATATGTATACTACCTGGTGACGTTATTTGGCATTTTACGGTATCAGGTCCCCTATCAAACATCATGTAAGACACCTCATTGGATAGGAACTTGAATTATCTTTCATTTGGGTACCCTTAGATGGTGGTGCAAATATTCCTTGGTACCCTCAGACTAGTTTGATTGTGAAAAACTCAAAACAGAGCTAATATGTATACTACCTGGTGACGTTATTTGGCATTTTACGGTATCAGGTCCCCTATCAAACATCATGTAAGACACCTCATTGGATAGGAAATTGAATTATCTTTCATTTGGGTACCCTTAGATGGTGGGTGCAAATATTCCTTGGTACCCTCAGACTAGTTTGATTGTGAAAAACTCAAAACAGAGCTAATATGTATACTACCTGGTGACGTTATTTGGCATTTTACGGTATCAGGTCCCCTATCAAACATCATGTAAGACACCTCATTGGATAGGAAATTGAATTATCTTTCATTTGGGTACCCTTAGATGGTGGTGCAAATATTCCTTGGTACCCTCAGACTAGTTTGATTGTGAAAAACTCAAAACAGAGCTAATATGTATACTACCTGGTGACGTTATTTGGCATTTTACGGTATCAGGTCCCCTATCAAACATCATGTAAGACACCTCATTGGATAGGAACTTGAATTATCTTTCATTTGGGTACCCTTAGATGGTGGTGCAAATATTCCTTGGTACCCTCAGACTAGTTTGATTGTGAACAACTCAAAACAGAGCTAATATGTATACTACCTGGTGACGTTATTTGGCATTTTACGGTATCAGGTCCCCTATCAAACATCATGTAAGACACCTCATTGGATAGGAAATTGAATTATCTTTCATTTGGGTACCCTTAGATGGTGGTGCAAATATTCCTTGGTACCCTCAGACTAGTTTGATTGTGAACAACTCAAAACAGAGCCAATATGTATACTACCTGGTGACGTTATTTGGCATTTTACGGTATCAGGTCCCCTATCAAACATCATGTAAGACACCTCATTGGATAGGAAATTGAATTATCTTTCATTTGGGTACCCTTAGATGGTGGTGCAAATATTCCTTGGTACCCTCAGACTAGTTTGATTGTGAAAAACTCAAAACAGAGCTAATATGTATACTACCTGGTGACGTTATTTGGCATTTTACGGTATCAGGTCCCCTATCAAACATCATGTAAGACACCTCATTGGATAGGAAATTGAATTATCTTTCATTTGGGTACCCTTAGATGGTGGTGCAAATATTCCTTGGTACCCTCAGACTAGTTTGATTGTGAAAAACTCAAAACAGAGCTAATATGTATACTACCTGGTGACGTTATTTGGCATTTTACGGTATCAGGTCCCCTATCAAACATCATGTAAGACACCTCATTGGATAGGAACTTGAATTATCTTTCATTTGGGTACCCTTAGATGGTGGTGCAAATATTCCTTGGTACCCTCAGACTAGTTTGATTGTGAACAACTCAAAACAGAGCTAATATGTATACTACCTGGTGACGTTATTTGGCATTTTACGGTATCAGGTCCCCTATCAAACATCATGTAAGACACCTCATTGGATAGGAAATTGAATTATCTTTCATTTGGGTACCCTTAGATGGTGGTGCAAATATTCCTTGGTACCCTCAGACTAGTTTGATTGTGAAAAACTCAAAACAGAGCTAATATGTATACTACCTGGTGACGTTATTTGGCATTTTACGGTATCAGGTCCCCTATCAAACATCATGTAAGACACCTCATTGGATAGGAACTTGAATTATCTTTCATTTGGGTACCCTTAGATGGTGGTGCAAATATTCCTTGGTACCCTCAGACTAGTTTGATTGTGAACAACTCAAAACAGAGCTAATATGTATACTACCTGGTGACGTTATTTGGCATTTTACGGTATCAGGTCCCCTATCAAACATCATGTAAGACACCTCATTGTATAGGAAATTGAATTATCTTTCATTTGGGTACCCTTAGATGGTGGTGCAAATATTCCTTGGTACCCTCAGACTAGTTTGATTGTGAACAACTCAAAACAGAGCTAATATGTATACTACCTGGTGACGTTATTTGGCATTTTACGGTATCAGGTCCCCTATCAAACATCATGTAAGACACCTCATTGGATAGGAAATTGAATTATCTTTCATTTGGGTACCCTTAGATGGTGGTGCAAATATTCCTTGGTACCCTCAGACTAGTTTGATTGTGAAAAACTCAAAACAGAGCTAATATGTATACTACCTGGTGACGTTATTTGGCATTTTACGGTATCAGGTCCCCTATCAAACATCATGTAAGACACCTCATTGGATAGGAACTTGAATTATCTTTCATTTGGGTACCCTTAGATGGTGGTGCAAATATTCCTTGGTACCCTCAGACTAGTTTGATTGTGAACAACTAAAAACAGAGCTAATATGTATACTACCTGGTGACGTTATTTGGCATTTTACGGTATCAGGTCCCCTATCAAACATCATGTAAGACACCTCATTGGATAGGAAATTGAATTATCTTTCATTTGGGTACCCTTAGATGGTGGTGCAAATATTCCTTGGTACCCTCAGACTAGTTTGATTGTGAAAAACTCAAAACAGAGCTAATATGTATACTACCTGGTGACGTTATTTGGCATTTTACGGTATCAGGTCCCCTATCAAACATCATGTAAGACACCTCATTGGATAGGAAATTGAATTATCTTTCATTTGGGTACCCTTAGATGGTGGTGCAAATATTCCTTGGTACCCTCAGACTAGTTTGATTGTGAAAAACTCAAAACAGAGCTAATATGTATACTACCTGGTGACGTTATTTGGCATTTTACGGTATCAGGTCCCCTATCAAACATCATGTAAGACACCTCATTGGATAGGAACTTGAATTATCTTTCATTTGGGTACCCTTAGATGGTGGTGCAAATATTCCTTGGTACCCTCAGACTAGTTTGATTGTGAACAACTCAAAACAGAGCTAATATGTATACTACCTGGTGACGTTATTTGGCATTTTACGGTATCAGGTCCCCTATCAAACATCATGTAAGACACCTCATTGGATAGGAAATTGAATTATCTTTCATTTGGGTACCCTTAGATGGTGGTGCAAATATTCCTTGGTACCCTCAGACTAGTTTGATTGTGAACAACTCAAAACAGAGCTAATATGTATACTACCTGGTGACGTTATTTGGCATTTTACGGTATCAGGTCCCCTATCAAACATCATGTAAGACACCTCATTGGATAGGAAATTGAATTATCTTTCATTTGGGTACCCTTAGATGGTGGTGCAAATATTCCTTGGTACCCTCAGACTAGTTTGATTGTGAAAAACTCAAAACAGAGCTAATATGTATACTACCTGGTGACGTTATTTGGCATTTTACGGTATCAGGTCCCCTATCAAACATCATGTAAGACACCTCATTGGATAGGAACTTGAATTATCTTTCATTTGGGTACCCTTAGATGGTGGTGCAAATATTCCTTGGTACCCTCAGACTAGTTTGATTGTGAACAACTCAAAACAGAGCTAATATGTATACTACCTGGTGACGTTATTTGGCATTTTACGGTATCAGGTCCCCTATCAAACATCATGTAAGACACCTCATTGGATAGGAAATTGAATTATCTTTCATTTGGGTACCCTTAGATGGTGGTGCAAATATTCCTTGGTACCCTCAGACTAGTTTGATTGTGAAAAACTCAAAACAGAGCTAATATGTATACTACCTGGTGACGTTATTTGGCATTTTACGGTATCAGGTCCCCTATCAAACATCATGTAAGACACCTCATTGGATAGGAACTTGAATTATCTTTCATTTGGGTACCCTTAGATGGTGGTGCAAATATTCCTTGGTACCCTCAGACTAGTTTGATTGTGAACAACTCAAAACAGAGCTAATATGTATACTACCTGGTGACGTTATTTGGCATTTTACGGTATCAGGTCCCCTATCAAACATCATGTAAGACACCTCATTGGATAGGAAATTGAATTATCTTTCATTTGGGTACCCTTAGATGGTGGTGCAAATATTCCTTGGTACCCTCAGACTAGTTTGATTGTGAAAAACTCAAAACAGAGCTAATATGTATACTACCTGGTGACGTTATTTGGCATTTTACGGTATCAGGTCCCCTATCAAACATCATGTAAGACACCTCATTGGATAGGAACTTGAATTATCTTTCATTTGGGTACCCTTAGATGGTGGTGCAAATATTCCTTGGTACCCTCAGACTAGTTTGATTGTGAACAACTCAAAACAGAGCTAATATGTATACTACCTGGTGACGTTATTTGGCATTTTACGGTATCAGGTCCCCTATCAAACATCATGTAAGACACCTCATTGGATAGGAAATTGAATTATCTTTCATTTGGGTACCCTTAGATGGTGGTGCAAATATTCCTTGGTACCCTCAGACTAGTTTGATTGTGAACAACTCAAAACAGAGCTAATATGTATACTACCTGGTGACGTTATTTGGCATTTTACGGTATCAGGTCCCCTATCAAACATCATGTAAGACACCTCATTGGATAGG
The DNA here is from genome assembly GCA_936450465.1 of Gibbula magus. Lineage (NCBI taxonomy): Eukaryota > Metazoa > Mollusca > Gastropoda > Trochida > Trochidae > Gibbula > Gibbula magus. Next base: position 114,325,149 of record OW388289.1, on the reverse strand, counting down.
AAATTGAATTATCTTTCATTTGGGTACCCTTAGATGGTGGTGCAAATATTCCTTGGTACCCTCAGACTAGTTTGATTGTGAAAAACTCAAAACAGAGCTAATATGTATACTACCTGGTGACGTTATTTGGCATTTTACGGTATCAGGTCCCCTATCAAACATCATGTAAGACACCTCATTGGATAGGAACTTGAATTATCTTTCATTTGGGTACCCTTAGATGGTGGTGCAAATATTCCTTGGTACCCTCAGACTAGTTTGATTGTGAACAACTCAAAACAGAGCTAATATGTATACTACCTGGTGACGTTATTTGGCATTTTACGGTATCAGGTCCCCTATCAAACATCATGTAAGACACCTCATTGGATAGGAAATTGAATTATCTTTCATTTGGGTACCCTTAGATGGTGGTGCAAATATTCCTTGGTACCCTCAGACTAGTTTGATTGTGAAAAACTCAAAACAGAGCTAATATGTATACTACCTGGTGACGTTATTTGGCATTTTACGGTATCAGGTCCCCTATCAAACATCATGTAAGACACCTCATTGGATAGGAACTTGAATTATCTTTCATTTGGGTACCCTTAGATGGTGGTGCAAATATTCCTTGGTACCCTCAGACTAGTTTGATTGTGAACAACTCAAAACAGAGCTAATATGTATACTACCTGGTGACGTTATTTGGCATTTTACGGTATCAGGTCCCCTATCAAACATCATGTAAGACACCTCATTGGATAGGAAATTGAATTATCTTTCATTTGGGTACCCTTAGATGGTGGTGCAAATATTCCTTGGTACCCTCAGACTAGTTTGATTGTGAAAAACTCAAAACAGAGCTAATATGTATACTACCTGGTGACGTTATTTGGCATTTTACGGTATCAGGTCCCCTATCAAACATCATGTAAGACACCTCATTGGATAGGAACTTGAATTATCTTTCATTTGGGTACCCTTAGATGGTGGTGCAAATATTCCTTGGTACCCTCAGACTAGTTTGATTGTGAACAACTCAAAACAGAGCTAATATGTATACTACCTGGTGACGTTATTTGGCATTTTACGGTATCAGGTCCCCTATCAAACATCATGTAAGACACCTCATTGGATAGGAACTTGAATTATCTTTCATTTGGGTACCCTTAGATGGTGGTGCAAATATTCCTTGGTACCCTCAGACTAGTTTGATTGTGAACAACTCAAAACAGAGCTAATATGTATACTACCTGGTGACGTTATTTGGCATTTTACGGTATCAGGTCCCCTATCAAACATCATGTAAGACACCTCATTGGATAGGAAATTGAATTATCTTTCATTTGGGTACCCTTAGATGGTGGTGCAAATATTCCTTGGTACCCTCAGACTAGTTTGATTGTGAAAAACTCAAAACAGAGCTAATATGTATACTACCTGGTGACGTTATTTGGCATTTTACGGTATCAGGTCCCCTATCAAACATCATGTAAGACACCTCATTGGATAGGAACTTGAATTATCTTTCATTTGGGTACCCTTAGATGGTGGTGCAAATATTCCTTGGTACCCTCAGACTAGTTTGATTGTGAACAACTCAAAACAGAGCTAATATGTATACTACCTGGTGACGTTATTTGGCATTTTACGGTATCAGGTCCCCTATCAAACATCATGTAAGACACCTCATTGGATAGGAAATTGAATTATCTTTCATTTGGGTACCCTTAGATGGTGGTGCAAATATTCCTTGGTACCCTCAGACTAGTTTGATTGTGAACAACTCAAAACAGAGCTAATATGTATACTACCTGGTGACGTTATTTGGCATTTTACGGTATCAGGTCCCCTATCAAACATCATGTAAGACACCTCATTGGATAGGAAATTGAATTATCTTTCATTTGGGTACCCTTAGATGGTGGTGCAAATATTCCTTGGTACCCTCAGACTAGTTTGATTGTGAAAAACTCAAAACAGAGCTAATATGTATACTACCTGGTGACGTTATTTGGCATTTTACGGTATCAGGTCCCCTATCAAACATCATGTAAGACACCTCATTGGATAGGAAATTGAATTATCTTTCATTTGGGTACCCTTAGATGGTGGTGCAAATATTCCTTGGTACCCTCAGACTAGTTTGATTGTGAAAAACTCAAAACAGAGCTAATATGTATACTACCTGGTGACGTTATTTGGCATTTTACGGTATCAGGTCCCCTATCAAACATCATGTAAGACACCTCATTGGATAGGAACTTGAATTATCTTTCATTTGGGTACCCTTAGATGGTGGTGCAAATATTCCTTGGTACCCTCAGACTAGTTTGATTGTGAACAACTCAAAACAGAGCTAATATGTATACTACCTGGTGACGTTATTTGGCATTTTACGGTATCAGGTCCCCTATCAAACATCATGTAAGACACCTCATTGGATAGGAAATTGAATTATCTTTCATTTGGGTACCCTTAGATGGTGGTGCAAATATTCCTTGGTACCCTCAGACTAGTTTGATTGTGAACAACTCAAAACAGAGCTAATATGTATACTACCTGGTGACGTTATTTGGCATTTTACGGTATCAGGTCCCCTATCAAACATCATGTAAGACACCTCATTGGATAGGAAATTGAATTATCTTTCATTTGGGTACCCTTAGATGGTGGTGCAAATATTCCTTGGTACCCTCAGACTAGTTTGATTGTGAAAAACTCAAAACAGAGCTAATATGTATACTACCTGGTGACGTTATTTGGCATTTTACGGTATCAGGTCCCCTATCAAACATCATGTAAGACACCTCATTGGATAGGAAATTGAATTATCTTTCATTTGGGTACCCTTAGATGGTGGTGCAAATATTCCTTGGTACCCTCAGACTAGTTTGATTGTGAAAAACTCAAAACAGAGCTAATATGTATACTACCTGGTGACGTTATTTGGCATTTTACGGTATCAGGTCCCCTATCAAACATCATGTAAGACACCTCATTGGATAGGAACTTGAATTATCTTTCATTTGGGTACCCTTAGATGGTGGTGCAAATATTCCTTGGTACCCTCAGACTAGTTTGATTGTGAACAACTCAAAACAGAGCTAATATGTATACTACCTGGTGACGTTATTTGGCATTTTACGGTATCAGGTCCCCTATCAAACATCATGTAAGACACCTCATTGGATAGGAAATTGAATTATCTTTCATTTGGGTACCCTTAGATGGTGGTGCAAATATTCCTTGGTACCCTCAGACTAGTTTGATTGTGAAAAACTCAAAACAGAGCTAATATGTATACTACCTGGTGACGTTATTTGGCATTTTACGGTATCAGGTCCCCTATCAAACATCATGTAAGACACCTCATTGGATAGGAACTTGAATTATCTTTCATTTGGGTACCCTTAGATGGTGGTGCAAATATTCCTTGGTACCCTCAGACTAGTTTGATTGTGAAAAACTCAAAACAGAGCTAATATGTATACTACCTGGTGACGTTATTTGGCATTTTACGGTATCAGGTCCCCTATCAAACATCATGTAAGACACCTCATTGGATAGGAAATTGAATTATCTTTCATTTGGGTACCCTTAGATGGTGGTGCAAATATTCCTTGGTACCCTCAGACTAGTTTGATTGTGAACAACTCAAAACAGAGCTAATATGTATACTACCTGGTGACGTTATTTGGCATTTTACGGTATCAGGTCCCCTATCAAACATCATGTAAGACACCTCATCGGATAGGAAATTGAATTATCTTTCATTTGGGTACCCTTAGATGGTGGTGCAAATATTCCTTGGTACCCTCAGACTAGTTTGATTGTGAAAAACTCAAAACAGAGCTAATATGTATACTACCTGGTGACGTTATTTGGCATTTTACGGTATCAGGTCCCCTATCAAACATCATGTAAGACACCTCATTGGATAGGAAATTGAATTATCTTTCATTTGGGTACCCTTAGATGGTGGTGCAAGTATTCCTTGGTACCCTCAGACTAGTTTGATTGTGAAAAACTCAAAACAGAGCTAATATGTATACTACCTGGTGACGTTATTTGGCATTTTACGGTATCAGGTCCCCTATCAAACATCATGTAAGACACCTCATTGGATAGGAAATTGAATTATCTTTCATTTGGGTACCCTTAGATGGTGGTGCAAATATTCCTTGGTACCCTCAGACTAGTTTGATTGTGAAAAACTCAAAACAGAGCTAATATGTATACTACCTGGTGACGTTATTTGGCATTTTACGGTATCAGGTCCCCTATCAAACATCATGTAAGACACCTCATTGGATAGGAACTTGAATTATCTTTCATTTGGGTACCCTTAGATGGTGGTGCAAATATTCCTTGGTACCCTCAGACTAGTTTGATTGTGAACAACTCAAAACAGAGCTAATATGTATACTACCTGGTGACGTTATTTGGCATTTTACGGTATCAGGTCCCCTATCAAACATCATGTAAGACACCTCATTGGATAGGAAATTGAATTATCTTTCATTTGGGTACCCTTAGATGGTGGTGCAAATATTCCTTGGTACCCTCAGACTAGTTTGATTGTGAACAACTCAAAACAGAGCTAATATGTATACTACCTGGTGACGTTATTTGGCATTTTACGGTATCAGGTCCCCTATCAAACATCATGTAAGACACCTCATTGGATAGGAAATTGAATTATCTTTCATTTGGGTACCCTTAGATGGTGGTGCAAATATTCCTTGGTACCCTCAGACTAGTTTGATTGTGAAAAACTCAAAACAGAGCTAATATGTATACTACCTGGTGACGTTATTTGGCATTTTACGGTATCAGGTCCCCTATCAAACATCATGTAAGACACCTCATTGGATAGGAACTTGAATTATCTTTCATTTGGGTACCCTTAGATGGTGGTGCAAATATTCCTTGGTACCCTCAGACTAGTTTGATTGTGAACAACTCAAAACAGAGCTAATATGTATACTACCTGGTGACGTTATTTGGCATTTTACGGTATCAGGTCCCCTATCAAACATCATGTAAGACACCTCATTGGATAGGAAATTGAATTATCTTTCATTTGGGTACCCTTAGATGGTGGTGCAAATATTCCTTGGTACCCTCAGACTAGTTTGATTGTGAACAACTCAAAACAGAGCTAATATGTATACTACCTGGTGACGTTATTTGGCATTTTACGGTATCAGGTCCCCTATCAAACATCATGTAAGACACCTCATTGGATAGGAAATTGAATTATCTTTCATTTGGGTACCCTTAGATGGTGGTGCAAATATTCCTTGGTACCCTCAGACTAGTTTGATTGTGAAAAACTCAAAACAGAGCTAATATGTATACTACCTGGTGACGTTATTTGGCATTTTACGGTATCAGGTCCCCTATCAAACATCATGTAAGACACCTCATTGGATAGGAAATTGAATTATCTTTCATTTGGGTACCCTTAGATGGTGGTGCAAATATTCCTTGGTACCCTCAGACTAGTTTGATTGTGAACAACTCAAAACAGAGCTAATATGTATACTACCTGGTGACGTTATTTGGCATTTTACGGTATCAGGTCCCCTATCAAACATCATGTAAGACACCTCATTGGATAGGAACTTGAATTATCTTTCATTTGGGTACCCTTAGATGGTGGTGCAAATATTCCTTGGTACCCTCAGACTAGTTTGATTGTGAACAACTCAAAACAGAGCTAATATGTATACTACCTGGTGACGTTATTTGGCATTTTACGGTATCAGGTCCCCTATCAAACATCATGTAAGACACCTCATTGGATAGGAAATTGAATTATCTTTCATTTGGGTACCCTTAGATGGTGGTGCAAATATTCCTTGGTACCCTCAGACTAGTTTGATTGTGAACAACTCAAAACAGAGCTAATATGTATACTACCTGGTGACGTTATTTGGCATTTTACGGTATCAGGTCCCCTATCAAACATCATGTAAGACACCTCATTGGATAGGAAATTGAATTATCTTTCATTTGGGTACCCTTAGATGGTGGTGCAAATATTCCTTGGTACCCTCAGACTAGTTTGATTGTGAAAAACTCAAAACAGAGCTAATATGTATACTACCTGGTGACGTTATTTGGCATTTTACGGTATCAGGTCCCCTATCAAACATCATGTAAGACACCTCATTGGATAGGAACTTGAATTATCTTTCATTTGGGTACCCTTAGATGGTGGTGCAAATATTCCTTGGTACCCTCAGACTAGTTTGATTGTGAACAACTCAAAACAGAGCTAATATGTATACTACCTGGTGACGTTATTTGGCATTTTACGGTATCAGGTCCCCTATCAAACATCATGTAAGACACCTCATTGGATAGGAAATTGAATTATCTTTCATTTGGGTACCCTTAGATGGTGGTGCAAATATTCCTTGGTACCCTCAGACTAGTTTGATTGTGAACAACTCAAAACAGAGCTAATATGTATACTACCTGGTGACGTTATTTGGCATTTTACGGTATCAGGTCCCCTATCAAACATCATGTAAGACACCTCATTGGATAGGAAATTGAATTATCTTTCATTTGGGTACCCTTAGATGGTGGTGCAAATATTCCTTGGTACCCTCAGACTAGTTTGATTGTGAAAAACTCAAAACAGAGCTAATATGTATACTACCTGGTGACGTTATTTGGCATTTTACGGTATCAGGTCCCCTATCAAACATCATGTAAGACACCTCATTGGATAGGAAATTGAATTATCTTTCATTTGGGTACCCTTAGATGGTGGTGCAAATATTCCTTGGTACCCTCAGACTAGTTTGATTGTGAAAAACTCAAAACAGAGCTAATATGTATACTACCTGGTGACGTTATTTGGCATTTTACGGTATCAGGTCCCCTATCAAACATCATGTAAGACACCTCATTGGATAGGAAATTGAATTATCTTTCATTTGGGTACCCTTAGATGGTGGTGCAAGTATTCCTTGGTACCCTCAGACTAGTTTGATTGTGAAAAACTCAAAACAGAGCTAATATGTATACTACCTGGTGACGTTATTTGGCATTTTACGGTATCAGGTCCCCTATCAAACATCATGTAAGACACCTCATTGGATAGGAAATTGAATTATCTTTCATTTGGGTACCCTTAGATGGTGGTGCAAATATTCCTTGGTACCCTCAGACTAGTTTGATTGTGAAAAACTCAAAACAGAGCTAATATGTATACTACCTGGTGACGTTATTTGGCATTTTACGGTATCAGGTCCCCTATCAAACATCATGTAAGACACCTCATTGGATAGGAAATTGAATTATCTTTCATTTGGGTACCCTTAGATGGTGGTGCAAATATTCCTTGGTACCCTCAGACTAGTTTGATTGTGAAAAACTCAAAACAGAGCTAATATGTATACTACCTGGTGACGTTATTTGGCATTTTACGGTATCAGGTCCCCTATCAAACATCATGTAAGACACCTCATTGGATAGGAACTTGAATTATCTTTCATTTGGGTACCCTTAGATGGTGGTGCAAATATTCCTTGGTACCCTCAGACTAGTTTGATTGTGAACAACTCAAAACAGAGCTAATATGTATACTACCTGGTGACGTTATTTGGCATTTTACGGTATCAGGTCCCCTATCAAACATCATGTAAGACACCTCATTGGATAGGAAATTGAATTATCTTTCATTTGGGTACCCTTAGATGGTGGTGCAAATATTCCTTGGTACCCTCAGACTAGTTTGATTGTGAACAACTCAAAACAGAGCTAATATGTATACTACCTGGTGACGTTATTTGGCATTTTACGGTATCAGGTCCCCTATCAAACATCATGTAAGACACCTCATTGGATAGGAACTTGAATTATCTTTCATTTGGGTACCCTTAGATGGTGGTGCAAATATTCCTTGGTACCCTCAGACTAGTTTGATTGTGAACAACTCAAAACAGAGCTAATATGTATACTACCTGGTGACGTTATTTGGCATTTTACGGTATCAGGTCCCCTATCAAACATCATGTAAGACACCTCATTGGATAGGAAATTGAATTATCTTTCATTTGGGTACCCTTAGATGGTGGTGCAAATATTCCTTGGTACCCTCAGACTAGTTTGATTGTGAACAACTCAAAACAGAGCTAATATGTATACTACCTGGTGACGTTATTTGGCATTTTACGGTATCAGGTCCCCTATCAAACATCATGTAAGACACCTCATTGGATAGGAAATTGAATTATCTTTCATTTGGGTACCCTTAGATGGTGGTGCAAATATTCCTTGGTACCCTCAGACTAGTTTGATTGTGAAAAACTCAAAACAGAGCTAATATGTATACTACCTGGTGACGTTATTTGGCATTTTACGGTATCAGGTCCCCTATCAAACATCATGTAAGACACCTCATTGGATAGGAAATTGAATTATCTTTCATTTGGGTACCCTTAGATGGTGGTGCAAGTATTCCTTGGTACCCTCAGACTAGTTTGATTGTGAAAAACTCAAAACAGAGCTAATATGTATACTACCTGGTGACGTTATTTGGCATTTTACGGTATCAGGTCCCCTATCAAACATCATGTAAGACACCTCATTGGATAGGAAATTGAATTATCTTTCATTTGGGTACCCTTAGATGGTGGTGCAAATATTCCTTGGTACCCTCAGACTAGTTTGATTGTGAAAAACTCAAAACAGAGCTAATATGTATACTACCTGGTGACGTTATTTGGCATTTTACGGTATCAGGTCCCCTATCAAACATCATGTAAGACACCTCATTGGATAGGAACTTGAATTATCTTTCATTTGGGTACCCTTAGATGGTGGTGCAAATATTCCTTGGTACCCTCAGACTAGTTTGATTGTGAACAACTCAAATCAGAGCTAATATGTATACTACCTGGTGACGTTATTTGGCATTTTACGGTATCAGGTCCCCTATCAAACATCATGTAAGACACCTCATTGGATAGGAAATTGAATTATCTTTCATTTGGGTACCCTTAGATGGTGGTGCAAATATTCCTTGGTACCCTCAGACTAGTTTGATTGTGAACAACTCAAAACAGAGCTAATATGTATACTACCTGGTGACGTTATTTGGCATTTTACGGTATCAGGTCCCCTATCAAACATCATGTAAGACACCTCATTGGATAGGAAATTGAATTATCTTTCATTTGGGTACCCTTAGATGGTGGTGCAAATATTCCTTGGTACCCTCAGACTAGTTTGATTGTGAAAAACTCAAAACAGAGCTAATATGTATACTACCTGGTGACGTTATTTGGCATTTTACGGTATCAGGTCCCCTATCAAACATCATGTAAGACACCTCATTGGATAGGAACTTGAATTATCTTTCATTTGGGTACCCTTAGATGGTGGTGCAAATATTCCTTGGTACCCTCAGACTAGTTTGATTGTGAACAACTCAAAACAGAGCTAATATGTATACTACCTGGTGACGTTATTTGGCATTTTACGGTATCAGGTCCCCTATCAAACATCATGTAAGACACCTCATTGGATAGGAAATTGAATTATCTTTCATTTGGGTACCCTTAGATGGTGGTGCAAATATTCCTTGGTACCCTCAGACTAGTTTGATTGTGAACAACTCAAAACAGAGCTAATATGTATACTACCTGGTGACGTTATTTGGCATTTTACGGTATCAGGTCCCCTATCAAACATCATGTAAGACACCTCATTGGATAGGAAATTGAATTATCTTTCATTTGGGTACCCTTAGATGGTGGTGCAAATATTCCTTGGTACCCTCAGACTAGTTTGATTGTGAAAAACTCAAAACAGAGCTAATATGTATACTACCTGGTGACGTTATTTGGCATTTTACGGTATCAGGTCCCCTATCAAACATCATGTAAGACACCTCATTGGATAGGAAATTGAATTATCTTTCATTTGGGTACCCTTAGATGGTGGTGCAAATATTCCTTGGTACCCTCAGACTAGTTTGATTGTGAAAAACTCAAAACAGAGCTAATATGTATACTACCTGGTGACGTTATTTGGCATTTTACGGTATCAGGTCCCCTATCAAACATCATGTAAGACACCTCATTGGATAGGAACTTGAATTATCTTTCATTTGGGTACCCTTAGATGGTGGTGCAAATATTCCTTGGTACCCTCAGACTAGTTTGATTGTGAACAACTCAAAACAGAGCTAATATGTATACTACCTGGTGACGTTATTTGGCATTTTACGGTATCAGGTCCCCTATCAAACATCATGTAAGACACCTCATTGGATAGGAAATTGAATTATCTTTCATTTGGGTACCCTTAGATGGTGGTGCAAATATTCCTTGGTACCCTCAGACTAGTTTGATTGTGAACAACTAAAAACAGAGCTAATATGTATACTACCTGGTGACGTTATTTGGCATTTTACGGTATCAGGTCCCCTATCAAACATCATGTAAGACACCTCATTGGATAGGAAATTGAATTATCTTTCATTTGGGTACCCTTAGATGGTGGTGCAAATATTCCTTGGTACCCTCAGACTAGTTTGATTGTGAAAAACTCAAAACAGAGCTAATATGTATACTACCTGGTGACGTTATTTGGCATTTTACGGTATCAGGTCCCCTATCAAACATCATGTAAGACACCTCATTGGATAGGAAATTGAATTATCTTTCATTTGGGTACCCTTAGATGGTGGTGCAAATATTCCTTGGTACCCTCAGACTAGTTTGATTGTGAACAACTCAAAACAGAGCTAATATGTATACTACCTGGTGACGTTATTTGGCATTTTACGGTATCAGGTCCCCTATCAAACATCATGTAAGACACCTCATTGGATAGGAACTTGAATTATCTTTCATTTGGGTACCCTTAGATGGTGGTGCAAATATTCCTTGGTACCCTCAGACTAGTTTGATTGTGAACAACTCAAAACAGAGCTAATATGTATACTACCTGGTGACGTTATTTGGCATTTTACGGTATCAGGTCCCCTATCAAACATCATGTAAGACACCTCATTGGATAGGAAATTGAATTATCTTTCATTTGGGTACCCTTAGATGGTGGTGCAAATATTCCTTGGTACCCTCAGACTAGTTTGATTGTGAAAAACTCAAAACAGAGCTAATATGTATACTACCTGGTGACGTTATTTGGCATTTTACGGTATCAGGTCCCCTATCAAACATCATGTAAGACACCTCATTGGATAGGAACTTGAATTATCTTTCATTTGGGTACCCTTAGATGGTGGTGCAAATATTCCTTGGTACCCTCAGACTAGTTTGATTGTGAACAACTCAAAACAGAGCTAATATGTATACTACCTGGTGACGTTATTTGGCATTTTACGGTATCAGGTCCCCTATCAAACATCATGTAAGACACCTCATTGGATAGGAAATTGAATTATCTTTCATTTGGGTACCCTTAGATGGTGGTGAAAATATTCCTTGGTACCCTCAGACTAGTTTGATTGTGAACAACTCAAAACAGAGCTAATATGTATACTACCTGGTGACGTTATTTGGCATTTTACGGTATCAGGTCCCCTATCAAACATCATGTAAGACACCTCATTGGATAGGAAATTGAATTATCTTTCATTTGGGTACCCTTAGATGGTGGTGCAAATATTCCTTGGTACCCTCAGACTAGTTTGATTGTGAAAAACTCAAAACAGAGCTAATATGTATACTACCTGGTGACGTTATTTGGCATTTTACGGTATCAGGTCCCCTATCAAACATCATGTAAGACACCTCATTGGATAGGAAATTGAATTATCTTTCATTTGGGTACCCTTAGATGGTGGTGCAAATATTCCTTGGTACCCTCAGACTAGTTTGATTGTGAAAAACTCAAAACAGAGCTAATATGTATACTACCTGGTGACGTTATTTGGCATTTTACGGTATCAGGTCCCCTATCAAACATCATGTAAGACACCTCATTGGATAGGAAATTGAATTATCTTTCATTTGGGTACCCTTAGATGGTGGTGCAAATATTCCTTGGTACCCTCAGACTAGTTTGATTGTGAACAACTCAAAACAGAGCTAATATGTATACTACCTGGTGACGTTATTTGGCATTTTACGGTATCAGGTCCCCTATCAAACATCATGTAAGACACCTCATTGGATAGGAAATTGAATTATCTTTCATTTGGGTACCCTTAGATGGTGGTGCAAATATTCCTTGGTACCCTCAGACTAGTTTGATTGTGAAAAACTCAAAACAGAGCTAATATGTATATTATCTGGTGACGTTATTTGGCATTTTACGGTATCAGGTCCCCTATCAAACATCATGTAAGACACCTCATTGGATAGGAAATTGAATTATCTTTCATTTGGGTACCCTTAGATGGTGGTGCAAATATTCCTTGGTACCCATTTAAATATTTATTCTCCCTTTTGGCTTGATTTTACGTACCCCATCGCCATTATTTCGTAATTTACGGTACACTCTGATTTTATGCAAATCAAACAGCATAGCTCATTGGATAGGAAATTGTATTTTCTTTAAAATGAGTATACTTATATTGTCATGGATTGTTCCATAGTGCTTTATCAGACCATTGTTTTGAATTAGTAACTGGAAAAATCGAATGTCAAATGAATAAGTAACTGGAAAAATCGAATGTCCAATGTCCAATAACGAATAAGTAACCAACTTCACACTGCCCATTTATACAGCGTTCATTAATAGCAATGTAATTGAAGATGAACAAACATTTCTCACTGAGTGTGACTTTTATTCTGATCTTAGGTATAATTTATGGCAGGATATTTCTCTTGTTAACCCTTTCTTTACACAGTTGTCAAAAAAAGCCAAATCTGTATCCATATTACGCAATGAGAGGTTTGTAAAGCCTCTTGCCGCTCTAGTATTAAAAATGTATAATAGGCGAAAATATGCAATCAGCCCCTGCAATATATAATTATCATAACAATATTATCTCTTGTACATGTTGGTGTTGTAACGTGTAACCTTATTTTTATATATATGTGTATATTTTAGACATTTATGTGTCTCATGCCGTATGGCCGGACGATAGTTTCTTTTATTGAATGTATTCTGTGTTTTTTAATGGATATATATTGTACCACGTGACACAGAAATAAAACAATTTCTTCTTCTTCTTCTTCTTCTTCTTAACTATTAGTTTAAGGATGCATTTTCAATAACGTGCACGCATTAATATGTCCCGTTAACACGCATTAGTAATAATAATAATAATATGAAGTCTTATATTGCGCTAGATTCCACATTAGATGTGCTCAAAGCGCTAACAGAGTTCAGAGATCATTGTTCATTGTTGAACAGGTATGTCTTCAGATTCTTTTTGAACTGTGTGAGAGTTTGGCTTATTTTCAAGTCAATTGGGAGGGAGTTCCATTCCGTGGCAGCGTTGTATTCGAACGATCTTCCCCCAAATGTCTGGAGCTTGATGTGAGGGACGTTGAGTAACATTTGGTCACTGGAACAGAGAGTTCTTGTTAGCACATAGTTTACGACTAGATCGCAGAGATAACCTGGCGCTGAATCATTGACGCATTGAAATGTGAGGGTGAGGATCTTGAAACGTATCCGTTCCTTAACCGGTAGCCAGTGAAGTTGTTTGAGCACGGGGGTGATGTGACAGGACTTTTTGGACAGGGTGACAATTCTGGCGGCAGCGTTCTGGATGTTCTGTAGTCTTCTGATTTGGCGCGCTGGAGCCCCAGCGAGCAGAGTATTACAATAGTCGATCCTGGAGAGGATCATAGATCGTGCAAGTGCTGCAGCTGCTTGTTCCGTGAGAAGATGACGTATCTTACCCATGTTTCGGAGGTGAAAACAGCATATTCTGACAAGCTCATTGATATGTTTCTCCATGTTGAGTGATGAGTCGAGTTTTACACCCAAGTTATTGGCATTTGTCGAGAAGTTGATGTCTTCTGTGCCAACTGTGACACTAGTTGCATTGATCTTTTGCAATCTTCTTTCGGGTCCTATGAGCAAAGCTTCCGTCTTATCACTGTTTAATTTCAACATGTTTGCGTTCATCCAGCAGCCGACTTCAGTTGTGCAGTCTTGCATAGCAGTTAATCCTGCCTTCTGTGAATGGTCATCAAGAGCAAAGCTGTTGTACAACTGCGTGTCATCAGCGTAGAAGTGATCATTAATGCCACTATTACTTATGACTCGAGAGACAGGCTTGCTGTAAAGGGTAAACAGTAGGGGGCCCAGTACTGATCCTTGGGGTACCCCACAAGTCAGATGACGTATCATTAATACTAACTCTCTGATATCTGTCGCTCAGATACGAACAGAACCAATCCAAAGCAACACCGTTCAGGCCGATTATAGGAAAAAAAGTCCTTGGAAAAAAAGTCCTTGGAAAAAAAGTACCGGTAAAAAAGTCCTCTGGAAAAAAAGTCCTATTACTATAAAATTTACCTCTCAACATGATACATTTCATATATATTATGTGCTATGTTTTTAAGTATATATCCGCAAGAGGGTTACTGTTCCTTTTTCCATGTATTTTGTTTCAATGCAGGAAGTACTTTTTATCAAAACAACAGGCAAACTGTATTGGATCCAATAATATTAAAAACTTCAATTCAAACTTGGCTGAATTTCAACATAAACACATTTTAATTAAGAATGGCTGAAACCTTAAAGATACTGTGTCAAAACTGCAGAGGCCTTAACAATAACTTAAAACGTAAAAAGGTATTTGATTTCCTTAAACAAAAAAACGGCAATATTTATTGTTTACAAGATGTACACTTTACATCTGACCAAATTCAGAAGATAAAGGAACAATGGGGATACAACGAGTGTTTCATAAGTTGCCTTAAAAGTAATGCCCGAGGAACAGCCATATTATTCAATAACAACTTTGAGTTCAAGGTAATTGATAGTACTATTGACGAATTTTGGAAATTATGTGGCCCTCAAGATTCTAGTAAATGAAGTCACCTATACTATAATCAGTATATATGGTCCGAACGAGGACAGTCCCGACTTCTACGAAAATATTATGGACATTGCTATGAATTATGACAGTGATGAAATAAGTATGTGTGGGGATTGGAACTTAGTTATGAACAAACATTTGGATACATACAACTATAAGCACATAAATAATCCAAAAGCGAGAGAAAAAGTTTTTGAAATGATCGATAAACTTGATCTAAAAGATCCGTGGCGTGAACTTAACTACGACACTAAACGTTTCACCTGGCGGCAACCTACTCCCCTTAAACAAGCGAGATTGGATTTTTTCCTTATTTCACATGGGCTATTACCTTCGGTTAATAAATGCGAAATATTTCCAAGTATAAACTCCGATCATTCACTGATTTCTTTGTCTATAACATGTTCTACTTTAGCTAGGGGTAAGGGTTTTTGGAAATTTAATAACTCACTCCTCCAAGATAGAAAATACATAGACCTCATAAAAGATACAATTAAATCAACGCTAGACCAATATAAGAAACCAAATACTGAATCAGGTAAATATTCAATCGATGATCAGTTACTTTGGGAAACACTGCTCCTCATGATCAGGGGTAAAACGATATACTACTCTTCCACTAAAAAGAAAATTGTAAACGAAAAAGAAAGAAAAATGGAAACTAGGCTTGAAAATCTAGAAAATGAACTAGACCTAAGTGAGGATAAAGATATTAAGCAAAAACTGCTTGATGACATAAATGTTCTAAAACATGACCTTGATGCAATTGCCAATCACAGAATTAACGGAATTCTAATAAGATCTAAAGCAAACTGGGTCGATAAGGGAGAAAAACCAACCAAATACATTTTAAAGCTTGAGTCAAGAAATTTCTTGAATAAATCCATTACTGTTTTGGAAAAAAAAGATGGAACGTCTATTACAGACAGTAAACAATTACTCCAAGAAACAAAACTATTTTATGAAAAACTATACACTGAACAAGGCCAATCTGACGTTAATCTGTTTGAGCTCTTTAAAAATGAAAATGTCCCAATTTTAAATGAACAAGACAAATCTATCCTAGAGGGAGAATTGAAAATGAGTGAATTGTCCTTTGCCCTTAAAAACATGAAAAATGAAAAGAGTCCAGGGCCTGACGGTTTTACCGCAGAATTTCTAAAGTTCTTCTGGAAAGATCTTGGCGGATATCTTCTTTACTCACTAAACTATGGCTACAAAAATGGAAATTTATCAATCTCACAAAAACAGGGATTAATAACATGCATTCCTAAAGCTAATAAACCCAAGAAATTTTTGAAAAATTGGCGTCCTATCTCTCTTCTAAACACCTCATATAAAGTTGGTGCCGCAGCAATTGCTAACAGAATAAAAAAGATATTACCTAGTATTATCAACGAAGATCAAAAGGGCTTTGTCACAGGAAGATATATTGGCGAGGTAACGAGACTCGTATATGATCTAATGGAACATACAGAAACCTGCCAAATACCAGGATTACTTCTTCTTATTGACTTCGAAAAAGCTTTTGATTCGGTAGACCGAAGCTACCTTAGCAAAGTTTTAAAGTTCTTTAATCTCGGGCCCAGTATTTCCCACTGGATAGAAACGTTCTATAATGACATTGAATCGAGAGTCTTGGTAAACGGATTCGCGTCAACTCCCTTTAAAATAGGTCGGGGATGTCGTCAGGGTGACCCGTTAGCGCCATACATTTTTCTTTTGTGTGTTGAAATCTTAGGCATCATGATACGAAAAAATAAAAACATAAAAGGGGTTAAACTTGGAAATATAGAATATCTTCTATCACAGTTTGCAGATGACACAACTCTTACTCTTGACGGATCTGAAAAAAGCCTATATGCAGCTTTGAATACTATAGAACTATTTGCCCGTTTTTCAGGATTAAGAGTCAATATAGATAAAACAAAACTAATATGGATAGGCTCCAAAAAGAGATCCCGATACAAATTATGCAAAGAGTGGAACTTCGATTGGTCACAAACAAATTTCACTCTTCTAGGCATACACTTCGATATTGATTTAGATAAAATGGTTGACATAAACTACGATGAAAAACTCTCTCATATTGAAAAGAAAAGGAACATTTGGTAAACTCGTACTCTAACCCGTATGGAAGAAACACTGTTCTAAAATCACTCCTACTACCACAGCTCAACCATCTATTCTCATCATTACCAACTCCAAAGAAATCTGTCATAGAAAGACTTCAGAAAAAGTGTTTCAATTTTATATGGAAAAACAAACCAGATAAGATAAAAAGAGATGTTATGATGTTAAATCCAGAGCATGGGGGAATAAAAACGCCAAATATTAGAAAAATCATATCATCACAAAAATTGAAATGGATGAAAAGAATAAGCGGTAATGACCTTAAATGGACATATCTTTTCAACAGTCAACTAAAAATCAAATATCCTTTTCTACTAATCGATAGTTCCGTCATAAAACGGAAAATAATTCCTGCAACAACTAACTACTTTTGGAAGGACATTCTTTTAGAATGGTCTGACTTTATATCCATCCAGAAGAACGAAATTATAAATGAAGAAGATATACAATGTCAATCACTATGGAATAACGACAATATTAGAAATGATAGTCACCCGTTCTTGTATCTTGAATGGTATAAAAAAGGTGTTGTTTTTGTAAATGACCTGATTCATGAAGACGGCAAACTACTAACGTATGAAGAATTTTCCAATACCTTTTCAATAAACACTGACTTTCTGACATATGAATCGGTAAAAAGAGCGATTATTACATATATTAGAACTCTGAACATATAACAATTTAAAAAGAAATTGTTGGGACCAATTTATCCTTTTAATGTATCTACTATTGATACCAAAATTGCAAGTAAAAACCTATATGTCACACTCTTAGACTCGCAATTTATTCGCTTACCAAGTTATCTAAAATGGGAAAGAATTCTACAAAATGATTTTACTGAAAAGGATTGGAAAATTTACAATATTATTGCTAATAAATGTTCACGAAGCACAGACTTGAAATGGTTGCAATATAGAATCATTCACAATATTCTTCCAACAAGACAGTTTCTTTATAAAATTGGATATATACCTTCACCACTGTGTCCGTTCTGCGAAACGGAGTTAGAAACAATCAACCATATGCTATGGGAATGTGAACCGAGCCGTACAATATGGAAGGATATAGAATCATGGTTAAACTCTGTACAGTTACAACTAGAATTTACAAATAAAAATTATCATATTAGGAATGAAAGGAAAGAACAATAATCCTGTTAATGCAATCATTCTTTTTGTCAAACAATATCTATATCGATGCAGCATAAATGGTTTTAAACCTAAATTAGACTACTTAAAAAAGGCAATTGTACATTACTACGATATGTCTAGATATGTTTTTCTGTCAACAGGAACAGAGGAATTGTTTTTCCAATACTGGTCATCTTTACATTTGTTACTTGGAAAATAACTCTCATTAATTGTATCAGCCAATTTTGGATCCATGAACCTGTATATATGTACCTTTGTTTTGTCATATAATATTGTTTGCCTGTACCTGAAAATATGGAAAAAAAAAAAAAAAAAAAAAAAAAAAAAAAAATTAATACTAACTCTCTGATATCTGTCGCTCAGATACGAACAGAACCAATCCAAAGCAACACCGTTCAGGCCGATTATAGGAAAAAAAGTCCTTGGAAAAAAAGTCCTTGGAAAAAAAGTACCGGTAAAAAAGTCCTCTGGAAAAAAAGTCCTATTACTATAAAAACAGGTTAAATAGACATTAACATCAAAGATATTGTTAAGAAAACATGAATTGTTTGTACTTGAGGTATCAAAAAGGATGTTGTGATATCTAAATATGGATAATTAACTTTAAGACTATACTTTAAGAGGCTTAATTAAGAATTAAGAAAATGTGAGTTTATCTCAATCTATTGAATCACATGTTATATTGAATAAGGATTAATCAGGGATTAATTAAGCCCCAATCAAGAGTATATTTTATGTGAGTCTCATGTGATTTTTTCTGAGTGAATGAACTCAACCTTTGTCTGGTTATTAAGTTGTAGTAAACAATGTGTTAGTGCTAATAGAGATAGTAGTTACCAGTGCTATGTTGTTGTATCTGATTAAAGAGAAAACATCAGTAAACAATGTGTTAGTGCTAATAGAGATAGTAGTTACCAGTGCTATGTTGTTGTATCTGATTAAAGAGAAAACATCAGTAAACAATGTGTTAGTGCTAATAGAGATAGTAGTTACCAGTGCTATGTTGTTGTATCTGATTAAAGAGAAAACATCAGTAAACAATGTGTTAGTGCTAATAGAGATAGTAGTTACCAGTGCTATGTTGTTGTATCTGATTAAAGAGAAAACATCAGTAAACAATGTGTTAGTGCTTATAGAGATAGTAGTTACCAGTGCTATGTTGTTGTATCTGATTAAAGAGAAAACATCAGTAAACAATGTGTTAGTGCTAATAGAGATAGTAGTTACCAGTGCTATGTTGTTGTATCTGATTAAAGAGAAAACATCAGTAAACAATGTGTTAGTGCTAATAGAGATAGTAGTTACCAGTGCTATGTTGTTGTATCTGATTAAAGAGAAAACATCAGTAAGGAGTAAACAATGTGTTAGTTCAAGGTTCAAGGTTTTTATTAACCCAATTCCACCTTCGGTTGTACATGAGCATAATACATTCACATTTATATACAGAATAAATTCATCAAGATGGCGTATGCATATACACATATCATGCAGATACAAAATACAAGTAGGGCAATAAATATGTACTATGTGCAAATACTAACTAAGAGTTTTAGTGATCTTAAGGACATGATTTATAAATAATGACAACTGTTTTAAATACTTAATCTTTTTTTGTGGTCAATAATTGTTTCATTGCTAAAAGGTTAGAAAATTTTATAAGATTGTCTGGGATATACTTGATACGTTGTTGGAGAAGAGCTTCACATCGAAAGAGATAGTGAAACTCGTCTCCTATAGCTGGTGAATTACATAAGTTACATAAACGTTCATGTTTTGGAATATCTTGCCAGCGTCCGGTTTCAATCGGGAAGTTATGATTACTTGTCCTAAATTTCAAAATTGGATAGTATACAGAACGAGGCATGAACAGATAAGTTTCAAAACACGGGGATGTCTTAAAGATTTGATAGTATATACCTTTCGAACTATTTCTAACCGAACTTTGCCAGTTTTGTAAGTGTTGATCAGATAGAATCTGTTTAATTTTAGAAGTGAGATCAGACGTTGTATACAGCCATGGTTTGCTAAATACCAAGGATAAACCACAATCGTTTAAAATCTTTTTAATAAATGAAATCCATCGTAGATTCTTCACGAAGTTTGAATTTTCTTGCGATATGAATGTATATAATAAACTAGATATCTTTAATGTTTCGTTGTTAGTAGCTATCCTATGCCAATAATGTATCATTCTTACATACATTCTAGTATATAGAGCTTCTCTTCCAAATTCACCGAACAATGCAAAATTAGGCGTAGAGTTTCTTAAATTAGTCGCTAGCTTTAGGAATTTTATGTGTAGTTTTTCTATCAGGGATATATTTTCAAACCCCCAGATTTCAGAACCATACAGTAAGATTGGGACAACCATTGTGTCAAAAGCTGACAGTAAACAGTCTAGAGGCAGATTTATATTTCGGGCTTTTTTCAGTAAAGCAAACATGGCTTTCGTTGCACTTTGGACTAAAGCGTTTATAGAGTTTGTAAATCTTCCATTTCTGTGAAAAATCAAACCTAGATATGTGTACATATCAGTTATATCAATAACACTTCCACCCAAACGGAAGGATAATTTACATTTATTGGCTGGGCCGCTGCCGAAAATTAAAATCTTTGTTTTTGATAAGTTAACCTTCAGTTTCCAAGTTCTGCAATAGTCATGAAATACATTAAGTGTTTTTTGTAATTCTTTTGGATCGTCACTAAACAATACGATATCATCAGCATATAACAAAATGAGTAACTGGATAAATAGCATCACATTTCCTTCATCGCATTCAAGGTTAACCCCTTTACAATTGTGTTGCATTAGTACTGCTTCCAGATCATTCACAAAAACAGAGAACAGGAGTGGGGACACATTTTCTCCTTGTCTGACGCCAGAGTTGCATGGAAAATAAGGAGATATCTTTCCGTCTACCATGACAGCAGATTTGATGTTATGGTACATATTCTTAATTAAGTCCATAAAACGTCCATTTATGCCGACTTTCAACATCTTATACCATAACCCTGTGCGCCAAACAGTGTCAAAAGCTTTCGTAAAATCTACAAAGACACAGTAGAGTTTCTTTTTGGCTACTTTCAGCAAGTCTATGAGAGTATGAATTACGAAAATATTATCCGTTACTGAGAAGTCCTTTCTAAAGCCTGCCTGGGCAGGGGTTAAGATATGATTAGTTTCGAGAAACAGTTTCAGCCTGGTGTTTAATATACTGGTGAACAGTTTGCCGAAACACGAGAGTAATGTTATAGGACGAAAGGAGTTGACATCAGTGTTATTTCCTTTCCCTTTGTAAATTGGTTTTATGATACCTGTTAACCAGCTTTCGGGAAGTATACCTGTGCTTAGTATTTGATTAAATAATTTCAGCAATAGAGGTAGTAGGTATTTCTCGGAGTCTTTAAGATGATCGTTTTGAATTAGGTCAATACCAGGAGATTTATCTCGCTTTAATTTTTTTATCGCTTGGCTAATTTCTTCTGCTGTTATGTCTTTGTTTAATATTTCTGTTTCATATATGTCTTGGGGTAATGGGGGATTTTCTATGTTTTCTGGGGCTGGTTGTTCATTATTTAAGTTTTTGAAGAAGTTATAAAAAGTTTCTAGATCTGGAGTTTTATCATTTGAGACTTTGTCTTTTTTGTTAATATCTTCCAGTACTCTTTAGGATCGCGTTTGCTTTTTTCTCTAAATATTCTATGTTGTTCTGATTCAAATTTCCTTACACATCGGTCAATACACTTTTTGTAATGTTTTGATAGCATTTGTAGGTTTAATCTATTTGTCATAGTTCTAAATCTATTATATTTTTTCTTTGCTTTGAAGTACTTTCTTCTTGCTTCCCTACATTCTGTATTGAACCATGGTTTGTTTGTCTTACGCTGTTCCGTTCTAGCAGTACGGGATTTGGGACACTTTCTTACTCCAAATGTATCTCGTGCAGCCTGAGTTAGCACGTGCGCGATGTCAACCGCAGTGTTGTTTATCGTGGTTGCGTTTACTGCACATGTGTTTATGTGTTGTAGGAGCTTGTGTATACTATCCTTATGTAAATTTTCACGAAAATCTTCACATTTACTTCTGTCATATGGTTTAGGGAGATCTGGGCTTCTATTATCTTCAACTTCATTATCATTTTTTTCCTGGATACCTATGTTGACTACTGAAGAAAAAACTGGGACAGCTTGGAGTCTGAAATACACTGGACAATGGACGTCTGAGTATAATGGCGAGTAATCTAGTATTTGGAAATTATTTATAAGAGATAATGTTTTAGGTGAAGAGATAACGTAGTCTACTACTGATTTGTTGTTACATGTGACACTACCTTTTAGTTTATCTCTACCGATTCTACCGTTACAGATGAACAGTGTCAGGTTCTTACACATGTCAATTAATCTATAACCAAAGTTATTGGCGCTATCTCTATCTTGAGTAGTCCTATCATATGGTAAATCTAATTTGTCTAATATTCCCTCTGGAATAACATCATTTTGTATTTCCGGGGAGTCTAGATTAAATTCTTCAATCAAATGTTGGTCAACAGCATGAAAATCACACAAACTGCTTGTGCGAGCATTAAAGTCACCAAAAACTTTGACATAATCACTAAGCGTGAGGTAAAATTGATTGTTCTAATTCATAAAATGCATCATTATCAACATATTTGGAACCTTCTGGTGGGAGATAAACAATACCAGCATATAAATTTTGATCAATGTCTAGGAGGTATTTCGATATTTTAACCCAAAGGATATAGTTATTTGTACTTTCCTTTTCTAGAACTGTAATGTAATTACTATACGTATTTTTGAATAATAATCCAATCCCGCCTGACCTTCTATACTTCTTCGTTCTATGTTTTATATACACTTGATAACCTGGTATGATTATATCATCTAGGTGGTCAGTCTTTGTTTCCTGTAAACCAATAATGTCATACTTATCTAAGAATTGGAGGAATTCTGGGTAGTTACATCTTTTTCTGATTCCACACACATTTAGGCTAAGGAAATCAATGGATTTACCACTAAAATGTTCATCATCATCATCGTCATCATCATCATCATCATCATCATCATCATCATCATCATCATCATCATCATCATTATCATTATCATCATCGTCATCATCATCATCATCATCTTTTTTACTATCATTTACACTTGCATCCATTACTGGATAAACATGGGTATTGCCCTTTGACACATCATTATCATTTCCATCAACATAGTTACCAACAGTTTTACTATCATTTACACTCAGATCCATAATTGAATAAACATGAATATTATCATGTGAAACATTATTGTCATTTCCAACAACACAATTCCAAATTGTTTTACAATCATTTACACTCACATCCATGATTGGATAAACATGAATATTACCATGTGACACATCATTGTCAATTCCATCTACAGTGTTGTGGACACAATTGCCAACTATTTTACTGTCATTTACAAGCACATCCATAATTGGAAAAACATGTATATTATCATGTAAAGCATCATTGTCATTTCTATCTACACAATTACCAACTGTTTTACAATCATTCACACTCACATCCATGATTGGATAAACATGAGTATTATCATGTGAAACATCATTGTCATTTCCATCTACACAATTACCAACTGTTTTACAATTATTTACACTCACATCCATGATTGGATAAACATGAATATTATCATGTGAAACATCATTGTCATTTCCATCCACACAATTACCAACTGTTTTACAATTATTTACACTCACATCCATGATTGGATAAACATGAATATTATCATGTGAAACATCATTGTCCTTTCCATCCACACAATTACCAACTGTTTTACAATTATTTACACTCACATCCATGATTGGATAAACATGAATATTATCATGTGAAACATCATTGTCATTTCCATCTACACAGTTACCAACTGTTTTACAATTATTTACACTCACATCCATGATTGGATAAACATGAATATTATCATGTGAAACATCATTGTCATTTCCATCTACACAGTTACCAACTGTTTTACAATTATTTACACTCACATCCATGATTGGATAAACATGAATATTATCATGTGAAACATCATTGTCATTTCCATCTACACAATTACCAACTGTTTTACAATTATTTACACTCACATCCATGATTGGATAAACATGAATATTATCATGTGAAACATCATTGTCCTTTCCATCCACACAATTACCAACTGTTTTACAATTATTTACACTCACATCCATGATTGGATAAACATGAATATTATCATGTGAAACATCATTGTCATTTCCATCTACACAGTTACCAACTGTTTTACAATTATTTACACTCACATCCATGATTGGATAAACATGAATATTATCATGTGAAACATCATTGTCATTTCCATCTACACAGTTACCAACTGTTTTACAATTATTTACACTCACATCCATGATTGGATAAACATGAATATTATCATGTGAAACATCATTGTCATTTCCATCTACACAGTTACCAACTGTTTTACAATCATTTACACTCACATCCATGATCGGATAAACATGAATATTATCATGTGAAACATCATTGTCATTTCCATCTACACAGTTACCAACTGTTTTACAATAATTTACACTCACATTCTCTAGTTCTAATAGAGATAGTAGTTACCAGTGCTATGTTGTTGTATCTGATTAAAGAGAAAACATCAGTAAACAATGTGTTAGTGCTAATAGAGATCTATGTATTGTATCAGTAAACAATGTGTTAGTTAATGTGCTAATTAATGTGTTATTACTATGTATTGTTACTATGCTAATGAATATTACATTGTTGATTCTGAATAAATTTAATTACAACAAAAGTTTATTATTTTGTCATATTCTGTTACCTAAAATATAAAATAGGACTTTTTTCCGGAGGACTTTTTTTCCTAGCTGAATTTAGGACTTTTTTCCGGTACTTTTTTTCCAAGGACTTTTTTTCCGGACACCTTCAGGCCGTATTCAGTATGAAGTCGGTCTTTTAGCATTGCATGGTCGACAGTGTCAAATGCCGCTGAAAGATCTAACAACAGCAAAAGAGCTACATTTCCTTGGTCCACGCTGGTTCTCAGATCATTCAGGACTTTATTGAGGGCTGATATGAAAAATATTTATTGTAAAGTGGATTGCCTTATATATCTGGTTGAATCAAAATGTTGGTGACAGGCAAATATTATTCTTTTTATCTTTAAACAACGAATTAAGTTTATATTTACACAAATAGGTCCGAAACAATTAATTCATCAAGTTTTTTTAAAGTCATTACATTATTTTAAATTGGGGTTTGGACCGGAATAGTATTTATGTTTTCTCAGTGATAAGTCAATCTTACGAAATCTATGTAAATGTAGAATCGCATTACATTCCTTAAAAATACAACATTTTAGAAAGGATTATTATACGCTGAATGATCTATGATGTTCTCATGTTCTTCTGGTCAAATAGAAGACGAATTTCACAAATTGTAAGTTTGTGGCGCTTTTGCAATCCACAAGCGATGTATACTCTTCTTACAATTTAATTATTAATTCTGATAATATTGATATCTTAAAATACCATGTCATTTTTTATAAAAGATTTGATGTCCATTTTAAAATTCTGGGGGAAATCATTATCTATGTTACGTCATCTCAAGCTGTCATTTTGAAACATGAATTGTACCTTGGGCCATTGGGCCATTGGGCAATTTGGCCTTATATATTGAATGAACCTGTCTATCAGTGCTTCTTTCGCAAATAACTATTGCATGAATGGTTTAACGACGCATCAATATAACATGTATTAATTATGTTCGTCCGTCTGTCCTACCAGACATTTTATAAATGACATTATAAACATACTGTCGGTGCCGATTCAGGATAATGTACCGATGGAACGTTTTTACAAGGTTTGAAAACAATCATGCATAAAACTGCAAGGTACACACGCATAAGTTCCAAAGTTAAAATTGGTAAGGAAAGGCTTCAACAGAGTGCCTGTTGTAAAATGTAAATAATATAAGTAATTTTATATATAGAATTAGCAATACAATAATAACGGACATCATATGGTTTAATATTAAATTTAATAATGACTAGTTTTAACTGGTTAAATATACTATACACTTTTACGCCGACATAGAATCGTATACAAATAAACAATATCTCAGAGAGATAAGAAACGCAATATTTAAGATAATTATCATTATTATGTTAGGTAATAATACCGAGCGATTTTCTAATTACGAAATATCCAAAGTATTGTGCATAATTTCTCCCCTGGTTTATGACCCGCAGTTAAGCTAGGCTTGTTGGGTTTAGGAATGGCGCGTATTCGCGACAAGCTGTGGGTGTGTATTCGGATGTATATTCGTCAACTCTGATGAGAGGGTTATCTTTAAATACACATACACATACACATACACATACACATACACATACACATACACATACACATACACATACACATACACATACACATACACATACACATACACAAAGAATTGACATTCACATAACTAGAGGAAATTGTAATATCTAGATATCTAGCGTAGGTATTCGAGTCTACAATAATGAACATGAAGATTGAAGAAGAGCATTGAAGATTTTCCTTTTGCTTCGTAAAAAACACTGAAAACCACTGAAAGGACTGATGGTGGTCTCGTAGCCATGTATTATGGAACGCAGCGCAAACATTTCTAAATATTTTTTTCAAAATAGTTTTGTTATTTGTCATTAGGAAGGGTATAACTAAAGGTAAAAAGTGTTCGTACCTATTTGCGATGCTTAGTTACTGAGTAATGACACTTACAATATCACTACCCTCAGGAATCAAATCCTGAATTTTTACACAAATCACTCTTCCTACATCATAATATCAAAATTGTCGTTCTATTGTGTACTTTAAGTCTGTTGCAGTATTGTGACTTGTCATAAGTTTCACAAAAATAATATCTACTTTTATTAATGTTTCCAACGCTAAACATGTCTGCCACGCTAACTTCATTGTTCACAAAACCATGATAAGACAAAGCATGCCAACTCTTCAATGAGTACTTGTCTTTGTTGTAACAATATTTTGTCCTTGATAATAGATATAATTTATTGTAAGATTTGAGATTCCAAAATGAAAATACTCTGAATATTTGTATTTTCCTCCAATGTCCAAAATGAATAGAAGCCTCTATATACCCTTATATAAGTATGAACATGCTCATGTGGCAAGCTTCACAAACAGTGTGCATATTGCACCCTCATTGGATAATCACAATACTGATCGGATAATAAAAATAACACTCACACAAGGAACCAATGATAAATATGACCGTAAGAAATATAATGTTTTAAACAAATAATTAGTTCACTCATATACCCTCACTTTCAACATAGCTTCAAAAGAGTAAAGTCAGTTTCAGAGATACGCTTCAAAAGGATAATATGACAATTCTACAAATAATAATTTGATGATAACCACAAAAACATAATTAAGATATTGGTAATATGTTACTATGGTTGAAATGTGTAGAAATTGTAATAAAGCCAACATCTTTATTTTTAGGAGATATGATCCAGACAAAATACTTCCTCATAGACTCGCTGTTCAGGCCATGGAAACCACACAAAAAGAAATTCATATAAATAGGGTTTTGGGATCATTGTTGACATCTTTGACAAGTTTTGTGAAACCAGCATGTCCTCACAGAGACACTAGCTTGTAACACGAAAAGATACGCTGGTCGCTGTAATATGTATACCCCGACAACTTTGTACTCGTAGATTTGTACATGATACTTCAACAATTACCAAGTACTGCAGGTACAGTTTGTTTCTTGAAATAGCATACAGGCTCCAGCTATCTTAAAGAAGTCATTGTTCATCAATATATCAAACAAATAGACTTATGTGTTATGTGAGTTGTATAATGGACACAATTATGAAGAACTGCAATGTTTAAAAGTAGTCAAGGTGGTACAATATTATCTATCAGTAGATTAAACGGGAATTTTGTTATTTGTATGTTTGGCGTTATGAAGAACGATCCAGAAAGTTGAAATATGAAAATGTCATGTAGTAAATTCGTCATTTAGAGTAGCCTTGGAGAGTTTGTTGATTATTCATTACAAGCCTTTTTAACGCATAGCACTCTCTTAATATAAAAACTGCAGATGAACACGGTCCATGTAGGTGTCCATAGATGTTTGTTTTATTCTGACAAATTGAACAATTCTACAAAATACAGATGTCCACAATCCCAGAACCTCCTGCTTTTCCCAGTGTAAGCAGGTGCAGAGTCGAGGAATGTAATCCACCTGAAGAGGAAGAACTATTGTTCAATCATTTAAATCAATTGATTAAGTGGTGGATGTAACATGGTGTAATATGCATGTCTGTTCTATTTGTGTGTAACATGTATGTTTGCAATAAAGAATATAAAATTCAGAAGTTGCATGGGTTGTCACAAGAGAATTGATACAAAAGGAAAGTATGCTGCCTAAGCGTTGGAGTCTTTAAAGGAGAGATGGGACCCAGAAATCAAACTCGCTTACGGCAACATTTTGCGACAACAATTCATCGTTGTGAATAAGTCTCAAATTATATGGATTACGTTGTTTTGGGCATAGGCTTATCTGTACACTAACGTGGAGTGCTTAAATTTACCATAACGCCTTTATAACGGTCATTTTACGACATGCCGCATTACGTTACCGTATATTCGCGGTAAATATGTTACTACGTGTGTTATTCGAATTACATACGTATCTCAAGTAAGTGACGAATTTAAATATCCTGGTATAATCAACTGATAGTTATTCTTTCACCGTGTACTCTTAGATTGATAATATGTTCAATAATGATTACACGGTAGGCCGTCAAAGTGACACTTGAAATAATTAAAACTGCTGTGACGTCAGGTTTTTACGTTTATGTAGGAAATTTAAAAAATGACGTTTAAGTGATTCAAAACGTTCGGTGACCCCCTATTATTATTTCTGAATTCGTTTGTTCAGTTAACTACGAACATCATATTAAAGTTTTATCAATATCTAAAATATGTGCGTTAGTAACAAATCCTGTTGAACATTCATAATAAACTTGCTATTTTGAAAACATAAACGAATTCTAAAATATCTGATTTCATCGTCCCATCTCTCCTTAAGTTGGTTTTTTTGGTGACAAGCAAGCTGAAGACTGATTTCATAAGAGACGTATGTTTATAAGGTGACCCTATTATCGTGCAAAATCATGTTCCCAGTGCTGTATGAATATATATCTTTGCAAAACACCTAGAAAATGAAAAAAAAACATTGGGCAGCATCTAATGTAAAACTTATAAATTATATTTTCTTACCTAATTTAAGATTTGAAGTCTGTGAAAATTACAACTATAAAATTTACTGCATATGTGTCTCAATGAAAAAAAAGTTATGCTTTTTCTAAGCTTTATTCTTTGAGCTTTGACATTTGTTTGTGAATAGTTAGATTACAGGATAGCAATCGATCAGAAATGTGTATGAGATTAAAGTTAAAGAGGCATCTGTGGTTTTATTGTGCTAATTGCAACTAAGTCTCAAAGTAAGGAATACACCCGGAAAATTGGGTGTCCATGCAGTAGAATAATACAAGGTATTGTCAAGATAATGAATAATAATAATAATAATAGGATTCTAAAAATTTTCATTGGAATTTGCATGTAAAATGTATGTATGTAAAGATCCACCTTCATAAATGTTCTAACAAACCCTGGAACTACATATGTGTTATTTTATAAATAAGGTGAAGCGAAAACATCAAATTAAATTTGTCATTTTATAAGTCCACTTAAAATGTTTTAATTTCCACACACTTTATTTTAACAAATTGGGGAAAACTTGTAATTATCATTATTTAGATCTATACTCAGTAAGTTATTACACTTTTTTCTTTGTAAATAAATAAATAGATAAATAAATAAATAAATAAATAAATAAATAAATAAATAAATAAATGAATGAATGAATGAATGAATGAATGAATGAATGAATGAATGAATGAATGAATAAATAAATAAAGGAGATTCACAGTTACAGCTATGTTACAGCCTAGGAGCCTCCCATCCAAATCAGTATTCTTGTCTCCATTTCATTTCCTCCATGTCATTGCAATTTTACAATTTGACATTCAAATATTGATAATGAACATTCATGGGCTATTCTACAGCATTAAATTACCATATCAAGTCAAACTGCAAAGCTATTTGATGTTCAAACACTGGATGTCGAAGCAAAGGCACAAACTGGTACCTCTTTGTCATCATAACAGTTAGATTAGATACCCATATGAAAGTGTCTACAGTGACTGTTGATAGATAAATAGCTCAATATGGCCGAGTACAAGATAACCGAGGTACAGTCCACCAGGAAGACTTGTTTAAGAGCGAATACACATGTTACATAACACCGACAGGAACACAGCGTTAGGTTAGGCATTTACACATGACGCTTGTCTGATTACAGAGTCCCTGGTTGACCACCGTCAGTGAAGTTCAGCAAAAATGAGATTGACAAAAAGAGTCATTGCAAAATAAAATACAGATGTATATAATGTTAACAATTGACAACATTATTATCATGATAATCACTCATATTTTGCTGAAACTTGCGACATAACAATCATAAATTTAATTTGCATTATGCCAGAAACTCTTCCGTATAAAAAAAAATCAAAATTAACGAACAGGTGGACCAACAAGTATAAGTTACCAAATTTAATACACTTAAACAACATGTGTTGACTTTTTATCATTATCATTCATATTCAAACGTGTACAATTTTAAGAGTTAGTTATGTGATAGTTGTAATCGTAAAACCATTTCTTCTATTCATTAAATATAAGACTGTAATAAATGATAAATCATGTGAAAATAACCGGATGAAATATCGTGGAAATAGCTAATTTCACAACTGATGTGTATAAAGCAGACATGCAGACAGATCTTTACCTATACATGTAACTCATTTAAAACAATTTTTTTGTTGGAATGAATGTCTTCATGCTCTGTTTGTTCTGAAAGTGGAGCTTGGATGCAGCATCTAGAAGGTAAAAGTACATACAATCATGTCATGAAGAACATGTTCGGAGTAATAATTTTAGAAGCCAGTTCTTCAATTTGCCGAGTGCCTAATAGTATTCGACACCAGATATTTTACTGGTCCACTTGATAATAGTTTATTGTTTGTTTTCGTTTTGCAATGACATACCTCCAACACCAACTTGCCATGCTTAAACAGAGAACTCTTTGAATAAAAGTTTTGTAACAACAAGTGTAAAGGTTTTGACATTAAAAGCTTTAACTTTACTTTATTCACTCTATAATCTATAATCATTGCCTTTGTTTTCGGAGTATTAAGAACTAAAAAGTTGTCTTAGCACCAAATCGAAAACGTTCTATGGCCTTATGGAAAGTGAAGTACGTATTTTATCAAAATGATAACAAATAATTATTTTCAAATGAGAAAGCCAGCAATTAAAATCTTTTAATTATAAATAATAATATAACATACTTAAAATTGATAACTCCTTATCTCTCTGTGGTAACGAGCGTAAGCACGCACATTGACCCTGAAAGGGTATGCAGCTTAATATATGTGAAACTCGGCCGCCTTTGATGAAACCCTTACGTAATTCATTCAAGAGGGACACAGCGTTTGTGCAGGTATGATGGATTGTATACTGCTTTGAAAACAACACTTGCCCTGACCAGTGGAAGACGAGCATTATTCTTCCACTCGAGAAACCAGGAATGGATGCCAAAGACCCTCTTGGTTACAGGGGTATCTCGCTGCTTTCGGTTTCCTGCAAGATATTCGCAGACATACTTAATAGGAGATTCACAGATTGGCTGGAAAGGAACAACATCCTAGCAGAGGAACAAAACGGCTTCCGCAAAAACAGAAGTACTCTGGATCATCTCTATACCCTCTACTCTGTTATCCACAACCGAAAACAATCAAGACAGTCAACGTTTGTCTGTTTTATTGACGCCATGAAGGCATTCGACAAAGTAAACCGAGATTGTTTGTGGTACAAACTGAATTGTCTTGGAGTTTCTGGAAAGTTCTTCAACTCTGTGAAATCCATGTATGAAAATACATCCAGCTGTGTTAGCGTGAACGGGTACCATACAGACATATTCAAGGTGGACAGCGGAGTAAGGCAAGGATGTGTCCTATCTCCAACACTTTTTTCTGTCTTCATCAATGACCTGGCCCAGTCTATAAACAGCCTCAACTGTGGTGTTAGAGTCGGAGATGAACTCTTGAGCATTCTTCTCTACGCTGATGATGTAGCACTGATAGCGCCGGATGAGCAAAGTCTACAGCGTATGCTCGATGTTGTGACAGACTGGTGTTCAAAATGGAGAATACTGGTTAACATAAAGAAGACAAAGGTCATCCACTTCCGAACAGCTTCAACAACAAGATCAACTGCAACGTTTAAGATCGGCAAAGAGCCTCTGGAGAACTCACACGCATATAAATATCTCGGCTTATGGTTCCAAGAACACCTCGACCTTAACTTCACAGCTGGAGAACTTGCCAAGTCTGCAAACAGAGCTTTGGGTGTAATCATTAGCAAGGCCAAGTCTGTCGGAGGAATGGCTTATGACGTCTACAACACCCTTTACAGTAACCTTGTTCAGCCTATTCTTTCATACGGTTCTGCAATATGGGGTTCTCGGCAATTCAGATGCATTAACAAGGTACAGCACCGGGCTTGCAGATACTTCCTTGGTGTTGGAGGTAAAACTGCTAATGCAGCAGTTCGTGGTGAGATGGGCTGGCTCTCTACATCCGCTGTTCAACGTATTGAAGTCGTTCGATACTGGAAGAAGCTTTCTCGGATAACATATGATCGACCAATACTCGACAACGTCAACAGATGGTCACTTGGTTTCCGTAAATCATGGTACAGTACAACGCTGAAATTCATCCAGTCTCTGCCAGTTCCTATCACGGACATCCACAACCTTAGCAACCACGAGTTCCGCCTCATCAAAGACAACATCATATCCGCTGACACTGTTGACTGGTGGAGTGAGCTGTGGAATGACAAGGGGCGACAGAACGGCAATAAACTTAGAACTTATAGATTGTTCAAAACAACGACAACAGTTGATCCCTATGTTTCAGGGAACCTGAATCGTTTGCACAGAAGCGTGTTTGCAAAGCTAAGGTGTGGCTCTCTTCCCCTGGAAATCGAACTAGGTCGATTCTGCAGACCTCAGGTTCCTTTGCAAGACCGCATATGTCGATACTGTCAACTACATGCTATCGAAGATGAGATCCATTTTCTTACTGTCTGCCCACTCTACTCCGACATCCGTTACAATATCTGGAAAGAAGCCAACATGTTACATAACCAGTTCAACTCCCTGTCTTCTACGGACCAATATATATTTCTTATGCAATGTCCTGATTTTAGCAAGTCCCTGGCCGCAATGACTTTCTCCATGTTCCAGCGCAGATTTCATGTTTTACCAGCTTATTCTTAACTTGTAATATATTTTTATACAGTACTTTATATATATATATATATATATATTGGGTTTGAATGTATATATTATAACAATAATTTATTTATCTTAGTAGTTTCAATGCTGTGATAAAATATGTGTGTTCGTTAATTTTACTGTAATATGCTTATTCTATATGCTGTTTTACTGTTTTAGTGTCTCATAGGTCAATTTGGCCGGATAATGTACATTTTATTTCTAAGTCGATATATTCATTTTATACTGTGATTTTATGTACATTATGTGACACTTTAATAAACATTTCTTCTTCTTCTTCTTCTTCTTCTTCTATATTAGGATCGCTAATTAGTTGTATAACTCTCGTACTGTTTATATCAACGACGACGATCGTTTTCAAGTGTCACAGGTATAAAACCATCAAGGTAAAATTGATATAAGATAATTGAAAGGCAATACCATGATAAGCACTAAGATTTTTTTCTAAAATCTACCAGTGATTGAACTTAATTGGCATCCAATCTGCAAGTAAAGAAGCAGTGGTGGAGCAGTAAGCAGACTGTAAGATAGGTCAATCATCAAGATGACATAACATACTTTGTCAATAAAAGTTTTTTTTTAAAGCTTATCCTTTTGTGGGTATCATGCATAGTCATAGAGCATATATTTTCAACATGTAATACATTGTACATTCAGGTTGGCATGGTTGGTTTTTATGGTATACATTTCAATTAAAACATAACAATACAGTGAATGATTATGTAAAAAGACTATGGCATGAAGACCAAAAGGACATACATTTTTCATATCTACATTCAGTGTAGAGAATCCGCTTACTGACGTTATAAGTGTCTTGGAGGAATGAGGCCATTTATATGCGGTTTTCTATTTTGACATTTGCAGGTGTATATAAAATGTTTGGTAATAATAAAGATCAAATTTATTACATCATTTCTTTTTTCTTTGTAGCCAAACATGATGTGTGTTATTTTTGGTTCTAGGCTTATGTCAGTTTTACATTTGATCCAGTCCAACAGGTGACGACACACACGTTTTACATGTACACAATCAAGCAAAATATGTTTTATTGTTTCAATTGAAGATTTACAAAATGTACACAGTTGGGAGTTTTGTAACTTATAAATGAAAGCACTTCTGTTCGTTGTAAGTATTCTATGAATAATGCGATATTGAAACCATCTTAATTTATAGCTGACTGTGCTTCGGAATGGAAAATAGTTGTATATTTTCCACTCTTCTTTGTGAATCTTTGATCCTATGTCGATTTCCCATTTTCTTTCACTATTGGCTTGATTCATTCGTAATACTGATCTGATAAGGTTAAGGTAAAAATGTTTACATCCTTTGGCAGCCATGAAAAGTATTTTCAGATTATCGGGAATAAAAGGCATATCCAGTTTCTTATCAATAGTTCGTGAGTTGGTTTGAATGTATTTCTTTATACAATGTATCAAACCTGTATATTCCAAAAAGTTAGTTTTCAGCTGATAAATAATTTAAAAATTCAGAAAAATTTAGAAACGTACCGTCCATTTTAAGGAGGTCATTAATGAATGTTATGTTTGCTTTCACATAGTGTTTGAGCAGAACCGTTTTTTTGTCAATCAGAATATTATCATTAGCCCAAAGGTATTCAGTTTGGATATCTTTTACAGTGTTTTTACTTTGCAATGTGGCCCAGGCTTTGAAAACATATTTCCAGAAAATATTTCTTATATTTGGTATAATAGTTGTTCTGAGATAATTTGATCCAATTTCTATAGGTGCTAAAACAGTATTTGGTAAGAAAAAGTTCGTAAGATTATTCAGCTTAGTATTCTTGGTATATAACCTTCGGATCCAGGATATTTTCTGGGATAGTATAGTTTCTAGTATCAGTGGTGCTTTTAACCCCCCGTTTTCATAATCTTGCTCAATCAAGTTTCTTTTTACCTTATCAGGTTTACCTTTCCAGACAAACGAGAAGCACTTTTGTTGCAATTTATTTATCGTATCTATCTTTGGGTTGGGAATTGATGTGAAAAGGTGATTTAGTGTTGGCAATATAAAACTTTTAAGAACTGTTATTCTACCCATTGTTTTGTGATCTCTTCGAGACCAGATAGTCATTTGATTATCTACTTTTCCTAGTTCTTACTATAACTCATCATTTATAACACACATATGTTACGTTATGTAGTTTTGTGATTCAGGCCGAAAGAATACAAGATTATCTTTTGGGATAGGTCTGTCAAATTTATAATAATTTAGATCACTACTGCTTGGGTGAAGCATGTACTGAATAATTGATAATCGGCCATTAATCAAATAAAATCCAAAAACATCCCAATTGGATAATTTGTTTGATGTTTGTAAAAGCAAGCTGGTACATCAGATGAAATGCTCAAACTCTCATGAAACAACACCTCAAATTTATCTCAATATCTGGTGTATATCCATTTAATGTTCTAAATTTTGGAAAGCATTCGGTGTTTTCTGGATATAAATTAGACGATATGAATGAACACGACAATCTCTCATTCATTCTCTCTTTCGTTCCATCGTTCAGTCAATTACTATATATATTGATGTTTTTTTTTAAAACGAACGCTATAATGTTCTTATTAAACTTATGAAATAGATTATGGAATAACAGTAGTTTGCCAAACAATTCAACATTTTTCTTTAGATTAAACTTTGAGCTTTCAACTTCATATTCATGTAGCTGTAGACATTCTGTAGTAGATTTTCTAGACTGTATACAAGACCATGATAACATACATTATGGGTGCACCACTATACCCTAGCAATGTGTATCCAAGGTTCATTGTCTTTGTAATTCTAAAGCAAATAACAGTGAGGAGTGTTTTAAGTCTCATTGTTAACTTTCAATTTAAAATACAGATTAATTTGATACGAATAACTGCAGGTAAAATATCTGTTGATATATATATTTTCTTTTAACACTTTAATTTGTAGAAGTGTAATTGTTTTTATAACATGAGAATCACAAACATTGGTAAAACTAAATATATCGAAATACATATAACTATTGCTGTGCCTAATACATGCAAAACGTATATCTTATCGACAGTAAACATCCTGAACACTTTAATCGTCTTTGTACGTCAACGTGGCAGAAAGGTTTTCAGAAACTATTTTGAAACTTTAGAGAGTCGTTCCAATAACGTTTTCAAAAGCCTTTGTGTGAGCTTTGGAGGTTTCTCATAATACACGTTTAAGAAATCAGTGATCCATTTCGCGTTTGCATGTGGCAACTTGCCATTATCTCGCACACATCGTTGTGTCATGATTGTGTCATGTGATATCTTAACACACACACACTTGTTGATAATGCAAGTACAACCAATAATCAGTTTAGGATTCATTTGACCTAGCAATATTTAAAATCAGTTGAATATAACGTCGCGTTCTCGTCGGGTCTTATGTCAATGCCTGATTGAATATGTACTAAAATCTTTTGGTAAGTATTACTTTACTATGAAAATCATTTTGTAACATTATCGATTAACAGATACATGTATTTCATCCTTGTTCATGTATAACCATGTTACATTTGGGATAACACTACCTTCAATAGTACAAATTCTTGTACTTTTTCGGACCGAGTCTCATGCGGATAGTTGCCTTACTCAAAGGGTGTGGTTTCGAATCCCGCATGGGACTCGGCCCGAAAAAGTACAAGAATAATTTGTACTATTGAAGGTAGTGTATTTATTGTTCATGTATATCAGAAAGTAAATATGGGTGAGCTTTTGCAAGTACCTGGTAAAAGATTACAGGTATGATGTTCACAATTGCAAAATCTATATCAAATTAGATCAGATACGTATTACTAAACAGTACACTGTTGCAAAACAAACCTTTAAGTTATAAATAAATCAGGTATAAACTTAAAATGTAGCCATGTTGATGACATCGACTTGTGTGTGTAAATATCTACGTTAAGGCAATGTGAAATAGGTTGGCATGATCAACCACTTGAGTATTAAAAACATCACCTTATACACATATATATAAATCTTGTTCAGATATATCAAAGTTAGTATATCTTTAGAGTAGAATTCACTAGTTATATGAAAACATAAAAAAACCAGGGGCTATTGAAGAGACTCCTACAATAATATGTGCCTTTTTATTGTATCTCAATTGCTTACAGAGTGGAAAGTAAGGATTACATTCCATTTAGATAGTGAACAAATATAACAAGGTTACATTTGGGATAACACTACCTTCAATAGTACACATTCTTGTACTTTGTCGGACCGAGTCTCATGCGGGATTCGACCCCACACCCTCCGAGTAAGGCAACACTCGCGAGCACTGACCGTACCAGCAGCTTACCACACAAAACACATTCGCATTGGTATTATCACTTAATAATGTTCTTTGTAGACCCTAGTATACATGTTCAAGAATGATCAGTATCTGTTAGGGCCGCCACGTACCCGGATGACACACTGCACCCTACGTCTCATGCCTCCAGCCAGACGTCGGATCTGTTCTTGTGTCAATAACATCCACTGAGCATGCAGAGCTGCCTCCAACTCATGTAAATTCTGGAGGGTTCCGAGCCTGTAGTTGCCGCCCCAGAATATCCCACGCATGCTCCAGAGGGTTCAGATCTGGGCTTACTGCTGGCCTGGGTAAAGTTGTCACTGCGTTGGCTCGCATGTAATTGACAACGGCATGTGATCGGTGAGGCCGGACGTTGTCGTCCATGTATTGTGGTCGTGTATCAAGTGCATGGCTATCGAAATGATGTACAACGACTGGCTGTAGCACGTCCTAGATATATTGAGCTCCCGTTAAGTTGCCCCTGATGGTGACTAAATCCAACTTGCAGTCATGAGACAGGTATCCCCATACCATAACAGAACCACCTCCATACGCAACAGTTGGCTGGGTGTTCCTGGGGGTATAAGCTGTATTCTTCTGTCTCCAAACACGTGCACGCCCATCAGTAACATGGAGCAAGAATCGACTCTCGTCAGACCAATGGAATAAGTCCTCAGATTCCACTGTTGTCTGTCCAAACACCATGCCAAACGTGCACGTTTATGATGGTCTCTCAACAAGGGACATTTAATTACCCTTCTTGCCTTTAGTCCTGCCGATTTGAGGCGATTTCTGACTTTCTGGTGCTGATGTTTCGATTTGGTTACCTCAGACGTTTCAGCTGAGGACTTGTCAGGAAGGGTTCTCGGCGTACATGTCGAAGAAGGTGCCGGTCCTCTTGAGGTGTAGTGACAGTGGTCTTCCAGACCTTGGACGGTCCATTGCACTTCCTGTCTACAACAGTGTAATAGTAGCCAAGATTTCGTCCTATCACCTTAAGGAGAGATGGGACGATGAAACAAAATATTTTAGAATTCGTTTAGTTTTTCAAAATAGCAGGTTTATTGTGTCTTTTATCCAAAAATGTAAGAATATTTGGGTGTCACCGAACGATTTAAAGA
Source organism: Gibbula magus (assembly GCA_936450465.1). NCBI lineage: Eukaryota > Metazoa > Mollusca > Gastropoda > Trochida > Trochidae > Gibbula > Gibbula magus. Next base: position 114,285,887 of record OW388289.1, on the reverse strand, counting down.
GTTATCGCATTAATGATAATATTCGCGTCAGCAAATTACGCCATTTTTTACTGATTTGATGTATTTAAATGAAGCGCTCGCTTTCAACAAATAAGCTCAGAATCCTTTCAAATACATTTCAGTTAAATACGGGGATGCATAGCAGTCTATATTTTGAAAATTAATGACACTGGAAAGAGAAAAAAAATTTAAATGAAGCACTTTTTAATTAAAAACGGCATTTTTCTTATCGTTTTTCGCACATTGAACAGGATTTCTCACTGACACACATATTTTAGATATTGGTTAAAATGCAATATAATATGCACATTTGAATAAACAAACGAATTCAGAAATAAAAATAGGGGGTCACCGGAGGTTTTCATCACTATAAGGTCATTTTTTAAATTACATTCATAATCGTTAAAACCTAACGTCACAGCATTTTTTACGGTTTCAAGTGTAAGCACTTTCCGTAAGTGTATGGATAAGCGTATGCCCCAAACAACGAAATCCATATATTTTTATACTTGTTCATTACAATAATTTGTTGTCGCAAAATGTTACCGTAAGCGAGTTCGATTTCTGGGTCCCATTTCCCCTTAAAGGACATTCCTGCAGAGTGCATACCACTAATGTGATTTCTGAGATCCATTGACAATCGTCTTCGTGCCATGTTCAATAGATATGCTTGAATGGCTATGGAAAGCAATGTTACATACCACCAAATGCAGTTGGGCCATACTGAGCTTCGAGCCTCGAACGTGTAGGCGCGACTGTCACGCATCACTGGGGGAACTATCGCACAAACACTACTCTTCTCATAAACTACCGGGCAAAAGAAAGGACTCACCTAAGTTTGTTTCTATTAATTCAATATTTAAAAGAAATCAGATGTATTTGACTATGGCACGATACAATAATACTTATCTGCAGGAGTTTGGATGACTTTGTTGGTGACTGTGGTTAATTTTTAGTTCAAATATCTTTTTGTAATGAAGACAGGGTTAAGAATTAAATTTACACCAACATGACCCCTACCCTGTTTAAAATGTTGTAAATGTGTGCAGAATCAGGCACATTTATTTATTTTCACATAGGATATGTCTTATATGTCGGTGAACAATTGTGTATCATCAAAAATATTTAAAAACAAACTAAGATTAAAAATTTCATTTTTTAAAAAAAATTAAAAAAACATTTAGAAGTATTCTTATACTGCTAACTAAACACCTGCACTTATCAGTTTTGGATTATGACATCGAAAACTTGAGATATTTGCAATTGAAAATCATACATATGATAAAATCAACTGAGGTGAGTCCTTTCTTTTGCCCGGTAGTTTAAATGAACCTTGTTTAACTATTCATAATATTCTCGAAAACAAATTCATCACAAATATCAGGGGGTGCTTTATTTTTTTCTATTCTTTTTCTCTATTTTTATATATATATATATATATCAGAAACATTGAGTTGGTCTGGTACAGTCAAATATATTCAAAAGTTAAAAAACACACAACGCCAATAGACTCCTACTAGTTTCATTGTAATCTTCAGGGAGTTCTTCCCTGAAGATTACAATGGAACTAGTAGGAGTCTATTGGTGTTGTGTGTTTTTTAACTTTTGAATATATATATATATATATATATATATATATATATATATATATATATATATATATATATATATATTTATATATATATTTATATATATATATATATATATATATATATATATATATATATATCCTTGAAAAAATGACAAGCTGAAGATGGGTCTTCATATAAGTTCATTACCTGTTTATGTACTCGCACTCTCGCTCTTAGTACATCCCCCGTTTGACCAATATACTCTTCCTCACAACCAGCGCATGTTATTACATATATTAGATTTCTAGAGGCGCAAGACATATTTGGCATTATTTTGAATTTTGAATTATTCCTAAAGGTGAATGAATTTATCTCCAAAATGTGTGAACATGTGCCGCAATTCGGTCTATTACATTTCGTGATACTTCCACCTAACATAGGTTTTTAAACAATAAACCATTTAACTTTTACTTTATATATATATATATATATATATATATATATATATATATATATATATATATATATATATATGTATGACCTCCTTTTTAACTTATTAACTACCGATTAGCTAATGAAATTAAGAAGTGGAAAAACCATCTTTTCACTCTCCTCTGTTCTATCAGTGATTAGTTTCATTAAAAAGATAAGCACATTATGCCGGGGAGTATTTTTCTGGCCGTGTTGGATTATGTATTGTTTAGACCTGGTCATAGTATTAATATTAAATGCTGGCATTAGGCTTGTTGGTTATTTGCTTTCTCTTTGAACACATCTGCGCTTCTTTTGTACATGGAAATAGTTCCACAATATCATATGTAAAGAAATGAAAATTACCTGTAAAGGTGTTCACATGCAAAGGTATTCTTTTAAAGATGCACGATCAGATTTGCATGATATTTTATTTGGTTCTAAAATGTACATGTTTAAGAAGGTGCAGGTTTAAGTTATATCTTCTTACTCAACTTTCATATTCACCCCAAAAAGCTTAATATATCAATGCTTAAAAGATAGACCTATTACACGCTATAGAAGCAAATCTGTTTTCCTATCTACTAAAGGTTCCTAAATTACGTTTAGCTTAATGGCTGCAGCTTGCCAAGGTTCATTGTCCGGTTTTCGATCATAACCACTATTTTGAACTGACTGACTTTAAACTGACTATTTTCTGTTAATTTTGATAATTCTCAAATAAAGAACCCAAATTATAACATTGGACATACATTGTACATGTAACATGATTATGTCCCTTTAACATGAAATGCAATCAAATTTTAGACCAAGTTTAGTAAAGGAGCGTTAGTGACTTTGAAATACATAATATATTTTTGGAGGGAACTGCGTAAAAACTAAGTAAGCAAACTGGATTACTGACAGGAAGAAATAAATAGTTAAAGTTTTCAATGGTTATTTTTCTTAGTAGTATGAAGTCCATCCGTGTTTAACTCCACCGTTGTAACTAATCATATGTTAACAGGTCACAATGTCAGGATGTCTAGTCGGACAGCATAATTTAGAAATGCTTATTAAGAAGAATTTCCAGAACAACACACCTCTGGTGCATTTTACATACACGTATACCTTGTCAATGTTGAACGGGATATAAAATAGCACAATATTAATAAATCAGTCAATGTCAAATCAACCTTTGACGTTCAGTTTTTCCACCTAAAGTAGGATTTTAAAAAAGTTCTAGCAAGCCTGTTTCTGGTGTTTGTTTGTAGACTGATCCTATTCCATTTAAAGTCATACTTACGAAGTAAATCAAAATAGAAAATTAATGGGTTTTTAAAAAATCCTTCAACAAAAATGTATTTAAAAAAATAATATTTATTTTATCTTGTACATTTTTATGTTTTAAAACTAAAATATAACATTTACTATTCAACATGATCATTTTTGTTATCAAAATATATTTTAAAATATTTTTTTAATTATTTTCATCATTTTAACAAAGTCAAAGTAAGTAAAATCAAAGTTCGAATACAGTATTCAAATAATATTTAATCAAATCAAAATAATGTATAATGAAAATGATATTTATCATCTTATTCTTTTAATGTCAAAATAGTTACCAAAGTCTAAAATTGTCGTAAATCAACATGACATTTAATATGATACATAAATCAAAGGACAATCTAGTTATAAACGATATTTCTATACATATTGTTGACAGGTCGCGCTTCACAAGGGGACATAACTCCTCGTCAGGAAAGCAATCATCTCATTAGCGTGATGCCTGTGGAAAGGCCGCCTTTCAGTCGGTATTTCCAAAGGGAAAGTGAAAACTTTGGAAAGTCGTGGAAAGCTGCCTCTTTCCACGGGTGGAAAGATTGGAAAGGTCGCTCTTTCCTCTCCGAAAGAACGCCGTTCAACTAGTGGAAAGAACGGTCGTTCCTCCAGCTGAAGACTCTGTACACAATATTACAGTCTTCTAGGTCTTTTTGTTCTGGAGAAGAAGATGAAAATAGGATTTTAGGTCATGGCCTGGGAGGCCCTTATTTGAGCCCATAGGATAATTGAACACGGCTTTCAATATTAATTTCGGGGGGAATATGTTTTTAAAAGTATATATTATTATAACAGAATATTAATGTTTATACATAATCTCCTTTAATAACGGATGATGAAATTAATAAGATAGAAAATAATAAAATTCCTAAAGGAATTTAGATACATACCGAAAAACAATATTTCTGAATAACAACTTCTTTATTGTGAATAAACACGACGTTTCGAAGTTATAAGTTTACTGCTTCATCAGGCAGATGGAACATAACCAGTGCTACAGTTGGAACTGTAGTCTTACACTCAGACTATGAAAAAAGTATTTATTCTGAAAATATCACCATTTTATTAAATATTGAAAAGGAGACTGTAAAAAATGGAATTTTCATACACTCAGACTATGAAAAAAGTATTTATTCTGAAAATATCACCATTTTATTAAATATTGAAAAGGAGACTGTAAAAAATGGAATTTTCATACACTCAGACTATGAAAAAAGTATTTATTCTGAAAATATCACCATTTTATTAAATATTGAAAAGGAGACTGTAAAAAATGGAATTTTCATACACTCAGACTATGAAAAAAGTATTTATTCTGAAAATATCACCATTTTATTAAATATTGAAAAGGAGACTGTAAAAAATGGAATTTTCATACACTCAGACTATGAAAAAAGTATTTATTCTGAAAATATCACCATTTTATTAAATATTGAAAAGGAGACTGTAAAAAATGGAATTTTCATAGTCTTATGATATCTGGATTTGGTGCTATTCACCATCAATTAGTTGGAACATCACATTAACAAGGAGGCATCTGATAAGCCCCGTGACTGACAGGCAGATTTATTGGCCCCGTTGTTAAATTCTGACCTCTTGGATGGAGGGAGAGTTAAAGTGCCTCTGTCAACAAGACTCGTATAGAGGAACAGGTTAGCTTTGGCATGGTATCTTTATCATTATATCACCCCTTTACCACAGCAGAATAAATACTATCAGAGGGCATATTACAGCAAGTCTATATCTCCTAGTGTTGGTTGGTTTACAAGACTTGGTGATTTCATCCAAAACTTGCTGTCCTGTCTCAGATGACTTGTTTTCTGAAGTGAATGGCTTACTCCCAGAATTCATCTGAGATCCCAACAAAATCGTCGAAGAACTTGAATTTATCTCCATCTTCTACTGAATCTATTTGAATCATAAACATCATTAAGAAAATTTATCGAAGGGAACTTTTCAAAGGTGTTAAAAGACAAAACCTGTGCGTGTCTACTTATTGAAGATGATTTAAATATTTCAATAACACAAAGATGTTCTACTGATATTGTGTGTAAAACTTGTACTTGTATTGCATCTTCAGTTTTTTTTTATATACTTACATCCTGATATTTTATTAGAATTGATCCCGGACTTGTATATGTAAATAAGCTTCCCCATATTTGATATCCTGAATGCTCAATTGTTCAACAGTTGATATCAAATCGTCCGCAGTGTATGAAGCATTATATGTTCTTTGGTGAAGTCATTAAGATAAACAGATTTAAGTTCCTGTGCTCTGTCATGTTGATTTTTTCATAAGTACAATGAGGGGCGATACAACCATAACTAACGCCTTCTTAGTCCTGTGAATCTATTTATAAATAAGTGGCGCAATCACAAAAGTCAAGGATTTTCCACTGCCTGTCGGTCAGAAAAACAGTACGTCCTCTCCACTCAAATAGGCTTGAATCACAAGTCGCGGATTTGATCTAAAATCATCTTTCCCTAAATGTGTTGGGCATATATGTCAGCTTCCAACGTCACTTTCACAAATAATTGAATCTATCACACTAAACAGCTATTAAAAATGCTTAATTATGTCAGCGTGTGAAACAATTACAGTAATAATCAGACTTAAGCTTAATATGCCACTAATAGGAAAACAATTCAGCCAGATTCCGTATACATATTCATAATTAAAAAAATATTTAAAACCATCAAATGTTAATATACCAATCCAATAGTAAACCCCTATTTGCTGGCATTTTGTTTATACAAGAGCTTTACCCAAGCCGGGACCATCTCACACACCAGATGTTAATGAGGTTTGACACGGTCAGATTCCAACAAGTTGCATGAGGGCAAGATAACTTCTCTAAGGCATTCAGCTTGTAACCTGATCGAAATCCTGGTTAAACCTTCCCCCTCATGTCATTAGACTGTTTAAAAAAAGGCTCCTTTTCAATTTTTAATTTTTTTTTTACAGTCTAAGTGTTAGACTATTGGAACTGCTACATTGTGGAAGGACTGAGCATTCTACAGGGGCTCCATAGTAACCACCACTTCAGTCATGCCCCGTTTTAGGAGACTGAAGGCAGCGTCTGTCGTCACCATATGCTGTCTGATAGTGATCATTGTAAAAAGCCGGAAGAAATCCAAGAACTACCTTGTCGATATGGATATTGAGCCGATCATCTTAACCGAAGAGCCTGTCCTTGAAAACGAGGTGGAGGACGAGTCGGCGATGTGCCCATGGAAACCACCCGAGATAGGTGACCAATAAATACCAATACACATACACATACACATACACACACACACACACACACACACACACACACACACACACACACACACACACACACACACACACACACACACACACACAAACACACACACATACACACACACACCCTCACTCTCTCTGATATTAATGATACGGAAACACACTTGTTGATAATTTCTATTCACTTTAATAAACGTGTGTTATCATGTTTAATATCACAGGACTCGAGAGTGAGAGTTTATTTATTATTAAAATTCATTCTTCAGCCGTTCTGAGAAAAATAATGAACATATTGTTACACAACTTCCAAACGCAAGGCATAACTCTTGCCAGTCTGCATTACTGGCTGATTTAACCCTTGCGGTATTTCCCTAGCTTTCTTGTGTCGAGGCAGTGAATCGCTGCACTGGAAATGCATAGCGGGCCTGGATTTCTAAACACAGATTTCTTAAGGAAATACTGCAAGGCCTAAATCAGCCAGTAATTGAGACTGGCAAGAGTGATGCCTTGCATTGGGAAGTTGATTGTTACATAAATATTATAATTGGGGTTCTTCACCAATCATTTCTGTGGCGTCATGATACGGTGAGGTCATCAGCAGTATAAGATCATTGCATGTTTGCGTCATCAACTGCGTGATGTCATAACTTTGTCCGCTTCCGTGTTCTCGATGGCATTAGAGCCGTGTAAGATGATGTTGTATAACAGTATTGCGACCCCGATATAGCGACAGCTACTATGTACGTGTATACCGAGGGAACCACTTCTTGATGATAATGTCAAACGTCACACCCGTTAAAACAATCTAATGAAAACGTTTTCAGACATCCCATGCAAATTATTTTTACCTCGTATATTGCCAATAGATCTGGAAGACTTCCATCCTATAAACTTGACCCTTACCACCCCGCCTCCGGTACTCGACCTATTCAAGATTCTGGCTCCGGGGGGTAACTACAAGCCCAACAACTGCGTTTCCTGGACCAAAACCGCCATCATTGTGCCGTACCGGAGGCGAGAGCGCCACCTAGCAGTGTTCCTCAACCACCTTGTCCCCTTCCTCATCAGACAGCAGGCAGAGTTCACCATATTCATCATAGAACTTGTGAGTAATGTAATGCACGTGTTTGTTATTCGAATTCAACATTTTGGATATTTGTATGGGTTGAGTCTTCATAAACATGTTGAATCTGCAGTCTGTTGAAAACTGCGTTTATCTGCATATGATCTGTTTGTAATGAATACAATCATGAGTCATAAAATTAGAAAGGCAAGGGAGAAATCTTCCATTTTCGCCAAAGGGAATGTTCGGCCATGGGAAAATTGGACCACGGGAAAGCCCGCCGATGGGAAAGCTCGCCCATGGGAAAATAATTTTAATTAGGATAAATACAATCAAAGAGATTGCACATGAAAGGTCGGGGGTATTGTTAAACTTTAGTTTCATCGGTAATTTTAAAAAAAACTACAAACAGAATACATGTCTTCCTGATTGATGTCTGTTTTTGTTATGGCACCGTCAATCCGACACTTTATTATATGACGAGCGATGAAATACCGGTATTTATCAGTGAAATAAACTGTCTATCAAGCTACTTTGAAAATAACTTATATTTATATTATGTATATTAAAATAACTGGTGGCTGTGCCAATCCTGAAAATATAACATTTCTACCTCACTCGATGAGATAAACATGGTATTAGTCAAGAAAAGATAGATATCCTCTATGTCGTCTCATTCTTCATCCCTTACTCTTAACTCTTTGATGACGTCATACTCAATCTCGACGTCATAGTTCACCCCTTAATGTTAAACGTCCAGTGACGTCATAGTTCATCCCTTAATGTTAAACGTCCAGTGACGTCATAGTTCATCCCTTAACGTTAAACGTCCAGTGACGTCATAGTTCACCCCTTAATGTTAAACGTCCAGTGACGTCATAGTTCACCCCTTAATGTTAAACGTCTAGTGACGTCATACTTCATCGATTACTGTTCACCTCTGGTGATGTCAAACTAAAACTCCTTACTTGTTAATATATAACTGATGACGTCAACAGAAGTTAACAGTAAGGTTTTAAGAACATAAAGTTTTGCTGGATAACAACTTCTTTGATGAGAACATTCCAGACGTGTCGTGTATTTACAGATTAAAAAGGTTATTATCCAGAAAATCTGACGTGACCAGTTATATTTTCATAATGTTCGTATTGAGACCAAGTTATCGATCATATGGTATTATATGGTATCATTTCATAATGTCCATACGTAGACCAAGTTATCGATCATATGGTATTATATGGTATCATTTCATAATGTCCATACGTAGACCAAGTTATCGATCATACGGTATTATATGGTATCATTTCATAATGCCCATACGGAGACCAAGTTATCGACCATATGGTATCATTTCATAATGCCCATACGTAGACCAAGTTATCGATCATATGGTATTATATGGTATCATTTCATAATGTCCATACGGAGACCAAGTTATCGATCATACGGTATTATATGGTATCATTTCATAATGCCCATACGTAGACCAAGTTATCGATCATATGGTATTATATGGTATCATTTCATAATGTCCATACGGAGACCAAGTTATTGATCATATGGTATTATATGGTATCATTTCATAATGTCCATACGGAGACCAAGTTATCGGTCATACGGTATTATATGGTATAATTCATAATGTCCAAACGGAGACCAAGTTAACGATCATATGGTATTATATGGTATCATTTCATAATGTCCATACGGAGACCAAGTTATCGATCATACGGTATTATATGGTATCATTTCATAATGCCCATACGTAGACCAAGTTATCGATCATATGGTATTATATGGTATCATTTCATAATGTCCATACGGAGACCAAGTTATCGATCATACGGTATTATATGGTATCATTTCATAATGTCCATACGGAGACCAAGTTATCGATCATACGGTATTATATGGTATCATTTCATAATGCCCATACGTAGACCAAGTTATCGATCATACGGTATTATATGGTATCATTTCATAATGTCCATACGGAGACCAAGTTATACATCATACGGTATTATATGGTATCATTTCATAATGTCCATACGGAGACCAAGTTATCGATCATATGGTATTATATGGTACTATTTCATAATGTCCGTACGGAGACTAAGTTATCGATCATATGGTAGCCTATTATGTAAAACCTTAAAAAACACCCATGAGATCTGTGGCAATGGTAAATTCTGTGGCCGTGGAGAGTTGGTCATAAATCACACTACTCGAGACGCAGGTTACGTGAGAGACCCACATACAGTCGTGGCCCATGCTGAATCATACATATGCTAAACGAAGGAATGACATCATAAGAGCTTAATAGATTCATATCTATCCATCCTTTACAATATTGCGAATTGAACTGCAACCTTCTGATGCAAAGTACCTAATGGCTTCGGTATGTGTACTTAACCCTTCAACTCTTGTCTTGCTTATAATCTCCATTTTTAAGACTCAACAATTTTAAACTCTGAGCTTTGAAACTCTGAGATTCCATAGAAAGAGACCGGAGTTCTTGTGTATTAATGTTTGTTTTCTTATCCCAGATGCCGGAAGTGACCTTCAACCGCGCACTTTTGCTCAACATAGGTTTCGTGGAGGCCATGAGAACGCGCAACTTCACGTGCATCATCTTACACGACGTGGATCTATTACCCGAGTCGGACTCGAACCTGTACCGATGTGGAGACTACCCGAGACACATGGCCGTGGCTCTCTCTGCTTTTCAATACCAGTGAGTAGTTCACATCTCACATAGTCCACTAACCTAACATGAAGTCACTCTATTGCGTCTACAGTTGACGCTGTCAAGTTACACGTGCATGTTGCTGGATATGTCAATTTGATAAACCTGTCTATTGCAGAAAAATATACTTGGTCATACGATAGAGTTATTTATTTATTCTTCCTCCATCAAAATATATTCACCGGGTCAACGTTGTATATTAACATTTGTTTAAGGTCACGTGGACCAGTCGAAGATCAAGATTCTTACACCCCCAGCCAAAAGAAACGCCTACTTTATGTTCCTTAAAATGAAAGATGCAATACTTTCTTAAATATAATTAATGGCGGTCTCCACGTTATGCTGAAGCAATAACTAAAATGAAAGTCCATTAAAATCGTGGAAAACTGTGATTCGAGTCAATAACATTCATGAAAACCAAGCCTAATGAAGACTGCTATTTTCGGTTGATTCACTTGCGCACCTTTAACCACGTACATCGGTAGCATCATCACCACTTTAACGCGAATGCGTGCCTGTATTGTTGCTCGTGGTTGTATGAAAATCTTTTAAAAATGTTTTTCTGATCAAGCACTGATCAATTAACTAAAAAAAAAAAATGAACAATTATTGTTTTTTCATTTCAACAATCGTCCTTCTTTCGTGACATGAACTTCTGAAATTCAAATATATAATACAGAAATGGTGCAACTTCATTATGTTATAATATTGCTAAACTGTTCATAACACTTTTTATAATATCTGATAAGACATCTAGTAGGCGTTTCTTTTGGCCGGGGTGTACATGAGGTTGGATAAAAGAATTTTGATTGTCGGTAACGGATATTCGAATACCATTTGAACGACCGTGATCAGATGAAGAAAACGGAGTCATTCGTCTCACATAATAAAATTAGTTACAAATACATATCAGGCCACAGCCCACAATTAATTTCAAGTAGTTCTATCATCATTGTCTTTCTCACAGCCAATTCCCTATATCTCGTTGGGCATTCAGCTTTTGCATAATGACTTACCTGCCATAGATCACTTTTCAGTCAAAAATTGAGCATAGGTTTCGTGGCATTTTTGCCCGGTAGCCAGGGTAAACAAATGTGACCCCGTCTTCAAGGTTGGTCCGTGACCCTCTACTTCAATTTGGGGTCACTTTGCCTGCTCACACCAACACTATAGCAGTAAATCTAGGACCAAGTACTACAGTATCAGACCTTTCATTTGAACCATCACATGTCACAAAAAAATCTTTACAAGTACGAGAAACAGCCCCTGCACTAGGAACTACATTGTCTCTGAATTGCTTCCGGGTTGAAGGTAAAAGTTAGCGTTGTACGCACGGAAGCAGTGCATGTGGAAAATACGCAGCTCGCACGTAGCGAAAGTTCTGAATGCACTAAAAGTGTTCCGGCGTGTCTGCGTGCTCCAAAATCCGTACGGTATCGGCACTTAAAACGTACGGTTACCAATATTTTACCAACGTTTTTACACGTAGACAGTACGCACTTGCGGGTTGGGACCGCCGCTTTAAGGCCCCTTCACAACCCATCGTGCGTGCAATTCGTTCGTACGTTTTTTGGGGAGGCCACGGTCGCTACGTTTTTCTGAAAACGTAGGGTGGATTTAATCAAGAACAGAGAGGGAGTTTGCCAACGCACGTCAAACGCACGTCGTACGTACGTGGCCGTCGACACGTCTGGCAGTGAGGAGGTGCGTGCATCGTACGATGCGCACGTGGTACGTGCGTGTGCCATGCGTACAACGTGCGTACAACGTGCGTGTGATGTGCGATTGTCACATTGTCGTACGGGGGCCGTGCGTCTTACGTACAGTGTCCTTACACCACGCACGTTGTAAGTGCGTGCGAGTGCAATGAGGTTTTTCCCACTCTATTGACAGGTGCTTGGTACACATTGTCAATCCACAAGATGCCGCCCATTCCACCGCTCCGGGTCCTGATGCTGCAAGATCAACTTCAGATGGCAGCACAGGAGTTGTGCCCAAAACGTGCGTTGTACGTGCTTACTCGGTACGTTGTACGTGCTTACTCGGTACGAACGACGTGAGTTTTCTTTAATTATTTGATAGTTAAACTTTGGACGTGCCGAGTAAGCACGAACTACGCACGTACAACGCACGTTGTACGCACGTGCAACGTGCGTCGTTCGTAGAGAAAGTGTGAGTGGGTAAGCTTGAAAAAAACGCACGATGTCGGTGCGTTGTGCGTGCGGTTGTCGTACAGGGCACGCACGTCGATCGTACGGAGGAAAATTCGCAGCCCGTTCGTAGACTGCACGCAGCGAAAGTTCTGCATGCACTAAAAGTGCTACGACGAGTCTGCGTGCTCCAAATTTGTCCAAAATCGGTACGGCGTCGGTACCGAGGACGCACGAATTCCCCAATTTACCCCACGTTTTTGTCGGTAGACAGCACGCAGCTGCACGTACGACGGGTTGTGAAGGGGCCTTTAACCACGGCGTTAGGTAATGTGTCAAAGTTTATACAAAATAATATTTTTGTAAAGGTTTCAAATTTGGACCACTAGTTCAATCGGAAGTACCATTACTCGCTAGTAGAGGTGGGAAAGGGAGCAGGAACATGTTGTCATTGGCGTTCATTAATATGTTTTACTAACTTGGTTATCTTATTAAACAGAGTTAATTGATAAACTTGTTTCTGCTTTTTAGTGATGTCAACCTCTCGAAGTAGCAACTGATTTCGAAACATTTCTTTGCAACCCAAGCCTTGAACAGCTATCAATCCAAATGTTCTCCATGTAATTGAGAAATATATTCAAGGAAAAAGATGACCTAATTTACGTAGGAAAACAGTTACTAGAAAGAGTTGATTCCGAGTTAGAATTACCTTAACCGTTCAGGTGTCGTTCTTCTTAAGCCATGAATCAGCTTTTCTCGTGGTTTTTCTGCTACATTTGTCTCTAAATATCACTGTAAATACATGCTACAGATGTTGAGGTTGTACGTGTATTGGCATCAAAGAGAACTGTTGTATATTACCTGTCTGCAGACTCCCGTATTATCTGAACGCTGGAGGGGTACTGGCGATAAAGCCCGAGACGTTCCGCTCCGTGAACGGACTCTCCAACCTGTACTTCGGCTGGGGTGGCGAGGACGACGATCTTCTGTACAGGTGAACCCCTATCCATGTTGTATTTGTAGGATAAAACATGCCAGAATAACTGTGTGACGTCACTGGAGGTGTGTATCTTCGAGTGTACACTTACATCGGTTAATTAAGTTAACTGTCTCTACTATTATTACATAACTATGATGAACCTTCAACTTGACTGGCATTACATCTCAGCTGACTGGTACTCATCGCATAGTCGTGATTTCCCTTGAAGCAGGCTTCAAAGTTGCCCAATTTGACAAAAGATGGAAAGTAATCGAGCCATTCGTAATCACATCTTTAACTGTATTGTGGCCGCTACTAGAATTGTTCAGGCTGCAGCAGAGTCATCAAAATGTAATCGTGTAATGACAACTTCAACATGTTCCGTACTACACACTCAGGCTACCAATTAGTGTAACGGATTAAACTACCACGAGGGTCCAGGGTGCGTTTTGCCATCTTTTGTCCAATTCGGGGTAATTGTTAAGCCAGATGTTTTTGGTAAAGGTGTCTCCATTTCTCGTTTTAGGAATAACTGTTTGTCGTTGACATATGAATTATATATATATATATATATATATATATATATATATATATATATATATATATATATATATATATATATATATATATATATATTTGTTGGTTTTTAATGAAAGTATATTATTAAATATGCACAACGGTTCCCTTGTCCCTGTTGTCCCTCTGTTATAGCCTCACCTGGATTGGTCACGCTGTATCTCGATACCCGGCTAATATCTCTCTGTTGTAGGCTCACCTGGATGGGTCACGCTGTATCTCGATCCCGGGCCAATATCTCTCTGTTATAGGCTCACCTGGATTGGTCTCGCTGTATCTCGATACCCGGCCAATATCTCTCTGTTGTAGGCTCACCTGGATGGGTCTCGCTGTATCTCGATACCCGGCCAATATCTCTCTGTTGTAGGCTCACCTGGATGGTTCTCGCCGTGTCTTGATACCCGGCCAATATCTTTCTGTTGTAGGCTCACCTGGATGGGTCTCGCTGTATCTCGATACCCGGCCAATATCTCTCTGTTGTAGGCTCACCTGGATGGTTCTCGCCGTGTCTTGATACCCGGCTAATATCTCTCTGTTGTAGGCTCACCTGGATGGGTCACGCTGTATCTCGATACCCGGCCAATATCTCGCGTTACACAGCCATCTTCCACACGCGAGACTCGGGAAATAAAGATGGCGACCTAAGGTAGGTCCTGTCGACACATATTTACTGTTTTCCAGTTAAATGCTTAATCATCCTGATATGTTTACAATGTATTAAATTGCATATTCGCCGCTAGTGACTACAATATTGCGAAATAGTGTAAAACAATATCTCACTCAAATTACATAAAGCAATTGGAAGAGAAGAGGAGAACAAGTATGAACTTTCGTTTTACCAGCTGTGTTTTATGTAAGTTAGTGTCCATTAATAAACATAGACTATATACAACAATACTAAATGTAAATAAACGACGACATATATTGTAGAAATATTGTTCATAATATGTTATCATAAACCATTTGAAAAGTGCAAGCGAAACTACTGCAAATATCGGAGCTTGTCGTTCGCATGTTTTTTTTTACAACAGTTTCACTTGGACGTCAATATATATTTTTAAAAAATGTTTTTATTCAGGTATCGGCTGTTGTGGACTGTAAAGACGAGGATGTTTGAAGACGGACTGAGCAGTCTGAGATACAGACGAGTCTCCTATAATCAGCTGCCCCTGTACACTCGGATACTGGTGGATGTGGACATGGCCGACTATACGTAAGGCTTGCCGTTTGGTGTTGATGTAGGTAGATGTGGACATGGCCGACTATACGTAAGGCTTGCCGTTTGGTGTTGATGTAGGTAGATGTGGACATGGCCGACTATACGTAAGGCTTGCCGTTTGGTGTTGATGTAGGTGGATGTGGACATGGCCGACTATACGTAAGGCTTGCCGTTTGGTGTTGATGTAGGTAGATGTGGACATGGCCGACTATACTTAAGGCTTGCCGTTTGGTGTTGATGTAGGTGGATGTGGACATGGCCGACTATACGTAAGGCTTGTCGTTTGGTGTTGATATAGGTGGATGTGGACATGGCCGACTATACGTAAAGCTTGCCGTTTGGTGTTGATGTAGGTGGATGTGGACATGGCCCACTATATGTAAGGCTTGCTGTTTGGTGTTGATATAGGTGGATGTGGACATGGCCGACTATACGTAAGGCTTGCCGTTTGGTGTTGATATAGGTGGATGTGGACATGGTCCACTATACGTAAGGCTTGGCTTGGTGTTGATGTAAGTGGATGTGAACATGGCCGACTATACGTAAGGCTTGCCGTTTGGTGTTGATGTAGGTGGATTTGGACATGGCCGACTATACGTAAGGCTTGCCGTTTGGTGTTGATGTCGGTGGATGTGGACATGGCCGACTATACGTAAGGCTTGCCGTTTGTTGTTGATGTAGGTGGATGTGGACATGGCCGACTATACGTAAGGCTTGCCGTGTGGTGTTGATGTAGGTGGATGTGGACATGGCCGACTATACATAAGGCTTGCCGTTTGTTGTTGATGTAGGTGGATGTGGACATGGCCGACTATACGTAAGGCTTGCCGTGTGGTGTTGATGTAGGTGGATGTGGACATGGCCGACTATACGTAAGGCTTGCCCTTTGTTGTTGATGTAGGTGGATGTGGACATGGCCGACTATACGTAAGGCTTGCCGTTTGGTTTTGATGTAGGTGGATGTGGACATGGCCGACTATACGTAAGGCTTGCCGTTTGTTGTTGATGTAGGTGGATGTGGACATGGCCGACTATACGTAAGGCTTGCCGTTTGGTGTTGATGTAGGTGGATGTGGACATGGCCGACTATACGTAAGGCTTGCCGTTTGGTGTTGATGAAGGTGGATGTGGACATGGCCGACTATACGTAAGGCTTGCCGTTTGTTGTTGATGTAGGTGGATGTGGACATGGCCGACTATACGTAAGGCTTGCCGTTTGTTGTTGATGTAGGTGGATGTGGACATGGCCGACTATACGTAAGGCTTGCCGTTTGTTGTTGATGTAGGTGGATGTGGACATGGCCGACTATACGTAAGGCTTGCCGTTTGGTGTTGATGTAGGTGGATGTGAACATGGCCGACTATACGTAAGGCTTGCCGTTTGGTGTTGATGTAGGTGGATTTGGACATGGCCGACTATACGTAAGGCTTGCCGTTTGGTGTTGATGTAGGTGGATGTGGACATGGCCGACTATACGTAAGGCTTGCCGTTTGGTGTTGATGTAGGCGGATGTGGACATGGCCGACTATACGTAAGGCTTGCCGTGTGGTGTTGATGTTGGCGGATGTGGACATGGCCGACTATACGTAAGGCTTGCCGTTTGGTGTTGATATAGGTGGATGTGGACATGGCCGACTATACGTATGGCTTGCCGTTTGGTGTTGATGTAGGTGGATGTGGACATGGCCGACTATACGTAAGGCTTGCCGTTTGGTGTTGATGTAGGTGGATGTGGACATGGCCGACTATACGTAAGGCTTGCCGTTTGGTGTTGATGTAGGTGGATGTGGACATGGCCGACTATACGTCAGGCTTGCCGTTTGGTGTTGATGTAGGTGGATGTGGACATGGCCGACTATACGTAAGGCTTGGCTTGGTGTTGATGTAGGTGGATGTGGACATGGCCCACTATACGTAAGGCTTGCCGTTTGGTGTTGATATAGGTGGATGTGGACATGGCCGACTATACGTAAGGCTTGCCGTTTGGTGTTGATGTAGGTGGATGTGGACATGGCCCACTATACATAAGGCTTGCTGTTTGGTGTTGATATAGGTGGATGTGGACATGGCCGACTATACGTAAGGCTTGCTGTTTGGTGTTGATGTAGGTGGATGTGGACATGGCCGACTATACGTAAGGCTTGCCGTGTGGTGTTGATGTAGGTGGATGTGAACATGGCCCACTATACGTAAGGCTTGCTGTTTGGTGTTGATATAGGTGGATGTGGACATGGCCGACTGTACGTAAGGCTTGCTGTTTGGTGTTGATATAGGTGGATGTGGACATGGCCGACTATACGTAAGGCTTGCTGTTTGGTGTTGATGTAGGTGGATGTGGACATGGCCGACTATACGTAAGGCTTGCTGTTTGGTGTTGATATAGGTGGATGTGGACATGGCCGACTATACGTAAGGCTTGCTGTTTGGTGTTGATGTAGGTGGATGTTCACATGGCCCACTATACGTAAGGCTTGCTGTTTGTTGTTGATGTAGGTGGATGTGGACATGGCCGACTATACGTAAGGCTTGCTGTTTGGTGTTGATGTAGGTGGATGTTCACATGGCCCACTTTACGTAGGGCTTGATGTTCGGTGTTGATGTAGGTGGATGTGGACATGGCCGACTATACGTAAGGCTTGCTGTTTGTTGTTGATGTAGGTGGATGTGGACATGGCCGACTATACGTAAGGCTTGCTGTTTGGTGTTGATGTAGGTGGATGTGGACATGGCTGACTATACGTAAGGCTTGCTGTTTGGTGTTGATGTAGGTGGATGTTCACATGGCCCACTATACGTAAGGCTTGCTGTTTGTTGTTGATGTAGGTGGATGTGGACATGGCCGACTATACGTAAGGCTTGCTGTTTGGTGTTGATGTAGGTTGATGTGGACATTGCCAACTATACGTAAGGCTTGCCGTTTGGTGTTGATATAGGTGGATGTGGACATGGCCCACTATACGTAAGGCTTGGCTTGGTGTTGATGTAGGTGGATGTGAACATGGCCGACTATACGTAAGGCTTGCCGTGTGGTGTTGATGTAGGTGGATGTGGACATGGCCCACTATACGTAAGGCTTGCTGTTTGTTGTTGATGTAGGTGGATGTTTACATGGCCGACTATACGTAAGGCTTGCTGTTTGTTGTTGATGTAGGTGGATGTGGACATGGCCGACTATACGTAAGGCTTGCTGTTTTGTGTTGATGTAGGTGGATGTGGACATGGCCGACTATACGTAAGGCTTGCTGTTTGGTGTTGATGTAGGTGGATGTGGACATGGCCCACTATACATAAGGCTTGCTGTTTGGTGTTGATGTAGGTGGATGTGGACATGGCCGACTATACGTAAGGCTTGCTGTTTGTTGTTGATGTAGGTGGATGTGGACATGGCCGACTATACGTAAGGCTTGCTGTTTGGTGTTGATGTAGGTGGATCTGGACATGGCCGACTATACGTAAGGCTTGCTGTTTGGTGTTGATGTAGGTGGATGTGGACATGGCTGACTATACGTAAGGCTTGCTGTTTGGTGTTGATGTAGGTGGATGTTCACATGGCCCACTATACGTAAGGCTTGCTGTTTGTTGTTGATGTAGGTGGATGTGGACATGGCCGACTATACGTAAGGCTTGCTGTTTGGTGTTGATGTAGGTGGATGTGGACATGGCCCACTATACGTAAGGCTTGCCGTTTGGTGTTGATGTAGGTGGATGTGGACATGGCCGACTATACGTAAGGCTTGCTGTTTGGTGTTGATGTAGGTGGATGTGGACATGGCCGACTATACGTAAGGCTTGCCGTGTGGTGTTGATGTAGGTGGATGTTCACATGGCCCACTATACGTAAGACTTGCAGTTTGGTGTTGATGTAGGTGGATGTGGACATGGCCCACTATACGTAAGTCTTTCTGTTTGTTGTTGATGTAGGTGGATGTGGACATGGCCGACTATACGTAAGGCTTGCAGTTTGGTGTTGATGTAGGTGGATGTGGACATGGCCGACTATACGTAAGGCTTGCAGTTTGGTGTTGATGTAGGTGGATGTGGACATGGCCGACTATACGTAAGGCTTGCTGTTTGGTGTTGATGTAGGTGGATGTGGACATGGCCCACTATACGTAAGGCTTGCTGTTTGGTGTTGATGTAGGTGGATGTGGACATGGCCGACTATACGTAAGGCTTGCTGTTTGGTGTTGATGTAGGTGGATGTGGACATGGCCGACTATACGTAAGGCTTGCCGTGTGGTGTTGATGTAGGTGGATGTTCACATGGCCCACTATACGTAAGACTTGCAGTTTGGTGTTGATGTAGGTGGATGTGGACATGGCCCACTATACGTAAGTCTTGCTGTTTGTTGTTGATGTAGGTGGATGTGGACATGGCCGACTATACGTAAGGCTTGCAGTTTGGTGTTGATGTAGGTGGATGTGGACATGGCCGACTATACGTAAGGCTTGCCATTTGGTGTTGATGTAGGTGGATGTGGACATGGCCGACTATACGTAAGGCTTGCCGTTTGGTGTTGATATAGGTGGATGTGGACATGGCCGACTATACGTAAGGCTTGCTTTTTGGTGTTGATGTAGGTGGATGTGGACATGGCCGACTATACGTAACGCTTGCTGTTTGGTGTTGATATAGGTGGATGTGGACATGGCCCACTATACGTAAGGCTTGGCTTGGTGTTGATGTAGGTGGATGTGAACATTGCCGACTATACGTAAGGCTTGCCGTTTGGTGTTGATGTAGGTGGATGTGGACATGGCCGACTATACGTAAGGCTTGCCGTTTGGTGTTGATGTAGGTGGATGTGGACATGGCCGACTATACGTAAGGCTTGCCGTTTGTTGTTGATGTAGGTGGATGTGGACATGGCCGACTATACGTAAGGCTTGCCGTGTGGTGTTGATGTAGGTGGATGTGGACATGGCCGACTATACGTAAGGCTTGCCGTGTGGTGTTGATGTAGTTGGATGTGGACATGGCCGACTATACGTAAGGCTTGCTGTTTGTTGTTGATGTAGGTGGATGTGGACATGGCCCACTATACGTAAGATTTGCTGTTTGTTGTTGATGTAGGTGGATGTGGACATGGCCGACTATACGTAAGGCTTGCTGTTTGTTGTTGATGTAGGTGGATGTGGACATGGCCGACTATACGTAAGGCTTGCTGTTTGTTGTTGATGTAGGTGGATGTGGACATGGCCGACTATACGTAAGGCTTGCTGTTTGGTGTTGATGTAGGTGGATGTGGACATGGCCCACTATACATAAGGCTTGCTGTTTGGTGTTGATGTAGGTGGATGTGGACATGGCCGACTATACGTAAGGCTTGCTGTTTGTTGTTGATGTAGGTGGATGTGGACATGGCCGACTATACGTAAGGCTTGCTGTTTGGTGTTGATGTAGGTGGATGTTCACATGGCCCACTATACGTAAGGCTTGCTGTTTGGTGTTGATGTAGGTGGATGTGGACATGGCCGACTATACGTGAGGCTTGCTGTTTGGTGTTGATGTAGGTGGATGTGGACATTGCCAACTATACGTAAGGCTTGCTGTTTGGTGTTGATATAGGTGGATGTGGACATGGCCCACTATACGTAAGGCTTGGCTTGGTGTTGATGTAGGTGGATGTGAACATGGCCGACTATACGTAAGGCTTGCCGTTTGGTGTTGATGTAGGTGGATGTGGACATGGCCGACTATACGTAAGGCTTGCCGTTTGGTGTTGATGTAGGTGGATGTGGACATGGCCGACTATACGTAAGGCTTGCCGTTTGTTGTTGATGTAGGTGGATGTGGACATGGCCGACTATACGTAAGGCTTGCCGTGTGGTGTTGATGTAGGTGGATGTGGACATGGCCGACTATACGTAAGGCTTGCCGTGTGGTGTTGATGTAGGTGGATGTGGACATGGCCCACTATACGTAAGGCTTGCTGTTTGTTGTTGATGTAGGTGGATGTGGACATGGCCGACTATACGTAAGGCTTGCTGTTTGTTGTTGATGTAGGTGGATGTGGACATGGCCGACTATACGTAAGGCTTGCTGTTTGGTGTTGATGTAGGTGGATGTGGACTTGGCCGACTATACGTAAGGCTTGCTGTTTGGTGTTGATGTAGGTGGATGTGGACATGGCCCACTATACATAAGGCTTGCTGTTTGGTGTTGATGTAGGTGGATGTGGACATGGCCGACTATACGTAAGGCTTGCTGTTTGTTGTTGATGTAGGTGGATGTGGACATGGCCGACTATACGTAAGGCTTGCTGTTTGGTGTTGATGTAGGTGGATGTTCACATGGCCCACTATACGTAAGACTTGCAGTTTGGTGTTGATGTAGGTGGATGTGGACATGGCCCACTATACGTAAGTCTTGCTGTTTGTTGTTGATGTAGGTGGATGTGGACATGGCCGACTATACGTAAGGCTTGCAGTTTGGTGTTGATGTAGGTGGATGTGGACATGGCCGACTATACGTAAGGCTTGCCGTTTGGTGTTGATGTAGGTGGATGTGGACATGGCCGACTATACGTAAGGCTTGCCGTTTGGTGTTGATATAGGTGGATGTGGACATGGCCGACTATACGTAAGGCTTGCTTTTTGGTGTTGATGTAGGTGGATGTGGACATGGCCGACTATACGTAAGGCTTGCTGTTTGGTGTTGATGTAGGTTGATGTGGACATTGCCAACTATACGTAAGGCTTGCCGTTTGGTGTTGATATAGGTGGATGTGGACATGGCCCACTATACGTAAGGCTTGGCTTGGTGTTGATGTAGGTGGATGTGAACATGGCCGACTATACGTAAGGCTTGCCGTGTGGTGTTGATGTAGGTGGATGTGGACATGGCCCACTATACGTAAGGCTTGCTGTTTGTTGTTGATGTAGGTGGATGTTTACATGGCCGACTATACGTAAGGCTTGCTGTTTGTTGTTGATGTAGGTGGATGTGGACATGGCCGACTATACGTAAGGCTTGCTGTTTTGTGTTGATGTAGGTGGATGTGGACATGGCCGACTATACGTAAGGCTTGCTGTTTGGTGTTGATGTAGGTGGATGTGGACATGGCCCACTATACATAAGGCTTGCTGTTTGGTGTTGATGTAGGTGGATGTGGACATGGCCGACTATACGTAAGGCTTGCTGTTTGTTGTTGATGTAGGTGGATGTGGACATGGCCGACTATACGTAAGGCTTGCTGTTTGGTGTTGATGTAGGTGGATGTTCACATGGCCCACTATACGTAAGACTTGCAGTTTGGTGTTGATGTAGGTGGATGTGGACATGGCCCACTATACGTAAGTCTTGCTGTTTGTTGTTGATGTAGGTGGATGTGGACATGGCCGACTATACGTAAGGCTTGCTGTTTGGTGTTGATGTAGGTGGATGTGGACATGGCCGACTATACGTAAGGCTTGCCGTTTGGTGTTGATGTAGGTGGATGTGGACATGGCCGACTATACGTAAGGCTTGCCGTTTGGTGTTGATATAGGTGGATGTGGACATGGCCGACTATACGTAAGGCTTGCTTTTTGGTGTTGATGTAGGTGGATGTGGACATTGCCGACTATACGTAAGGCTTGCTGTTTGGTGTTGATGTAGGTTGATGTGGACATTGCCAACTATACGTAAGGCTTGCCGTTTGGTGTTGATATAGGTGGATGTGGACATGGCCCACTATACGTAAGGCTTGGCTTGGTGTTGATGTAGGTGGATGTGAACATGGCCGACTATATGTAAGGCTTGCCGTGTGGTGTTGATGTAGGTGGATGTGGACATGGCCCACTATACGTAAGGCTTGCTGTTTGTTGTTGATGTAGGTGGATGTTTACATGGCCGACTATACGTAAGGCTTGCTGTTTGTTGTTGATGTAGGTGGATGTGGACATGGCCGACTATACGTAAGGCTTGCTGTTTTGTGTTGATGTAGGTGGATGTGGACATGGCCGACTATACGTAAGGCTTGCTGTTTGGTGTTGATGTAGGTGGATGTGGACATGGCCCACTATACATAAGGCTTGCTGTTTGGTGTTGATGTAGGTGGATGTGGACATGGCCGACTATACGTAAGGCTTGCTGTTTGTTGTTGATGTAGGTGGATGTGGACATGGCCGACTATACGTAAGGCTTGCTGTTTGGTGTTGATGTAGGTGGATGTTCACATGGCCCACTATACGTAAGACTTGCAGTTTGGTGTTGATGTAGGTGGATGTGGACATGGCCCACTATACGTAAGTCTTGCTGTTTGTTGTTGATGTAGGTGGATGTGGACATGGCCGACTATACGTAAGGCTTGCTGTTTGGTGTTGATGTAGGTGGATGTGGACATGGCCGACTATACGTAAGGCTTGCCGTTTGGTGTTGATGTAGGTGGATGTGGACATGGCCGACTATACGTAAGGCTTGCCGTTTGGTGTTGATATAGGTGGATGTGGACATGGCCGACTATACGTAAGGCTTGCTTTTTGGTGTTGATGTAGGTGGATGTGGACATGGCCGACTATACGTAAGGCTTGCTGTTTGGTGTTGATGTAGGTTGATGTGGATATTGCCAACTATACGTAAGGCTTGCCGTTTGGTGTTGATATAGGTGGATGTGGACATGGCCCACTATACGTAAGGCTTGGCTTGGTGTTGATGTAGGTGGATGTGAACATGGCCGACTATACGTAAGGCTTGCCGTTTGGTGTTGATGTAGGTGGATGTGGACATGGCCGACTATACGTAAGGCTTGCCGTTTGGTGTTGATGTAGGTGGATGTGGACATGGAAGACTATACGTAAGGCTTGCCGTTTGTTGTTGATGTAGGTGGATGTGGACATGGCCGACTATACGTAAGGCTTGCCGTGTGGTGTTGATGTAGGTGGATGTGGACATGGCCGACTATACGTAAGGCTTGCCGTGTGGTGTTGATGTAGGTGGATGTGGACATGGCCGACTATACGTAAGGCTTGCTGTTTGTTGTTGATGTAGGTGGATGTGGACATGGCCCACTATACGTAAGGCTTGCTGTTTGTTGTTGATGTAGGTGGATGTGGACATGGCCGACTATACGTAAGGCTTGCTGTTTGTTGTTGATGTAGGTGGATGTGGACATGGCCCACTATACGTAAGGCTTGCTGTTTGGTGTTGATGTAGGTGGATGTGGACATGGCCGACTATACGTAAGGCTTGCTGTTTGGTGTTGATGTAGGTGGATGTGGACATGGCCGACTATACGTAAGGCTTGCTGTTTGGTGTTGATGTAGGTGGATGTGGACATGGCCGACTATACGTAAGGCTTGCTGTTTGGTGTTGATGTAGCTGGATGTGGACATGGCCGACTATACGTAAGGCTTGCCGTGTGGTGTTGATGTAGGTGGATGTTCACATGGCCCACTATACGTAAGGCTTGCTGTTTGTTGTTGATGTAGGTGGATGTGGACATGGCCGACTATACGTAAGGCTTGATGTTTGGTGTTGATGTAGGTGGATGTTCACATGGCCCACTATACGTAAGGCTTGCTGTTTGTTGTTGATGTAGGTGGATGTGGACATGGCCGACTATACGTAAGGCTTGATGTTTGGTGTTGATGTAGGTGGATGTTCACATGGCCGACTTTACGTAAGGCTTGCTGTTTGTTGTTGATGTAGGTGGATGTGGACATGGCCGACTATACGTAAGGCTTGCTGTTTGGTGTTGATGTAGGTGGATGTGGACATGGCCGACTATACGTAAGGCTTGCCGTTTGGTGTTGATATAGGTGGATGTGGACATGGCCGACTATACGTAAGGCTTGCTGTTTGGTGTTTATGTAGGTGGATGTGGACATGGCCGACTATACGTAAGGCTTGCTGTTTGTTGTTGATGTAGGTGGATGTGGACATGGCCGACTATACGTAAGGCTTGCTGTTTGGTGTTGATGTAGGTGGATGTGGACATGGCCGACTATACGTAAGGCTTGCCGTTTGGTGTTGATATAGGTGGATGTGGACATGGCCGACTATACGTAAGGCTTGCTGTTTGGTGTTTATGTAGGTGGATGTGGACATGGCCGACTATACGTAAGGCTTGCTGTTTGGTGTTGATGTAGGTGGATGTGGACATGGCCGACTATACGTAAGGCTTGCTGTTTGGTGTTGATGTAGGTGGATTTTCACATGGCCCACTATACGTAAGGCTTGCTTTTTGGTGTTGATGTAGGTGGATGTGGACATGGCCGTCTATACGTAAGGCTTGCCGTTTGGTGTTGATGTACGTGGATGTGGACATGGTCAACTATACGTAAGGCTTGCTGTTTGGTGTTGATATAGGTGGATGTGGACATGGCCGACTATACGTAAGGCTTGCCGTTTGGTGTTGATGTAGGTGGATGTGGACATGGCCCACTATACGTAAGTCTTGCTGTTTGGTGTTGATATAGGTGGATGTGGACATGGCCGACTATACGTAAGGCTTGCTGTTTGGTGTTGATGTAGGTGGATGTTCACATGGCCCACTATACGTAAGGCTTGCTGTTTGTTGTTGATGTAGGTGGATGTGGACATGGCCGACTATACGTAAGGCTTGCCGTTTGGTGTTGATGTAGGTGGATGTGGACATGGCCGACTATACGTAAGGCTTGCCGTTTGGTGTTGATGTAGGTGGATGTGGACATGGAAGACTATACGTAAGGCTTGCCGTTTGTTGTTGATGTAGGTGGATGTGGACATGGCCGACTATACGTAAGGCTTGCCGTGTGGTGTTGATGTAGGTGGATGTGGACATGGCCGACTATACGTAAGGCTTGCCGTGTGGTGTTGATGTAGGTGGATGTGGACATGGCCGACTATACGTAAGGCTTGCTGTTTGTTGTTGATGTAGGTGGATGTGGACATGGCCCACTATACGTAAGGCTTGCTGTTTGTTGTTGATGTAGGTGGATGTGGACATGGCCGACTATACGTAAGGCTTGCTGTTTGTTGTTGATGTAGGTGGATGTGGACATGGCCCACTATACGTAAGGCTTGCTGTTTGGTGTTGATGTAGGTGGATGTGGACATGGCCGACTATACGTAAGGCTTGCTGTTTGGTGTTGATGTAGGTGGATGTGGACATGGCCGACTATACGTAAGGCTTGCTGTTTGGTGTTGATGTAGGTGGATGTGGACATGGCCGACTATACGTAAGGCTTGCTGTTTGGTGTTGATGTAGCTGGATGTGGACATGGCCGACTATACGTAAGGCTTGCCGTGTGGTGTTGATGTAGGTGGATGTTCACATGGCCCACTATACGTAAGGCTTGCTGTTTGTTGTTGATGTAGGTGGATGTGGACATGGCCGACTATACGTTAGGCTTGATGTTTGGTGTTGATGTAGGTGGATGTTCACATGGCCCACTATACGTAAGGCTTGCTGTTTGTTGTTGATGTAGGTGGATGTGGACATGGCCGACTATACGTAAGGCTTGATGTTTGGTGTTGATGTAGGTGGATGTTCACATGGCCGACTATACGTAAGGCTTGCTGTTTGTTGTTGATGTAGGTGGATGTGGACATGGCCGACTATACGTAAGGCTTGCTGTTTGGTGTTGATGTAGGTGGATGTGGACATGGCCGACTATACGTAAGGCTTGCCGTTTGGTGTTGATATAGGTGGATGTGGACATGGCCGACTATACGTAAGGCTTGCTGTTTGGTGTTGATGTAGGTGGATGTGGACATGGCCGACTATACGTAAGGCTTGCTGTTTGTTGTTGATGTAGGTGGATGTGGACATGGCCGACTATACGTAAGGCTTGCTGTTTGGTGTTGATGTAGGTGGATGTGGACATGGCCGACTATACGTAAGGCTTGCCGTTTGGTGTTGATATAGGTGGATGTGGACATGGCCGACTATACGTAAGGCTTGCTGTTTGGTGTTTATGTAGGTGGATGTGGACATGGCCGACTATACGTAAGGCTTGCTGTTTGGTGTTGATGTAGGTGGATGTGGACATGGCCGACTATACGTAAGGCTTGCTGTTTGGTGTTGATGTAGGTGGATTTTCACATGGCCCACTATACGTAAGGCTTGCTTTTTGGTGTTGATGTAGGTGGATGTGGACATGGCCGTCTATACGTAAGGCTTGCCGTTTGGTGTTGATGTACGTGGATGTGGACATGGTCAACTATACGTAAGGCTTGCTGTTTGGTGTTGATATAGGTGGATGTGGACATGGCCGACTATACGTAAGGCTTGCCGTTTGGTGTTGATGTAGGTGGATGTGGACATGGCCCACTATACGTAAGTCTTGCTGTTTGGTGTTGATATAGGTGGATGTGGACATGGCCGACTATACGTAAGGCTTGCTGTTTGGTGTTGATGTAGGTGGATGTTCACATGGCCCACTATACGTAAGGCTTGCTGTTTGTTGTTGATGTAGGTGGATGTGGACATGGCCGACTATACGTAAGGCTTGCTGTTTGGTGTTGATGTAGGTGGATGTGGACATGGCCGACTATACGTAAGGCTTGCCGTTTGGTGTTGATATAGGTGGATGTTCACATGGCCCACTATACGTAAGGCTTGCTGTTTGTTGTTGATGTAGGTGGATGTGGACATGGCCGACTATACGTAAGGCTTGCTGTTTGGTGCTGATGTAGGTGGATGTGGACATGGCCGACTATACGTAAGGCTTGCCGTTTGGTGTTGATATAGGTGGATGTGGACATGGCCGACTATACGTAAGGCTTGCTGTTTGGTGTTGATGTAGGTGGATGTGGACATGGCCGACTATACGTAAGGCTTGCTGTTTGGTGTTGATGTAGGTGGATTTTCACATGGCCCACTATACGTAAGGCTTGCTTTTTGGTGTTGATGTAGGTGGATGTGGACATGGCCGTCTATACGTAAGGCTTGCCGTTTGGTGTTGATGTAGGTGGATGTGGACATGGTCAACTATACGTAAGGCTTGCTGTTTGGTGTTGATATAGGTGGATGTGGACATGGCCGACTATACGTAAGGCTTGCCGTTTGGTGTTGATGTAGGTGGATGTGGACATGGCCCACTATACGTAAGTCTTGCTGTTTGGTGTTGATATAGGTGGATGTGGACATGGCCGACTATACGTAAGGCTTGCTGTTTGGTGTTGATGTAGGTGGATGTTCACATGGCCCACTATACGTAAGGCTTGCTGTTTGTTGTTGATGTCGGTGGATGTGGACATGGCCGACTATACGTAAGGCTTGCTGTTTGGTGTTGATGTAGGTGGATGTGGACATGGCCGACTATACGTAAGGCTTGCCGTTTGGTGTTGATATAGGTGGATGTTCACATGGCCCACTATACGTAAGGCTTGCTGTTTGTTGTTGATGTAGGTGGATGTGGACATGGCCGACTATACGTAAGGCTTGCTGTTTGGTGCTGATGTAGGTGGATGTGGACATGGCCGACTATACGTAAGGCTTGCCGTTTGGTGTTGATATAGGTGGATGTGGACATGGCCGACTATACGTAAGGCTTGCTGTTTGGTGTTGATGTAGGTGGATGTGGACATGGCCGACTATACGTAAGGCTTGCTGTTTGGTGTTGATGTCGGTGGATGTGGACATGGCCGACTATACGTAAGGCTTGCTGTTTGGTGTTGATATAGGTGGATGTGGACATGGCCGACTATACGTAAGGCTTGCCGTTTGGTGTTGATGTAGGTGGATGTGGACATGGCCGACTATACGTAAGGCTTGCCGTTTGGTGTTGATATAGGTGGATGTGGACATGGCCGACTATACGTAAGGCTTGCTGTTTGGTGTTGATGTAGGTGGATGTGGACATGGCCCACTATACGTAAGGCTTGCTGTTTGGTGTTGATGTAGGTGGATGTGGACATGGCCAACTATACGTAAGGCTTGCTGTTTGGTGTTGATGTAGGTGGATGTGGACATGGCCCACTATACGTAAGGCTTGCTGTTTGGTGTTGATGTAGGTGGATGTGGACATGGCCGACTATACGTAAGGCTTGCTGTTTGGTGTTGATGTAGGTGGATGTGGACATGGCCGACTATACGTAAGGCTTGCTGTTTGGTGTTGATGTAGGTGGATGTGGACATGGCCGACTATACGTAAGGCTTGCTGTTTGGTGTTTATGTAGGTGGATGTGGACATGGCCGACTATACGTAAGGCTTGCCGTGTGGTGTTGATGTAGGTGGATGTTCACATGGCCCACTATACGTAAGACTCGCCGTTTGGTGTTGATGTAGGTGGATGTGAACATGGCCCACTATACGTAAGTCTTGCTGTTTGTTGTTGATGTAGGTGGATGTGGACATGGTCGACTATACGTAAGGCTTGCAGTTTGGTGTTGATGTAGGTGGATGTGGACATGGCCCACTATACGTAAGGCTTGCTGTTTGGTGTTGATGTAGGTGGATGTGGACATGGCCGACTATACGTAAGGCTTGCCGTGTGGTGTTGATGTAGGTGGATGTTCACATGGCCCACTATACGTAAGACTTGCCGTTTGGTGTTGATGTAGGTGGATGTGGACATGGCCCACTATACGTAAGTCTTGCTGTTTGTTGTTGATGTAGGTGGATGTGGACATGGCCGACTATACGTAAGGCTTGCAGTTTGGTGTTGATGTAGGTGGATGTGGACATGGCCGACTATACGTAAGGCTTGCCGTTTGGTGTTGATGTAGGTGGATGTGGACATGGTCAACTATACGTAAGGCTTGCTGTTTGGTGTTGATGTAGGTGGATGTTCACATGGCCCACTATACGTAAGGCTTGCTGTTTGGTGTTGATGTAGGTGGATGTGGACATGGCCGACTATACGTAAGGCTTGCCGTTTGGTGTTGATGTAGGTGGATGTGGACATGGTCAACTATACGTAAGGCTTGCTGTTTGGTGTTGATTTAGGTGCATGTGGACATGGCCGACTATACGTAAGGCTTGCTGTTTGGTGTTGATGTAGGTGGATGTTCACATGGCCCACTATACGTAAGGCTTGCTGTTTGGTGTTGATATAGGTGGATGTGGACATGGCCGACTATACGTAAGGCTTGCCGTTTGGTGTTGATATAGGTGGATGTGGACATGGCCGACTATACGTAAGGCTTGCCGTTTGGTGTTGATGTAGGTGGATGTGGACATGGCCCACTATACGTAAGGCTTGCTGTTTGGTGTTGATATAGGTGGATGTGGACATGGCCGACTATATGTAAGGCTTGCTGTTTGGTGTTGATGTAGGTGGATGTGGACATGGCCCACTATACGTAAGGCTTGCTGTTTGGTGTTGATGTAGGTGGATGTGGACATGGCCGACTATACGTAAGGCTTGCTGTTTGGTGTTGATGTAGGTGGATGTGGACATGGCCCACTATACGTAAGGCATGGCTTGGTGTTAATGTAGGTGGATGTGGACATGGCCACCTATAAGTAAGGCTTGCCGTTTGGGGTTGATATAGGTGGATGTGGACATGGCCGACTATACGTAAGGCTTGCTGTTTTGTGTTGATGTAGGTGGATGTGGACATGGCCCACTATACGTAAGTCTTGCTGTTTGTTGTTGATGTAGGTGGATGTGGACATGGCCGACTATACGTAAGGCTTGCAGTTTGGTGTTGATGTAGGTGGATGTGGACATGGCCGACTATACGTAAGGCTTGCCGTTTGGTGTTGATGTAGGTGGATGTTTACATGGTCAACTATACGTAAGGCTTGCTGTTTGGTGTTGATGTAGGTGGATGTTCACATGGCCCACTATACGTAAGGCTTGCTGTTTGTTGTTGATGTAGGTGGATGTGGACATGGCCGACTATACGTAAGGCTTGCTGTTTGGTGTTGATGTAGGTGGATGTGGACATGGCCGACTATACGTAAGGCTTGCCGTTTGGTGTTGATATAGGTGGATGTTCACATGGCCGACTATACGTAAGGCTTGCTGTTTGTTGTTGATGTAGGTGGATGTGGACATGGCCGACTATACGTAAGGCTTGCTGTTTGGTGTTGATGTAGGTGGATGTGGACATGGCCGACTATACGTAAGGCTTGCTGTTTGGTGTTGATGTAGGTGGATGTTCACATGGCCCACTATACGTAAGGCTTGCTGTTTGGTGTTGATATAGGTGGATGTGGACATGGCCGACTATACGTAAGGCTTGCCGTTTGGTGTTGATATAGGTGGATGTGGACATGGCCGACTATACGTAAGGCTTGCCGTTTGGTGTTGATGTAGGTGGATGTGGACATGGCCCACTATACGTAAGGCTTGCTGTTTGGTGTTGATATAGGTGGATGTGGACATGGCCGACTATATGTAAGGCTTGCTGTTTGGTGTTGATGTAGGTGGATGTGGACATGGCCCACTATACGTAAGGCTTGCTGTTTGGTGTTGATGTAGGTGGATGTGGACATGGCCGACTATACGTAAGGCTTGCTGTTTGGTGTTGATGTAGGTGGATGTGGACATGGCCCACTATACGTAAGGCTTGGCTTGGTGTTAATGTAGGTGGATGTGGACATGGCCACCTATAAGTAAGGCTTGCCGTTTGGGGTTGATATAGGTGGATGTGGACATGGCCGACTATACGTAAGGCTTGCTGTTTTGTGTTGATGTAGGTGGATGTGGACATGGCCCACTATACGTAAGTCTTGCTGTTTGTTGTTGATGTAGGTGGATGTGGACATGGCCGACTATACGTAAGGCTTGCAGTTTGGTGTTGATGTAGGTGGATGTGGACATGGCCGACTATACGTAAGGCTTGCCGTTTGGTGTTGATGTAGGTGGATGTTTACATGGTCAACTATACGTAAGGCTTGCTGTTTGGTGTTGATGTAGGTGGATGTTCACATGGCCCACTATACGTAAGGCTTGCTGTTTGTTGTTGATGTAGGTGGATGTGGACATGGCCGACTATACGTAAGGCTTGCTGTTTGGTGTTGATGTAGGTGGATGTGGACATGGCCGACTATACGTAAGGCTTGCCGTTTGGTGTTGATATAGGTGGATGTTCACATGGCCGACTATACGTAAGGCTTGCTGTTTGTTGTTGATGTAGGTGGATGTGGACATGGCCGACTATACGTAAGGCTTGCTGTTTGGTGTTGATGTAGGTGGATGTGGACATGGCCGACTATACATAAGGCTTGCCGTTTGGTGTTGATATAGGTGGATGTGGACATGGCCCACTATACGTAAGGCTTGCTGTTTGGTGTTGATGTAGGTGGATGTGGACATGGCCGACTATACGTAAGGCTTGTTGTTTGGTGTTGATATAGGTGGATGTGGACATGGCCGACTATACGTAAGGCTTGCTGTTTGGTGTTGATGTAGGTGGATGTGGACATGGCCCACTATACGTAAGGCTTGGCTTGGTGTTAATGTAGGTGGATGTGGACATGGCCACCTATAAGTAAGGCTTGCCGTTTGGGGTTGATATAGGTGGATGTGGACATGGCCGACTATACGTAAGGCTTGCTGTTTTGTGTTGATGTAGGTGGATGTGGACATGGCCCACTATACGTAAGTCTTGCTGTTTGTTGTTGATGTAGGTGGATGTGGACATGGCCGACTATACGTAAGGCTTGCAGTTTGGTGTTGATGTAGGTGGATGTGGACATGGCCGACTATACGTAAGGCTTGCCGTTTGGTGTTGATGTAGGTGGATGTTCACATGGCCCACTATACGTAAGGCTTGCTGTTTGTTGTTGATGTAGGTGGATGTGGACATGGCCGACTATACGTAAGGCTTGCTGTTTGGTGTTGATGTAGGTGGATGTGGACATGGCCGACTATACGTAAGGCTTGCCGTTTGGTGTTGATATAGGTGGATGTTCACATGGCCGACTATACGTAAGGCTTGCTGTTTGTTGTTGATGTAGGTGGATGTGGACATGGCCGACTATACGTAAGGCTTGCTGTTTGGTGTTGATGTAGGTGGATGTGGACATGGCCGACTATACATAAGGCTTGCCGTTTGGTGTTGATATAGGTGGATGTGGACATGGCCCACTATACGTAAGGCTTGCTGTTTGGTGTTGATGTAGGTGGATGTGGACATGGCCGACTATACGTAAGGCTTGTTGTTTGGTGTTGATATAGGTGGATGTGGACATGGCCGACTATACGTAAGGCTTGCTGTTTGGTGTTGATGTAGGTGGATGTGGACATGGCCGACTATACGTAAGGCTTGCCGTTTGGTGTTGATGTAGGTGGATGTGGACATGGCCGACTATACGTAAGGCTTGCTGTTTGGTGTTGATGTAGGTGGATGTGGACATGGCCGACTATACGTAAGGCTTGCTGTTTGGTGTTGATGTAGGTGGATGTGGACATGGCCCACTATACGTAAGGCTTGCTGTTTGGTGTTGATGTAGGTGGATGTGGACATGGCCGACTATACGTAAGGCTTGCTGTTTGGTGTTGATGTAGGTGGATGTGGACATGGCCGACTATACGTAAGGCTTGCTGTTTGGTGTTGATGTAGGTGGATGTGGACATGGCCGACTATACGTAAGGCTTGCTGTTTGGTGTTGATGTAGGTGGATGTGGACATGGCCGACTATACGTAAGGCTTGCCGTGTGGTGTTGATGTAGGTGGATGTTCACATGGCCGACTATACGTAAGGCTTGCTGTTTGTTGTTGATGTAGGTGGATGTGGACATGGCCGACTATACGTAAGGCTTGCCGTTTGGTGTTGATATAGGTGGATGTTCACATGGCCGACTATACGTAAGGCTTGCTGTTTGTTGTTGATGTAGGTGGATGTGGACATGGCCGACTATACGTAAGGCTTGCTGTTTGGTGTTGATGTAGGTGGATGTGGACATGGCCGACTATACGTAAGGCTTGCCGTTTGGTGTTGATATAGGTGGATGTGGACATGGCCGACTATACGTAAGGCTTGCTGTTTGGTGTTGATGTAGGTGGATGTGGACATGGCCGACTATACGTAAGGCTTGCTGTTTGGTGTTGATGTAGGTGGATGTGGACATGGCCGACTATACGTAAGGCTTGCTGTTTGGTGTTGATGTAGGTGGATGTGGACATGGCCGACTATACGTAAGGCTTGCTGTTTGGTGTTGATGTAGGTGGATGTGGACATGGCCGACTATACGTAAGGCTTGCTGTTTGGTGTTGATGTAGGTGGATGTGGACATGGCCGACTATACATTAGGCTTGCCGTTTGGTGTTGATATAGGTGAATGTTCACATGGCCGACTATACGTAAGGCTTGCTGTTTGGTGTTGATGTAGGTGGATGTGGACATGGCCGACTATACGTAAGGCTTGCTGTTTGGTGTTGATGTAGGTGGATGTGGACATGGCCGACTATACGTAAGGCTTGCTGTTTGGTGTTGATGTAGGTGGATGTGGACATGGCCGACTATACGTAAGGCTTGCTGTTTTGTGTTGATGTAGGTGGATGTGGACATGGCCCACTATACGTAAGGCTTGCTGTTTGGTGTTGATGTAGGTGGATGTGGACATGGCCACCTATACGTAAGGCTTGCCGTTTGGTGTTGATATAGGTGGATGTGGACATGGCCGACTATACGTAAGTCTTGGCTTGGTGTTGATGTAGGTGGATGTGGACATGGCCCACTATACGTAAGGCTTGCCGTTTGGTGTTGATATAGGTGGATGTGGACATGGCCGACTATACGTAAGGCTTGCCGTTTGGTGTTGATGTAGGTGGATGTGGACATGGCCCACTATACGTAAGGCTTGCTGTTGGGTGTTGATATAGGTGGATGTGAACATGGCCGACTATACGTAAGGCTTGCTGTTTGGTGTTGATGTAGGTGGATGTGGACATGGCCGACTATACGTAAGGCTTGCCGTTTGGTGTTGATATAGGTGGATGTGGACATGGCCCACTATACGTAAGGCTTGGCTTGGTGTTGATGCAGGTGGATGTGGACATGGCCGACTATACGTAAGGCTTGCCGTGTGGTGTTGATATAGGTGGATGTGGACATGGCCGACTATACGTAAGGCTTGCTGTTTGGTGTTGATGTAGGTGGATGTGGACATGGCCCACTATACATAAGGCTTGCTGTTTGGTGTTGATATAGGTGGATGTGGACATGGCCGACTATACGTAAGGCTTGCCGTTTGGTGTTGATGTAGGTGGATGTGGACATGGCCGACTATACGTTAGGCTTGCTGTTTGGTGTTGATGTAGGTGGATGTGGACATGGCCGACTATACGAGAGGCTTGCCGTTTGGTGTTGATATAGGTGGATGTGGACATGGCCCACTATACGTAAGGCTTGGCTTGGTGTTGATGTAGGTGGATGTGGACATGGCCGACTATACGTAAGGCTTGCCGTGTGGTGTTGATATAGGTGGATGTGGACATGGCCGACTATACGTAAGGCTTGCTGTTTGGTGTTGATGTAGGTGGATGTTCACATGGCCCACTATACATAAGGTTTGCTGTTTGGTGTTGATATAGGTGGATGTGGACATGGCCGACTATACGTAAGGCTTGCCGTTTGGTGTTGATGTAGGTGGATGTGGACATGGCCGACTATACGTAAGGCTTGGCTTGGTGTTGATGTAGGTGGATGTGGACATGGCCCACTATACGTAAGGCTTGCCTTTTGGTGTTGATATAGGTGGATGTGGACATGGCCGACTATACGTAAGGCTTGCCGTTTGGTGTTGATGTAGGTGGATGTGGACATGGCCCACTGTACGTAAGGCTTGCTGTTTGGTGTTGATGTAGGTGGATGTTCACATGGCCGACTATACGTAAGGCTTGCTGTTTGGTGTTGATGTAGGTGGATGTGGACATGGCCGACTATACGTAAGGCTTGCTGTTTGGTGTTGATGTAGGTGGATGTGGACATGGCCGACTATACGTAAGGCTTGCCGTTTGGTGTTGATGTAGGTGGATGTGGACATGGCCCACTGTACGTAAGGCTTGCTGTTTGGTGTTGATATAGGTGGATGTGGACATGGCCGACTATACGTAAGGCTTGCTGTTTGGTGTTGATGTAGGTGGATGTGGACATGGCCGACTATACGTAATTCTTGCCGTGTGGTGTTGATGTAGGGCAGGTGTTGGTAATGTTATGATAATAATGATAATATCATTAACAAAAATAACAACTTGTCTTTACTGGACATTCAGTAATGTTTATCAAAGTTTATCTTTCTGACCATTCTATGACCTTGACCTAAAATCGAACTCTGCCGCGATGACTAATGTGAAGGGTAATAACATTTTAAAGATAAAGTTGGGCAGGGACTTGACAACGTGAAAACTGTTGAATGATATAAACAGTTACATTGAATTGGACTAAACGTTGATGAGATGATGCTTAATTTTCAGAGATGCTATCAAGAAATTTACATAAATACCACTGAGTTGGTTCCGAGTTACGTGAATCAGGAGACAGACAAGTCATAAAGGCTGAGTTGAATTCCAAGTTACGTGAATCAGTCCTGAGACAGACAAGTCATAAAGGCTGAGTTGAGTTCCGAGTTACGTGAATCAGGAGACAGGCACGTCATAAAGGCTGAGTTGAATTCCAAGTTACGTGAATCAGGAGACAGACAAGTCATAAAGGCTGAGTTGAATTCCAAGTTACGTGAATCAGGAGACAGGCACGTCATAAAGGCTGAGTTGAATTCCAAGTTACGTGAATCAGGAGACAGGAAAGTCATAAAGGCTGAGTTGAGTTCCGAGTTACGTGAATCAGGAGACAGGCAAGTCATAAAGGCTGAGTTGAGTTCCGAGTTACGTGAATCAGGAGACAGGCACGTCATAAAGGCTGAGTTGAGTTCCGAGTTACGTGAATCAGGAGACAGACATGTCATAAAGGCTGAGTTGAGTTCCGAGTTACGTGAATCAGGAGACAGACAAGTCATAAAGGCTGAGTTGAGTTCCGAGTTACGTGAATCAGGAGACAGGCACGTCATAAAGGCTGAGTTGAGTTCCAAGTTACGTGAATCAGGAGACAGGCAAGTCATAAAGGCTGAGTTGAGTTCCGAGTTACGTGAATCAGGAGACAGACAAGTCATAAAGGCTGAGTTGAGTTCCGAGTTACGTGAATCAGGAGACAGACAAGTCATAAAGGCTGAGTTGAGTTCCGAGTTACGTGAATCAGGAGACATGCACGTCATAAAGGCTGAGTTGAGTTCCAAGTTACGTGAATCAGGAGACATGCACGTCATAAAGGTTGAGTTGAGTTCCCATTTACAGAGGACTGAAGGTTTGCTGAAAACAAACACAATGCGATTCGTTCACCCATTAATAAATATTAATAGAACGACTCCCATATGTTCAATTGTCTGTCAGTTTGACTTCAAACCACCATCATAGCAAATCAGCAGTCTGACTGCACTGAGTGAGTGATAACACACAATGGTCGTGGGTAATAAGAGGTAATAACATTTCATTGTTCATACCACACCCCCGTATCACCTCAAGACACCCGTATCCGCCCGAGACACTCGTATCAGTCCGAGGTTCCCCTATCAGTCCGAGACCCCCGTATCAGCCCAAGACCCCCGTCGAGATCCCCGTATCAGCTCGAGACCCCTGAATCAGTACCCCTTTATTAGGTACCCTAGAAAACAACTTTACCCCTTTATAAGGTACCCGAGAAAACAACTTTACCCCTTTATTAGGTTCCCGAGAAAACAGCTTTACCCCTTTATTAGGTTCCCGAGAAAACAGCTTTACCCCTTAATTAGGTACCCGAGAGAACAGCTTTACCTCTTTATTAGGTACCCGAGAAAACAGCTTTACCCCTTAATTGGGTACCCGAGAAAACATCTTTACCCCTTTATTACATACCCGAGAAAACAGCTTAACCCCTTTATTAGGTACCCGAGAAAACAGCTTTACCCCTTTATTAGGTACCCGAGAAAACAGCTTTACCCCTTTATTGGGTACCCGAGAAAACATCTTTACCCTTTTATTGGGTACCCGAGAAAACATCTTTACCCCTTTATTACATACCCGAGAAAACAGCTTTACCCCATTATTACAAACCCGAGAAAACAGCTTTACCCCTTTATTGGGTACCCGAGAAAACAGCTTTACCCCTTTATTACATACCCGAGAAAACAGCTTTACCCCTTTATTGGGTACCCGAGAAAACATCTTTACCCCTTTATTACATACCCGAGAAAACAGCTTTACCCCTTTATTACATACCCGAGAAAACAGCTTTACCCCTTTATTGGGTACCCGAGAAAACAGCTTTACCCCTTTATTAGGTACCCGAGAAAACAGCTTTACCCCTTTTATTACATACCCGAGAAAACAGCTCTACCCCTTTATTACATACCCGAGAAAACAGCTTAACCCCTTTATTGGGTACCCGAGAAAACAGCTTTACCCCTTTATTGGGTACCCGAGAAAACAGCTTTACCCCTTTATTACATACCTGAGAAAACAGCTTTACCCCTTTATTACACACCCGAGAAAACAGCTTTATCCCTTTATTAGATACCTGAGAAAACAGCTTTACCCCTTTATTACATACCCGAGAAAACAGCTTTACCCCTTTATTGGGTACCCGAAAAAACAGCTTTACCCCTTTATTAGGTACCCGAGAAAACAGCTCTACCCCTTTTATTACATACCCGAGAAAACAGCTCTACCCCTTTATTACATACCCGAGAAAACAGCTTTACCCCTTTATTGGGTACCCGAGAAAACAGCTTTACCCCTTTATTGGGTACCCGAGAAAACAGCTTTACCCCTTTATTGGGTATTCATTTGAACATATCAACACATTCAAAGTATTTCTTAGATTGGAGGGCACGTAATTTTGCCCATTTACAGCACAAACTGTGTTTTTTCACCAGTAAACCTTTTTATAATAAGAAATTAGACAATGTATCCGATAATGATTCAATTCTTTGTGATATGTGCATTCATAAAATTATGCTGCTTTGGTGTCCGGGAACAAGTGTTGTTACACTGAAAATGAAAGCCGCGATATCAGTGAAATACTCTTGAAAGCGGCGTTAAACCCCAACTCACCTCACCTCACCTCACCTCAAAACCTTATATCTTTTCTTTAATATTGTGATCATGAGAGGAAAATGTGATCAGCATAGAGAACATAGGTGTCTATATATTTTCTGTTCACTTTATTTAGAGTAAAACATAAATATTCAAGATAAGAATGATTAATTAACAAGCAATAGTTTCTTGTGGCATATGTTGATAACTTCTATAACACATGGTTTAGTGGAATAAAATCAGTTCAAGATCATTATCACATTATCCTCCCTGTGAGAGGAGCGTTGATATCAATGTGGGACAACACACACTGCAATACATCTTCTCGAGTAAATGCGGATTTTCACATCATCAGAGTCAAATAAAATGTTCACCATCCAAATTGCAAAGACTTAAATAATCACATTTGCAACTTCCCTATACCATAAAGGCTTCGTGTTATGCTCCGGAAACGAAACAGGTTCGAAGTAGTGCTGTTTCTGGTCAAAAGTTAAAAAAAAGTTCCACCTTGGAGTTGAAACGCTCCAATACTTTCCGAGTTTGGATTCAGACTTTGAGATTTCGGACGGACACGAGGAGCGAGATAAATCCCGACTTCGTCGTAGCAGAGTTAGAAATAGTTGATCAAAGTTCATTGACACACTCGCACAAGTATACATACATAGACTCGCACACGCATACAACAGTCACAACACATATCTATTTTCCCCAAGCATACCGAAGCGAATAAAATCAACGTTTTGTTTTAATGTCGCTCACGAGTGTCTTTGACGTCAAAACTGAGAGTCAAATGTGTGTAACATTGAACAAATTGTCGTTACTTCACTGAACGTGTCTGTGACGTCAATATTAAATGCTTTGTCATAAAAGGACGAGTCCCTTTAACATAAGTTCATAACTAAACTTCTGTTACGTCACAATCGAGTGTCTGTGGTCCCGTATGTATATGCCCTCCCTGAGTGCGAGTCACTGTTGAGTGGAGCCTCTTCCTCGTGTGACCCCGCCTCCCCATCCCCCAATTTCTCCTCCCCATCCCCCAATTTCTCTTCCTCTTCCCCCCATTCTCCTTTCCTTCCCTCGACCTCCACGCTGACTTCACGTATCGCCGAGTGGTAGCGGAAGTTCCGGGTGGCGAAGATGAAGACGCCGATGTTGAGGAGGAGGAGACCGCCGAGTAGGAAGAACAGGTACTCCCCGTGACCCGCGTTCAACTCGTCCGGCAACCAGGGGTCTGGGAACAAACACTCTATTCCGTACAACTGACTTTACTGTATCCATGTATGTTACAGAAGAACATCCGGTGACTAAAACTAATTCGGTAGTGGTCGCATGAACTGGAGAACGATATACACAATTGGCGAGGGACAATGACATTCTTGATGATGTTAGAGATAGGTAGGTATGCCCTATTATCACGCTAATTCACATGTGACAAGATAGATTTTCACATTACATGTAGTTCAATGTGATGGAAAGTGAAGATAAAGGAGAATAATTTCAGAACATTGTTACAGATCGTACTTTGATATTGAATGCATTTGCTTTGCAGTTGGGATCTCTTATTATCTTAAAGTT
This sequence comes from Gibbula magus, assembly GCA_936450465.1. Classification (NCBI taxonomy): domain Eukaryota; kingdom Metazoa; phylum Mollusca; class Gastropoda; order Trochida; family Trochidae; genus Gibbula; species Gibbula magus. Next base: position 114,245,021 of record OW388289.1, on the reverse strand, counting down.
GAAATTATAACTTTTCAAAATAAAAGTTATTTGGATCATAAAGAAAAAAGGTTTTACTTTGTGTACATGTATTTTGCATTTGACAGCGCCTCATGAAAGAGCGCCATTAGAACCATGTCTAGTTACCGTTGTTGCCGGTGTTGACGAAAGCGATGATGAGGGTAGCAACGTAGTTACCAAGTCCAATGACGGCGTAGTACACCCCTGTCAACAGACCCTGCATCGATGGCGGAGACTGCGTGAAGGCGAACTCAATACCTGCGACATATATACACACAGTCACACGGGAATCATTCATACAGATAACTGCCCTGATGTTTATGAATTCAATCAACGTGTCAATATGGAATTTAAGTCAATGAATAACATTTGCATACAGCACAGACATCAATACAAAATTGCCTAAAATGTATGATAAAACTTGAGACAAGACCTCAAAATTGAGACAAGACCTCACTGAACTCACAGGGAATGCTGGTGAAGACCTCGGATGTGCCGACAAGAGCGAACTGTGGGATCTGAACAAACACCGAGATGTGGGACGAGTTGAATGTCTGCCCGCCCAGGACCTGAGTCTGTCCACCGCTAGATGTCAGCTCCTGCTTGCGGTATATCTCAACGACTCCCGCCACTACCATGGATAGTACGGCGAACAGCATCCCTATAACTATAGAGAGAACAACTTATTTTATGACTGAAAATCGTTTTTGTCTCATCATGAAAAGGAACGAGTCACAGAATGTGTTTTATCATTGGAATAAAAAAAAGGAGTGTGGTTTCAGGTATTTTAAGAGCTGCTAGATGTGTAGTTGTAGTTACCCATACGCTTGAGAAGGAGGAGGGCTCCTATCCATACGCTTGAGAATGGGGGAGGGTCCCTTATCCATGTGCTTGAGAAGGGGGAGGGTCCCTTACCCATACGCTTGAGAAGGGGGAGGGAGTCCCTACCCATACGCTTGAGAAGGGGGAGGGGGTTCCTTACCCATACGCTTGAGAAGGGGAAGGATCCCTTACTCATACGCTTGGAAAGGGGAGGGTCCCTTACCGATACGCTTGAGAAGGGGAGGGTCCCTTACCCATACGCTTGAGAAGGGGAGGGTCCCTTACCCATACGCTTGAGAAGGGGGAGGGGGTCCCTTACAGATACGCTTGAGAAGGGGAGGGTCCCTTACCCATACGCTTGAGAAGGGGAGGGTCCCTTACCCATACGCTTGAGAAGGGCGAGGGGGTTCCTTACTCATACGCTTGGAAAGGGGAGAGTCCCTTACCGATACGCTTGAAAAGGGGAGGGTCCCTTACCCATACGCTTGAGAAGGGGGAGGGGTCGACCGCATCGGTTGAGAAGAGGGAGGGGCCCTTACCCATACGCTTGAGAAGGGGGAGGGGGTCCTTACCCATACGCTTGAGAAGGGGGAGGGGGTCCTTACCCATACGCTTGAGAAGGGGGAGGGGTCGACCGCATCGGTTGAGAAGAGGGAGGGGCCCTTACCCATACGCTTGAGAAGGGGGAGGGGGTCCTTACCCATACGCTTGAGAAGGGGGAGGGGTCGACCGCATCGGTTGAGACAGGGGTAAACAACTCTGTCAACGAAGGGGATGAGGAGGATGATGATAATGGTATTGAAGACATTGAGCATAGCGGCTGGAATCTCTCCTCCGTCCACCTTCACGCTTAGTCGCTCGCTCTGCAGGAAGAATGTCGACTGCATCTGGGGACAGAATATGGCAGGATGGTGAGTAAAAAGGCCGACTGCATCTGAGAACAGAATTAGTCAGGATTGTGAAGAAGAACGTCGACTACATCTGTAGCTCATCAGGTTTTATATTCATTAACTAATTCAAAATGTCAACTACTTGATGAGAGGTACACAGGAAACACTTTAAATGGGGAAGATGAACTAGGTCTTAAAGTCCTTACCCCTCTGACCTATCTTTGAGGCCAGAGATAAAATCCCCTACAAATAAAGACAAATTTAAAAAATTGATTGATCACTGTTGTTTACTATCAATTACCTCCCTTTGAAGAGCCGACAAATGGAATGAAAATAGGTTTTCAGGTCATGACCTCTGTGATCTATATTCGCAGGGTCACAAAATCTAGAATTTAGAATCCCCATTGGTCAAGAAGCCCTTCACAACATTTCAGCTTTCTAGACCTTTTGGTACTAGAGAAGAAGAGGAAAATAGTTTTTTAGGGTCGTGACCCCTGTGACCCTATTTGAGGTCACAAGGTCACCAAATTTATAATTTAGATTTTCAATTGGCAAAGGGGTCTACACACAACTTTTCAGCTCTCTGTATCTTTCATAACTGGAGAAGAAGATGAAAATAGGCTTTTAAGGTTGTGACCATTGTGACCCCATTTCGGGTCACGAAATCTACAATTTAGAATCCTCTACAATTTAGAATCCTCATTGGCCAAGGAGTCTGCACACAATTTTTCAGCTCTCTAGACCTTTTGAAATTGGAGAAGAAGATGAAAATAGATTTTTAAGGTCGTGACCCCTGTGACCCTATTTGGGGTCAGGGGGTCACGAAATTTCAAATTAGAAGCCCCGTTGGCCAAGGAGTGTGTATACAACTATACAGCTCTCTTGACCTTTGGGTACTGGAGAAAAGGATGAAAGAAGGTTTTTTTTAAAGTCGTGACCCCTGTGACCCCTATTTTGGGTCACAGGTCACCAATTTTACAATTTAGAATCCCCATTGGCCATGGAGACGAAAATGCAAAAAGTTTACAGACGGATGGATGGACGGACGGATGCCATGCACAAAGCCCATCGGGCATTTCAGGCCAGATGAGCTAAAAATTGTACTTTCACACTAATGAGTCTGATCAATAATTGTTTAGTGCTCAAACCTGATCATTGCTGATTAAATAGGCTTACCCACCTGGACATGCACGGTAGCATAGCCCAGGGTTAGGGCGAAAATTGGCAGGATCTTCATTAGGTCTCTCACTCCGTCCACCGTCTCATCATCAAAGTCTCCTCCGTTCTTAACACAAGCAGAATGTAGAAATGGACGGTATTTATCTTCTGGATCCTTTGAACAACATGAACATCCCTGACGGCAAACCCTGATGGATGTTATCAGCACACTGCCTGTGTCGATCCCATGGTGGGAAGGAAAAACATTGATGTTATTCAGGAACAAAACAGAGCCATAAGTACTGCACATGCACAACATGCACATCAAGTTTCCGAAAGTGTATAAGCGTAACTGACTATGATAGCAGAGGATCGAAACCGGATGCAGTAATAACGATTTGTGTCTCTGGAAATATACAATATATGCATACTATGCTCGGGAGTTAATTTCAAACAACTGATACGTAAATATAGGTCAGTATTCGAGTCTGCTTTTAACGACGATATTATGCATTATACTCCAATTTCACTAGATTGGCGAACAGACGCGGACGTGCGCACAATGGAGTCTACAGTCTTTATTGTGGAAAATTAGACAAAACACCCAAATCGAAAGTGATACTCTTTTGGAATGCATTCAAATACCTTTGGAACATTTATGGGTTCTTTAGAACACATACACCAAAATGTCAGCATAAGCTAGTTGTAGATGCGGACAATCATGGAAAAACTGCAGACAAGTGCAGGAGGAGTGAAATATTACGGAAAAACATGCGGATAATTTGCAGAATACACTTGGAAATCACGGAACATGTAAGAAAAACCTTTTAGACATTAATTCGCTTTAGCAAGAAATATCTTCGAAATACTGTGGAAGAAAACAGACTAAGACAGAATATCTGCGTTAAAAACGAAATAATCGCATAGATTGCGGAAGATTTTCGTTAGACTAGAATTAAGCGTCATGTCTGACGGAAAATCGGTATAAAAAGGATGTTCAACTAGTCCGGCTATACAAGGGCTGTTTCGACCAAACTCATTCAACCATAGAAAAGCTTTTGAGAAATTGAAGCTGATTCACCAGCTCCTGTTAATTGATTTTCAACGAGACACTGTCATCCACAAGGAAAGAAAAGCAGGACCATGGGCATATCAATCATACATTTATAGCAGGAAAAAAAAAGCAGTGCAAGTCCCTAATCCCTAGCTCTGTCGTAGAAATATTTCTGTGGAGAACCATTATGTTATGTGGCCACTACAGTCACCGTAGCCCCAATGAATGAATTTAGGTTTATAGGATTGATTGCAACACGATTGCGGAAAATACGAATAAACTGCGGAAGACGAAAACATTATCTTTGATTCCACGAATCAACTACGAAATTGTTAAAAAAATCTTATGACTGCAGGAAATAAGGAAGAGGAGGAACACCTGCTAATGAACTGCGTTCCCCAAGGAAGTGCTGCGGGTGAAAGGGAACATTTGTGGTATAAGGGCGGAATACAACATTATTTTATTGAGCAATTTGCTGGCATTAGCATTAGTTTACCTGGGCCCTGTAAATCTGGAAAGGCCGTCATTCCCACAGTTTCCAATTGAAGTTAATATTTCGTTAAAATATTTTACTCTATTAGACAGACTCGTTTTTTCCGCAAGCGTAGGGAAGTACTTTATGTATTCTGTGAGTCCTATGCAATTGAGGATTTGCTTACTGCACGCACCACCTCACGTATACACACGACGGTCATCTCTAAATCCCTTGCTCAAACACAGATGACACAAGCCACTCTAATTGAGGAAATTTACTGTTTGTAATAAAACATTTAGACTCAAGTTACGTGTTAATTATGAAGTAGAACAATGAGCAATGCTAAATAATGAATCAACATTTCATTATTTTGGTAAGATGTATCAAATTCAGATAACCACATGATTCGCTATTCGGACTATTTTCAACTGTACCAAATCTACGGATAAATGAAGTCTGTCTGTATATGTATATCAATAATATCAGTATCCAATTTAGCATCTTATCAAGGCACTGCCTGTCGTCCACATTGCCTTTCTACTGATTGCTGAACAGAACCATAAGCTCTGACCTCTGACCAATTGACCTCTGAAATTTGCATCAACATCCACAAATGACCCCAATATATGAAACCGAACACATAGTATTACTGTAGCTATACCCTGTCGAGTTCATAATCCGCTGTATTGTATCTGCTGTTTATTTCATATTCTAGGCGTTGTTGTTGCAAGCACTAGTGTAAACACATATGTCGAGATTAATCTCTTACCTCCGGGTGGCGTGTGGACGTAATTCCCTTTAGCGGCGACGAAGACTACAAGGGCGACAAGCATGCTGCAGAGTGGGATGACGAAGCCCCAGGTGAAGCTGACGCTCTGCTGTACATAGGCCACAGCCGTGGAGGCGATCAGCCCGCCCATGTTAATAAACCAGTAGAACCTTGGGAAAGAGCTCATAGGTTATAGAAGCATGGTAATTCAATACCACGGTCCCCAGACAATATATAAACACAAGACGATTAGGTTTGAATTATTCAAAATGTACATTGTTCAAGTGATATTCCAAGTAGTAGGCGTACTATTGAATGTTACGTCTTCATAGCAGATCACATGTTTCGTGATTTCAGTGTCATCGAGAGACGTGTGAGGCGCAGTCAGGACGTCCCCGCCAGGAGCTGTTAACTCACCAGTTAAAGAAGGATTGCACCGCTTCCGGTCCGTGTTTTGCTACCTGTTGAGCCCCGAAAGGACCCACATTAGCTTTAATTCCTCCCGTTCCTATAGCAACCAGCGCCAGACCAGACAGGAAATATCCTCTCTTAGCCTCCTGGGAAGAATGAAAAGTTGATTGGTTGCTCAGATCGCTTTGGATACCAACCGAAGGGCTTTGGATTCGATATAAAGCATGCTAAATTATTCGGAATTCAGCTATTTGCGAATGAAAACTTGATCAACCAATAAGTGAAAAAAAAATTTCGGGAAATTTGCATTATTATATATAAGTGATAAGAACGACACTCACTATGCTCATTTCATACCCGACACCAGCCTCGTCTTGGCCGAATAATGTGCCGTAGTCTGCACTGCATGCCGGGAATAGAAACATACCTAGCAATAAAACGAGAAAGACGTTTAGCTGTACATTGTATTTATACACACAACAATCAACAAAATGGGGTAGCATTAGACACTATTATACTATGATGTACACATGTAGTTGAGATGTAAATGAGATGTAGATAAATATGCGTATTAGTCTCCCAGGAATCCATTAAGACGGCAATGGGTGAATGATCCACAACTCTGTAACAGTCTCCCGGTCCTCTCAGAGAAATCAGCAGTAAAGACTCTTTCTTTCAAGAAAACCCTTAAAACCAATCTGTTTAAAGGTACATTCATTGTGTTGTTGGGGGGTCACATATTCCAAATGTTATAAATGGTGTAACCTTATCGAGAAGTACCGACTTTTACCGAAACTACCATATTGATTATAATGGACTGAGTATATTGACGATATGAAGGTAAAGGTAGTAATTTCTGATCGAAAACCGGACAATGCGTCGCGATTGAGTCAAACGTAATTTTGGAATCTTATTTACAACAGACAAAATGCCAAATCTGGATTGATAATGTTAAATAGGTCATATATCTACTGCATGTGCATGTAAGTTGGAGGTGCAGTTTCGGTTTCTGCACATGCAGTGATAAATTTACAAATATGACATACAGAGTCCAGGGACTCGCTACCACAAGATCTTGTGAGTCCCAACATAGAATTTTTTTTATGAGTATTTGATGCAGGACTCGTGGGTAAATTTATCACTGCACATGCATAACGATGTTACTCGATTTTAAGTGGAAACTAGTAATTATGATATATTTGGCGATTGGGGATGAATATGCAAGCTATAGTGATTTTTTTGGCACTGTAAACAGCACAACATGTATGGTGTTTTGGAACAAAATAAAGCAAAATCAAATTTTATGAAACACAATGGATGCACCTTAGTAAAGTCAATCAATTTCTCATAGATTCTTAACTTTCCTCTTCTTCAGCGCCGTTGAACACTTTGTGTTTTTGGAAACAGGCGCTATATTATCATTATTATTTTCTAGAAATCAACACATGAACACTAACCCAGCAGGTAGATGAGCCCGGAGCCCAAGATGGTGTTGTAGCGGCCGGCTATGGAGTCAGCGACGTACCCGCCAAGCACGGGAAACAAGTAGGACGTACCTGCAACATATAGGAATGTACCACATGTTTAGGACCAAATGTTTGTGTCGATATATAGAGGGGGCATGTGGGGACGGAGGACTACCTGTCTAGAGGGCTATATATATATTTAGAATAAGGTGTTTGTTCAAGTGTACAGTCAGTATATATTCAAATGGTAGTTGAAAGAATAACTGTTGAAAGATTCTGTCCTCTTCAGTCCACTAAGGAAATCGGCGTTAGTTATTCTTTCAACTACCATTTGATATATATATATATATATATATATATATATATATATATATATATATATATATATATATATATATATATATATATATATATATATATATTCTTTCAAATTTATCTGCACTTATGTTTGCAGATGACATTTCCGCATTATCTGGCACTTGTAATTTGCTTCAAAAGAAATTAAATGTTTTGGAAAGTTTTTGTAATAGTACAGGAATGAAAGTAAATTTAAATAAAACTAAGATTGTGTTTTTTTAGAAACGGGGGGCCTCTTCGTCATTATGAGAAATGGTTCTATAATGGTTCACCTGTTGAAACAGTTTCTTTCTATTGCTACTTAGGGTTATTGTTCACCCCCAAGCTAATCTGGAGTAAAGCCCAGACATGTCTTGCATCCCAAGCTTGTAAAGCTATTATGTCTTTAAATGGTTTTCAGAGGAAAAGTGGTAACATAAACTGTACTGATTTATTTAATATCTTTGATTCAATGATTGTGCCTATTCTTTGCTATGGGTCTGAAATTTGGGGAACACGTTATTCCAAACTGATAGAAGCTGTGCAAATAGAATTTTGTAAAAAATATTTAAGGGTAAAAAGAACTACATTAAATGGTATGGTTCTTGGTGAATGTGGAAGACTCCCATTGCAGCATGTGTACATGCCAAGAGTGATTAAATTTTGGTGTAGAATTATACATATGTCACAAAATAGACTCCCTCATCAATGTTACTTAATGTTAAAAACACTAGATAGTTTAGGTTATAATACCTGGGCAACACAGGTTAGACAACTACTGTTTCAATATGGTTTTGGATATGCTTGGCTAAGCCAAGAAATTGGAAATGTGGACTATTTTATTTATTTGTTCAAGCTGAGGCTAGGAGATAATTTAAAACAGTCCTGGTACTCATAAAAAAATGCATCTCCAAAATGTACATTTTACAAGGAGTTTAAATCTCTGCTAAATGTTGAAAGATATTTGTTTTGTGATATTCCTTTGAATTTAAGAATTGCCATCTCAAGATTCAGATGTAGCAACTTTAACATTGCTGTTGAATGTGGCAGGTATAGTGATATTGAATATAAATAAAGAATATGTCCTTTCTGTAATATTACAGGTCAAGTTTATATAGAAAATGAATTCCATGTATTATTTATCTGTAAAACATATGATGAACTCAGAGCTAAATATCTTCATAAATTTACTAAAACGCCATATTTGAAGCATTCCACTGTCAATTTGTTGCAAAATAAGAATAATGAAATTATATACAGTGTTGGTTTATACCTATATCATGTCCAGAAACTTATTAACTCCAGGATTTAGAGCTACAATGACTTGCTGCGCACACTGTTCAATCCATGATATATGCCTGTAAGATGGGCCGAAGGCCTCTTTACTGAAATAAATCTGTCTGTCTGTCTGTCTGTCTATATATATATATATATATATATATATATATATATATATATATATATATCAAATGTACACACGTACACATTACAAATAATTTGTTTAGTTAGAAATAGTGTGTATAAACCGAAGTCGAATGTCATGCCTTGTGTGTTGCAACTTGAAAGGATAAGCTGAATTAATTATTTTCGATATGCAGTAACAGTGCTGACCCATAGGGCCTTGTGTTGCTTAAACAAAGCGTTCCCAGGTCCTTTACTTCGATACGATGCACCCTATAGTAATTAGTATAGGGTGTATCGTATCGAAGTATCGGACCTAAGAGCTCTTTGTTTCAGCAATACAATCCCACGTGTGCTGACCTACACCCTATAATAATTATCTGTCAACTGTTGGACATGAATACATTTTTACTGCCAGACGATTCGATAACTGGACCAATACGGAAAAACAAGCCAATCAGCTAGGCCAATACGAGTCGCAGTCTCCCTTTTAGTGAAGATCGAAGCTTCAAAATAACGGACCTAGCACCTAAACTTGGCAAATACGAAAATACTAATTAATAACAACACAGTATGTTGATGATAATGCGAGCACTGACCGACGAAGACCAACTGGACACTGACCGCCGCCTGACTACTGAGCTTGAGCAGACTTGTGCAGACGAGGACGAGGCTCCCGCTCACACTGTAGTACGTCAGTCTCTCGCACATCTCTGCCAGGAGGATACACACCACCACACCCACCGTCCGCGCATCCATACCTGTCATAAAGAATGGGATATATATGATAACACGACCATCGTCCGCGCATCCATACCTGTCATAAAGAATGGGATATATATGATTAAACACCCACCGTCCGCGCATCCATACCTGTCATAAAGAATGGGATATATATGATAACACACCCACCGTCCGCGCATCCATACCTGTCATAAAGAATGGGATATATATGATAACATACCAACCGTCCGCGCATCCATACCTGTCATAAAGAATGGGATATATATGATAACACGACCATCGTCCGCGCCTCCATACCTGTCATAATGAATGGGATATATATGATAACACACCCCCGTCCGCGCCTACATACCTGTCATAAAGAATGGGATATATATGATTACACAACACCGTCCTCGCCTTCATACATGTCATAAAGAATGGGATATATATGATAACATACCAACCGTCCGCGCCTACATACCTGTCATAAAGAATGGGATATATGATAACACACCCACCGTCCGCGCCTTCATACCTGTCACAATGAATGGGATATATATGATAACACGACCACCGTCCGCGCCTTATACCTGTCATAACGAATGCGATATATATGATAACACGACCACCGTTCGCGCCTTTTACCTGTCATAACGAATGGGATATATATGATAACACGACCACCGTCCGCACCTCCATACCTGTCATAGTTAGTTGATAGATGTTTTCCCGAAAACCATGTAATTTCCTGTGGGAACACCGCACAAACCAATTTTAACACTAAGGCTAACGTCATAGTGCTTAGAGCATGTCCCTGAGTGGTGTTGATGATGCGCTATACAAGTACTCTTATTATCTTGTAACAATGCACTAAGGCTACCTTGGTGACTTAAAGGGACAGTAGCACTTTTTTCGCTCAAATAACTCGATGAAATGTATTTGGAAAAAAATGTCACCAATAGTAAAACACCCTTCTCTTTTCAGAAAGCCAAGTTAAAAGATGATGTTCATGGTTCCGTTAAGCCACTGGATCGTTTTTGTCATTCGAAATAATAAAATGTATTCACAATAAAATGGCCGCCATGCAATTTTTGCATTATAATCAACACCGTTATAACCACTACGGATAATTGGTTTGTGTAATAAGATGTTTTACCCTCTAAAGTAAATATAAATGACATAAACTATCATTATAAATGGGAAATTTCAAAAAATAAAATTTGCAAAAAACGTGCTACTGCCCCTTTAAGGTCACCTTAAGGTATTTTTGCAACTGGACCATGCACTTGACTTAGGCTGTAAGGTGTAGCTGTCTCTTTGCTCAATAAGAAGCTTTTGGTCAAAATTTCTAGCTTCGTCCAGGAGAACACAGCTCTAACACATCTGTGATTCGAAATAACAGATCTTCATTGTAGCTCACCAGGGATAAAGGTCTCAACTTCTATCGCTAAAAATTTATTATGGTGTACCCCATACTGTAACTTGGCGGCGTGGCTGATTATTTGTTGAAGAGTCCCGGCGACCCCCTTAGAGTGATCAACTTATAAGGACCCCAGGAGCGCGAGGTAGCTATTTAAAAAAGTTAGTATTTTACACCAAATCTTCACCCAGCTATCACACATTGAACACGCTGCATTCCTTTTACTTTATTGTTATTCCACTGGCGTCTTTAGTTGGCCGTATGTAAAGGCGCGAGCTATTCATCTCGATAAACATGTAGAACTGTCACTGGCAAAGTCATGGTGTACAGCCACATAGTGTCTCCATTGGTGCTGATGTTAGGGTCCGTTCAGTTACGAGTACGAATATATTTGAAAATACGAATATATTGTTACATTATTATTGATTGGATGCGAATTGTCTATATGATAACCAATGGAGGAACACAATTAATGACCAGCGCATGTATCTCCCAGACAAAGGGAGCATGCTCATTCTCCTACCCCCGGCGGCGACATGTGGATGAATGTACAGCACTTTATAATATCTACAATCTGCTGATGCAATAACAACCTTGATTGCAACAGAAACTGTGATAGTCTCACAACATATTCTCTTCCTTTTGTAAATCAGCCTGTGGACCCGAATTTTCGGTAGAGAATTATTTAAAAAAAATGTATGCAATACTTAGTTTAGAAATTAGTGTCTAAAGCTGCTAACTATATGTAAGACATAACAGGTAGTGTCTTGTGATTAGCCAATGAGAACTCAACGGACTAAACTCGATAAAACCACGTCTCCGTTTAGTTAATGTTCTGATATCTTTCACTACATTTGACAGTGAAGTATTATGTAGTGTAACATTTGTAAGTATTATGAGTCATTAATACATGCATAGCTAAAGCTAGTTAACATCACAGATTTAAAACAAGTTTAATTAAACTTGCAATAGTGTTTTCAAATTAAAGGACGGATCAGCTTAGTGTTGATACATATTTGGGAAAATACATTTTCAATGATTACGATTTTAACAAAACAGCTGAATCACCTTTAAAGGAAGGCCGAAATGAAATATTTTCTATTGAATTCTAACCAGCATTTGGTTCATCAAGCTATTATGTGAAAATGAGACCAAAAAAAGGTAATAGGTTGTTGATTTATTAAACTAGACCGCCTCAAACTTTGCAAAAAACATTGTCTGCTTTTCGACGGCGAGCGACAAACGAAAAATGGGGCGGGGCTTAGTGAGTTGGGGTTAACCGGAAGTGACGTACGAGAAGGGACGGGATGTAAACATCCGCTTACTACTTATAATGGAAAACACTGGGGAATCGGTCAGTTGATCTGTATTATCTACGCTTTGCAACAATGCCACACCGCTGTTCTGCTATAAACTGTTCAAGTAACGTTAGTTATCAAGTTTCACTTTACAAATGTACCAAAATATCGGTATATATATCAAATAAAATTGATATGAATAGTGAAAGATGGTGGATTCACAGACGTTCGTAGACATGGGATAAATCAATGCTTTTGAGGGGATGAGATATACGATGACAAAATGAAAACAGGATATGATAATATGAACGAAGTAAAGTTAAGACAACAAAATCAGATATTAGGTGTTGTTGTTATTTTTTGTTGGAGAATGTTTGTGTATAAAATAAAACAACAAACGTGAGATTAGCAGACGCCGGCGAAGTACAGCCCTACGGTAAGCCATCGACAATCAAAGCACATCACAACATCATGATTTGTTTTACGTCGTTAATCTACCGACAACCTAATTTACTAACAGTACATTACAACAATCAAAGCAACTCACGACATATTTTAAAACACCAAAGGAAGTTGGCTATCAACGATAATAATACGTCTACGAATCCACCTACGAAAACACCGCATCCCAATGTTACATTTTACATTTAGTTATCACTTATTAACACAATAAAACATTCAGAATCTAATCCCAGATAATAAAATAATGTTTTCAATAAAATGCGTGATTAATCAAATCAAATAAACATCGTGTTAAATTGACATTTCAGCAAGAGTGTCAATTAATGTAAGAAACTTACCTTATAAACGTATCCAAACGGACCATATGAATATCCAAATGCACATAAGACAGAAATTGTAAACTTATAAACCATCAATGACAGTACTTGGAAACAGAAGATGGTCAAATGCTAACCCTCTTTCAGCAAAAGTTTTTTCGCAAATGGCAAGATAGAAAAACAAATAGACTAAATGTCCCGTTAAGTGTATTGTGTGTCACCAAGACAGGACGTTTGACAATAAACATATATGACACGCCGGTCACCGACATGCCATTTGTTATATCATTGAATCGGTCCAGTAAACTTGTTATCTGTACAAACATAATTACACTCCTTCCTTCTCACATACTCAGCTTCTTATTTGCGTAAACTAATTTGCTGTAACAACACTACTCCACTTTGATCTGGAAGAAACATCTATATGATCCACTAAACTGAGAATTGTGTGTTGATGTGCAGAAGTGACACATAAAAGCAATCAGACTATTAAATTAAACCATTTCGTTATCATTAAAGAGATGTGCATTAAAATTATTCTGGTAACATAATTCTTTTATTCGATAATGTTCGTTGTCTATATCAATCTGTGTAATCATAACGTATATGTTTAGCGTGTACAATAGAGCAATCTTCATGTAAATTTCATTGAGCTTGTTGACCAATCCAGTTCATTTATTTATTCATGAAAGTGAAGTGAAAATGGTTTGCATTGCATTACATCATATATAGACTATTTTAATTGACAAACTTAAAATACAGTAATCTTTTATATTAAATACACAATGTTATTTATAAATGTGCAATGTTGTCTCGCTTGTTTGAACAGTCAATCGTTCAGTCTATATGAAAATATACCTACCGTATATATTTATTACTACATACAAAACAAAATTAACATGCCGATTATTCAACATAATTTGATCAATTGATGCTACTTAATCTCTCTTCACCCGATTCCCGCGATAGTCTTCTTCCCTTGTTTCAGTGTCACTTGAACTGTCATACCTTCCCTTCTAGTTCCGCGATTAATTGCTACAAACATACTATACAAAAGTGCAGAATGCACTCTAATGAAGCACGCCCCAGTTGTTGTAACCATATGAAATCGCTAGTTGAATAGTTAAGTAATCCGTATATCGAAAATTAGGGTTGTTTTGATGAAGTTTTCTGTCTTATATGAGCAGTTTAAAAGTGGGGAAAACGCGTTAAATTATGATTAGCGGCCATGATGAGGCTCCTCTACGTACGTCACAACACGATATACGCTTCAGCGACCACCCCGCCCACTTTCATTCTGGTCGCCGGGGCTTAAATTAGGCACTTTTTAAAAAAGCCGTATATAAGTAATTTATGGGTCGATTTCAGAAATTTAAAATCGAGCAATTGTCAAATTGAAACCCCTTTTCAACGAATACGAATGTGACCATTTGTCATTTCATCTAACCTTTAAAACATAAGTCAGTCATGTTAAATATTTTAATATCAAGTTATATAACAAAGTGGCTATTTGGGTTTTTTTTAAATTGACGTTATTAGAAATAGTAATTTAAAAAATAAATAATAAACGTTAAAAATTATGTGTTTAAATCTAATAGTCTCGTAATCCTTATTAATTATATCAAAACATATTTTTGCTAATTTGTTGTTAAACAGCACATTCCATTTATTGGCGAGTTATATTCCGCATCTTTGCATGTCTCTGTTTCACGCTGTTAGTCACTGTTCAAGTGATAGCTTGCAGGGGTGGGAGGCCACTCTTGTTATTTGTGTGATTGAGTATGGTGACTAAGCTGTTGTTATGTTTGCCTGTTTTTGACTAAAACTTTTTTTGTTGTGTCTGCATGTGTTTATCAATTCGTTGCGTTTGTTGAGGGTTGCCATTTCTGGTTTGCAAATGATTGTGAATTGTTCGTGTATACAAAGGCTGCATCTCGTGTTGATGCTTGAACATGGTTTGGCCTTGCCAACGATTGACCATTCTATATTGAAGTCGGAATTATCCTGTTTTAGTTGCTAGACTATGTGACATGTTTTTGCTAGGGTTGTTGAAGGAGGATTTATGGTTGTTCTATCTTCGGTTTCTTTGAAGCCCACGTATGTTTCAGATTTGTTATCTGTGGTTACTGTGGCTTGATAGATGACTGATTTTGCCAGGCAATTTCCCTTGAGGGGGCATGTGTTTTGGTCGCGGCAATTTTGAAAATTACCCATCCTGCCGCCTCAAATTTGAAATTGGCAACATCAGCAAACAAATATTAGATCGTATCAACAACACAATCATTACAAGCAACAACATCAATCTCTGGAAAAATACTAACTCAGTATTGGTATGGTTTAAAAGCATCCCAAACAAACACAACACAATTTTCATTTGATTTGACGAAGTCGAATTCTACCTATCCATTACAGAACAACACTTTACGAAGCAACCGACTCCGCTTCACAATTTGACAATATCACAACAAACAGGGAAACATAATACTTCACTCCAAAATATCGCTTATCTTTCACAACAACAGCAAACGATCCTCAGAAACATCATTTGATGGGCAGCTGTGACAATGCTGAGACGTGCGAACTAGTTGGTTGCCTCCTCCTATCAACACTACAACCTAAACTGGGCAACAACAACGTTGGCCTATACAGAGATGACGGCCTCGCAGCACTCGACCAAACACCAAAAACATTGAACAAACAAAAAGGAAATCTGTAAAATCTTTTAACAAAATGACCTGGAAGTGACCATCGAGGCCAACAAAAAAGTGGTATATTTCCTAAATGTCACACAGGAGTCACACTTAATCTCAACAGCAACAGTTACAAACCTTTCATCAAACCAAACAACGTCCCACAATACCCCATACTCTAAATCTAACCATCCGCCCAGCATCATCAAAAACATCCAAGCAGGTATAAACAAACGCCTTTCACAAATATCTTCAAATGAAGAACTATTCAAATTCCGACTTCAATATCAAATGGTCAATCGTTGGCAGGCCGCCCACATGCCTGTCATATAGTGTTGGATATATATGATAACACGACCCCCGTCCGCGCCACCATGCCTACCATATAGTGTTGGATATATATGATAACACGACCACCGTCCGCGCCACCATGCCTACCATATAGTGTTGGATATATATGATAACACGACCCCCGTCCGCGCCACCATGCCTACCATATAGTGTTGGATATATATGATAACACGACCACCGTCCGCGCCACCATGCCTGCCATATAGTGTGGGATATATATGATAACACGACCACCGTCCGCGCCATCATGCCTGCCATATAGTGTTGGATATATATGATAACACGACCACCGTCCGCGCCACCATGCCTGCCATATAGTGTGGGATATATATGATATCACGACCACCGTCCGCGCCCACATGCCTGCCATATAGTGTGGGATATATGTGATAACACGACCACCGTCCGCGCCCACATGCCTGCCATATACTGTGGGATATATATGATATCACGACCAAAGTCCGCGCCCACATGCCTGCCATATAGTTTTGGATATATATGATATCACGACCAAAGTCCGCGCCCACATGCCTGCCATATACTGTGGGATATATGTGTTAACATGACCACAGTCCGCGCCTTCATGCCTGTCATATAGTGTGGGATATATGTGATAACATTAAGACCGGTGTAAGTGATACTAGGACAGATACATGTCCGTCTTCGTGTTTGTTCACGTCATATCCTTGATGACGTTCTTTTGTTGACCATACCAGTGTACGTAGTAAATAATGACCCGGTGCCGAGCGGTAATTGCATATAAACTTGCGAGGGTTTTAGCTCGAGCAGATTTTATTGCCATAACGCGAGGAAATCGGGTCATTATTTGCCTCACACTGGCGCGGAAAACTCTATTTTAAAAACAATTTGATATATGCCTTTTAAAGGGATACCTTACTGATGTATACGACATGACCAAAATATATTAATGGAATATTTCCAATATACTCATGATTGACTCATTAGGAAGGTTCCAAACTGAATTCTTCATTCCATACACATAGCAAATATAAATAAATAATGGATCCACGGTAGCTCAGGTTCGAGTCCCACTTTCGTTACTAGCCAAATGTTCTTTTCTTATTTGATAAAATTTAAAAAAATTGGTAAGTCAATTTGTTTCCAGAGGTTTAAATACTTCATAACCGACCATGGTGATTATGAGATAACCAACCCGCGCAGTGATGGTTAGAGCATAGAACCGGTAACTTAAACAAAAGAAATAACTTCCCAAGGGTGTACATACTGCCAAAGCAAATGTAAGCAATATTTCCTAGGATAAGTCGCGTGATCTTATATAACACAGGTTTTGGAGAATAAAAACATAAATGTTTAAGTACATATACAGATGAACGATAAATATCTATACATTGCAATTACATGATTACATTGCATATACACATTTGACTCAGGTCGAGTTGGGCAACATTCACAGTAATTGTATGGCTACTTGAATGTCCTACCTTTGTGATGCGGACCCATGTTGTCGTAGATATGTTGTCAAGCAATCCCAGTCATTCTCCACCTTCCCCCAGCTCGCTCACACCATGACAACGTTCCTTCGTTCGTTCCTCTCTGCAAGCAGGTTTGTGTGACATAATTATAAGCAGCAGTTTCAGATGAAATGCTTTATTGTTTGTGTAACCCCAATATGTATAATGTGTCAACACAGATCAATACTATTTTAAAAGAGAACGAACGTACGTTTCATCCGACATTCTTCATTGATTTACACGCACGGGTTGTTCATCACAAGGGAAGTAGATTGAACTGGTACTTGTCTTGGTGCAAATATCACGCATTGACAAACACTTAACATTTAAAAACTATTCTAACTATATAACACTATTCCTTCACTGCCCAGCTCCTACAGAGAACAAGGAAGTCGGCCATAACCCTAAATTATGTAAACAGGGTCGGCAGGCTGTGTTTTTGTTTGGACTCGGTCTCCTGTCACACAACTATTTCAGTATAAATCATGTTCATTAGAACCCAGTACTGAACTCTCGTACCTGACTCGCAGTCCCCAGGTTCTTGTCCGCCAGCCTACATCGTTATAAGGACATTCCACAACGGGTTCACGAAACGGGCTTCGGTTCAAATGTAGGGCGAGGTCTCTCCCCAGTCTTGAGCTCGCTCCACACACAGTGGCCCAGTGGTCGCGGCTCACTGCAACTGTCGGGGTAATATCTGTAGTGGCCAGATCTCACGTAGTGAATAGGTGGGGTGGCCGGTCAGTCGGACGGACGGCATGTCGACTTCTCACTTCCTGTCACTGCCAGTCTTGCACTAGTTCACCTTAAGTGTATCCTCTCATCTAATCTTGGACAATATATATATTCCTGTTCTTATATATATATATCGTGTAAATAACAGTTCTGTAGTCAGACGTTTTAGTACTGTATCCTCGGTGAACAAACGTACACTAGTCTATAAAAGAACGTACACCAGTCTCAAGCAGAACGTACACCGTTCTCAAACAGAACGTACATCAGTCTCAAGCAGAACGTACACCAGTCTCAAACAGAACGTACACCGTTCTCAAGCAGAACGTACACCGTTCTCAAACAGAACGTACATCAGTCTCAAACAGAACGTAAACCGTTCTCAAACAGAACGTACACCAGTCTCAAAAAGAACGTACACCAGTCTCAAGCAGAACGTACACCAGTCTCAAGCAGAACGTACACCGTTCTCAAACAGAACGTACACCGTTCTCAAAAAGAACGTACACCGTTCTCAAACAGAACGTACACCAATCTCAAACAGAACGTACACCAGTCTCAAACAGAACGTACCCCAGTCTCAAACAGAACGTACACCGTTCTCAAACAGAACGTACACCAGTCTCAAACAGAACGTACACCGTTCTAAAAAAAACGTACACCGTTCTCAAACAGAACGTACACCAGTCTCAAACAGAACGTACACCGTTCTCAAACAGAACGTACACCAGTCTCAAACAGAACGTACACCGTTCTAAAAAAAACATACACCGTTCTCAAACAGAACGTACACCAGTCTCAAACAGAACGTACACCGTTCTCAAACAGAACGTACACCAGTCTCAAACAGAACGTACACCAGTCTCAAACAGAACGTACACCATTCTCAAACAGAACGTACACCGTTCTCAAACAGAACGTACACCAGTCTCAAACAGAACGTACACCAGTCTCAAACAGAACGTACACCATTCTCAAACAGAACGTACACCGTTCTCAAACAGAACGTACACCGTTCTCAAACAGAACGTACACCAGTCTCAAACAGAATGGTCACCATTCTCAAACAGAACGTACACCATTCTCAAACAGAACGTACACCGTTCTCAAACAGAACGTACACCGTTCTCAAACAAAACGTGCACCGTTCTCAAACAGAACGTACATCGTTCTCAAACAGAACGTACACCAGTCTCAAACAGAACGTACACCAGTCTCAAACAGAACGTACACCGTTCTCAAACAGAACGTACACCGTTCTCAAACAGATCGTACACCGACCTCAAACAGAACGTGCACCATTTTCAAACAGAACGTGCACCGTTCTCAAACAGAACGTACACCAGTCTCAAACAGAACGTACACCAGTCTCAAACAGAACGTACACCAGCTTTATATAAGGAAGATGTACAAATCCTCCACAAATGTTCTTCCTCGAGCTCGGTGTTAGCGGGTGTTGTTAGTTGTGGACACTCGGGGTTGTAATTAAAGAGTCAATAACTTCACTGATAACAAACAGTGTTTGGTCGCGGAGACAGCTGCTGTTCAATTGGCAACCAATTATGTTTCCATTTTCATGAATATCATTTGAAAAATAGGGACGTAATGTGAATAATATTATATTTGCTGATGCTAGTTTATGTTAAATGCAGAAAACATTTATATTAATTAGTTTAGTATTTTTATGCTTTATTCTTATATTCTGTCAGAATATTATGATTTAATATGTTGCAAACTAATTTTTTTTTAATATTGCGATAAGTTTTCATGTTAAAATGTAGAACGCAAGAGGTTTAGAAAGTTCAGTCTAGATAATCTGCAATTATTGTTATTACCGCCTGCCTTATGTGATTAAATCGTGTTTGAAATAAGTAATAACGGGGAGAAATTCAAGGAGTTACGGTGGGGAGTATACACTGTTTGTTCTTAACACTTAAATGAAGACATCACCAAAACCACGTTTTCATCCGATTTTCGTTTTAAAATGTTGACAACTTTTTCTAGCAAACAAATACACTAACGGACGAAAGAAGGTACACACCTCAGTTGATTTTATCTACTACACTAAAGGGCAAAAGAAAGTACACACCTTAGAAGGTTATATATACTACACCAACGGGCAAAATAAAGTACACACATCAGTTGGTTATATATACTGCACTAACGGGCAAAAGAAAGTACACAGCTCAGTTGGTTATATATACTACACCAACGGGCAAAATAAAGTACACACATCAGTTGGTTATATATACTACACTAACGGGCAAAAGAAAGTACAAACCTCAGTTGGTTTTATCTACTACACCAACGAGCAAAAGAAAGTACACACCTCAGATGGTTATATATACTACACTAACGGGCAAAAGAAAGTACACACATCAGATGGTTATATATACTACACTAACGGGCAACAGAAAGTACACACCTTAGTTGGTTGTATATACTACACTAACGGGCAAAAGAAAGTACACAGCTCAGTTGGTTTTATCTACTACACTAACGGGCAGAAGAAAGTACACACCAAATTAACAGGAGACTTGATTCAAGGACGTCATGTGATTTGATACGAAGTGATAGAATCATACATAGCACAAAATGACATCCCATACAGATTTAATGCAACATGATAACGCTTCTGTTCACAAGTCACAGCACACCCGAGAATGGTTGAGAGTCAATCACGTGACTGTGATAGAATTTCCCGCGGCCTCAACTGATCTTAATCCGATCGAAAATGCTTGGCAGATAATGAAATACAAAGTAGAAATACTAGAACCAGAAAACATCCATGATTGGCAAAGACTGAACAACCAGACCTGGATGGACCTACCTCAAGACGACATAGACATGGAGCGACTGATCGAACAGTGTATCGAGAGAGAAGGGGGACTTACAGACTATTGACTTTCATATTTATAAACGTCAGTCATTATTTATTAAAGCAATGTATGTGCCAAATTTTATCGAATTCGATTAATAATTAAATATTTTATTGAACTGAAAAAAGTCTTAATGTTCTGCCCGATACTATAAATTGTTAAAAGACATATTCTATTCACAATATTTCAGATATGGTAAGGGTCATGTTGGTACAATTTAAGAAGGATATTTTAACTAAAAAATAACTTTAACATTCATTCAAACTACTGCAGATAAGGGTTATTGTATCGTGCCATTATCAAAAGCATATAATTTCTTCTTAAATATTGAATTAATCAATACCAATGGAGGTGAGTACTTTCCTTTCTTCTGTAGTTATGATATGTTAAACAATCATCACGTGTAGATGTGCCTTTTGTTAATTTAACTTTTTCGGAATTTATTTTTAGCCATTTAGCAGTTTCCAAAGAATCACAGCTTGGACTTTCGTTTCAGCAGCAGAATTAAAAAAAACGTAAGATATAGCTCAACGAAACTTGGTATGTTGAATAATCATCACGTGTAGATGTGCCTTTTGTTATTTTAACTTCTTCGGAATTCATTCTTAGTCATTAACCCGTTTCCAAAGAATCGCAGCTTGGACTTTCGTTTCAGCAGCAGAATTAAAAAAGCGTAAGGCATAGCTCAACGAAACTTGGTATGTGGAACAATCATCATGTGTAGATGTGTCTTTGTTATTTTTAACTTCTTCGGAATTTATTTTTGGCTGTTTAACCGTTTCCATGGAAACACAACTTGGACATTTGTTTCCGGGGCAAACTTCAAAAGCCGTAAGGCGTAGCTCAACGAATATTGGTATATGGAACACTCGTCATGTGTAGATGTGCCTTTGGTATTCTAAAAAGTTTTGGAATTTTACTTTTAGCTTTTTAGCTGTTTCCATGGAAACGCAACAGGGACCTCGTTTCCTGAGCAGAACTCATAAACCGTAAGGCAGAGCTCAAGGAAACTTGATGTGAAGATGATTATGTTCCACACTCAGCATGTGTAGTTTGTCCCTTTGGAGTATTTGTTCCAGTTTCTGTATTTGTCTGTTTCCATGGAATCAAAATACTCAAAAACATTTTTCCCTTTTGGCGGGGACTGGAATATGGGATAATAGCGGACTCTGCCTGCTTATAAAATATAACAGGACTCAAGCTCCACTCCAACTCCTCTCCAGTCATAACTCGACTGACTGAAGGGACATCCATTATGTTACTCGGGGTCACATATGCACAATATAAATTGTGTTATTTTATTGAGAAGACCTGACTGTTACCGAAAACTACCGTTTTGATGATTTTCGTTTTTCACTGGAAACTACTAATTAAACTATGTTTAGCGATTGGGGATGAAATAGCCGTTCCCTAACACATGGTTTAGTGGAATAACATCAGTTCAAGATCATTATCACATTATCCTCCTTGTGAGAGAAGCGTTGATATCAATGTGGGACAACACACACTGCAATACATCTTCTCGAGTAAATGCGGATTTTCACATCATCAGAGTCAAATAAAATGTTCACCATCCAAATTGCAAAGACTTAAATAATCACATTTGCAGCTTCGCTACACCATAAAGGCTTCGTGTTATACTCCGGAAACGAAACAGGTTCGAAGTAGTGCTGTTTCTGGTCAAAAGTTAAAAAAAAGTTCCACCTTGGAGTTGAAACGCACAACACCACTAGTTTTGAAGTTGTTAACTCCAATACTTTCTGAGTTTGGATTCAGACTTGTAGATTTCGGACGGACACGAGGAGCGAGATAAATCCCGACTTCGTCGTAGCAGAGTTAGAAATAGTTGATCAAAGTTCATTGACACACTCGCACAAGTATACATACATAGAATCGCACACGCAAACAACAACAGTCACAACACATATCTATTTTCCCCAAGCATACAGTAGCGAATAAAATCAACGTTTTGTTTTAATGTCGCTCACGAGTGTCTTTGACGTCAAAACTGAGAGTCAAATGTGTTTAACATTGAACAAATTGTCTTTACTTCACTGAACGTGTCTGTGACGCCAATATTAAATGCTTTGTCATAAAAGGACGAGTCCCTTTAACATAAGTTCATAACTAAACTTCTGTTACGTCACAATCGAGTGTCTGTGGTCCCGTATGTATATACCCTCCCTGAGTGCGAGTCACTGTTGAGTAGAGCCTCTTCCTCGTGTGACCCCGCCTCCCCATCCCCCAATTTCTCCCCCCCATCCCCCAATTTCTCTTCCTCTTCCCCCCATTCTCTTTTCCTTCCCTCGACCTCTACGCTGACTTCACGTAT
Organism: Gibbula magus; assembly: GCA_936450465.1. Classification (NCBI taxonomy): domain Eukaryota; kingdom Metazoa; phylum Mollusca; class Gastropoda; order Trochida; family Trochidae; genus Gibbula; species Gibbula magus. The sequence continues at coordinate 114,221,539 of OW388289.1, read as the reverse complement.
CGCCGAGTGGTAGCGGAAGTTCCGGGTGGCGAAGATGAAGACGCCGATGTTGAGGAGGAGGAGACCGCCGAGTAGGAAGAACAGGTACTCCCCGTGACCCTCGTTCAACTCGTCCGGCAACCAGGGGTCTGGGAACAAACACTCAATTCCGTACAACTGACTTTACTGTATCCATGTATGTTACAGAAGGACATCCGGTGACTAAAACTAATTCGGTAGTGGTCGCATGAACTGGAGAACGATATACACAATTGGTGAGGGACAATGACATTCTTGATGATGTAAGGGATAGGTAGGTATGCCCTATTATCACGCTAATTCACATGTGACAAGATAGATTTTCACATTACATGTAGTTCAATGTGATGGAAAGTGAAGATAAAGGAGAATAATTTCAGAACATTGTTACAGATCGTACTTTGATATTGAATGCATTTGCTTTGCAGTTGGGATCTCTTATTATCTTAAAGTTGAAATTATAACTTTTCAAAATAAAAGTTATTTGGATCATAAAGAAAAAAGGTTTTACTTTGTGTACATGTATTTTGCATTTGACAGCGCCTCATGAAAGAGCGCCATTAGAACCATGTCTAGTTACCGTTGTTGCCGGTGTTGACGATAGCGATGATGAGGGTAGCAACGTAGTTACCAAGTCCCATGACGGCGTAGTAAACCCCTGTCAAAAGACCCTGCATCGACGGCGGAGACTGCGTGAAGGCGAACTCAATACCTGCGACATATATACACACAGTCACACGGGAATCATTCATACAGATAACTGCCCTGATGTTTATGAATTCAATCAACATGTCAATATGGAATTTAAGTCAATGAATAACATTTGCATACAGCACAAACATTAATACAGAATTCCCTAAAATGTATGATAAAACTTGAGACAAGACTTCAAACTTGAGACAAGACCTCACTGAACTCACATGGGATGCTGGTGAAGACCTCGGATGTGCCGACAAGAGCGAACTGTGGGATCTGAACAAACACCGAGATGTGGGACGAGTTGAATGTCTGCCCGCCCAGGACCTGAGTCTGTCCACCGCTAGATGTCAGCTCCTGCTTGCGGTATATCTCCACGACTCCCGCCACTACCATGGAAAGTACGGCGAACAACATCCCTATAACTATAGATAGAACAACTTATTTTATGACTGAAAATCGTTTTTGTCTCATCATGAAAAGGAACGAGTCACAGAATGTGTTTTATCATTGGAATAAATCAAATGAGTGTGGTTTCAGGTCTATTAAGAGCTGCTAGATGTGAAGTTGTAGTTACCCATACACTAGTCTTGAGAAGGGGGAGGGTCCTTTACCCATACGCTTGAGAAGGGGGATTGGGTCCTTACCCATACGCTTGAGAAGGGGGAGAGGGTCCTTACCCATACGCTTAAGAAGAGGGAGGGGTCCTTACCCCATACGCTTGAGAAGGGGGAGGGGTCCTTACCCATACGCTTGAGAAGGGGGAGGGGTCCTTACCAATACGCTTGAGAAGGGGGAGGGCTCCTTATCCATACGCTTGAGAAGGGAGAGGGGTCCTTACCCATACGCTTGAGAAGGGGGAGGGGTCCTTACCCATACCCTTGAGAAGGGGGAGGGACCCTTACCCATGTGCTTGAGAAGACGGAGGGTTCCCTTACGATATGCTTGAAAAGGGGGAGGGGTCCTTACCCATACGCTTGAGAAGGGTGAGGGGGTCCTTACCCATACGCTTGAGAAGGGGGAGGGGTCCTTACCCATATGCTTGAGAAGGGGGAGGGGGTCCTTACCCATACGCTTGAGAAGGGGAGGGGTCGACCGCATCGGTTGAGAAGGGGAGGGCTCCTTACCCATACGCTTGAGAAGGGTGAGGGTGTCCTTACCCATACGCTTGAGAAGGGGGAGGGGGTCCTTACCCATACGCTTGAGAAGGGGGAGGGGCTCCTTACCCATACGCTTGAGAATGGGGAGGGGGTCCTTACCCATATGCTTGAGAAGGGGGAGGGGGTCCTTACCCATACACCTGAGAAGGGGGAGGGTCCCTTACCCATACGCTTGAGAAGGGGGAGGGACCCTTACCCATACGCTTGAGAAGGGAGCTGGGGTCCCTACCCATACGCTTTAGAAGGGGGAGGGTTGTCCTTACCCATACGCTTGAGAAGGGGAGGGCTCCTTACCAATACGCTTGAGAAGGGGGAGGGCTCCTTACCCATACGCTTGAGAAGGGGGAGGGGTCCTTACCCATACGCATGAGAAGGGGGAGGGGTCCTTACCCATACGATTGGGAAAGGGAGGGCCCCTAACCAATACGCTTGAGAAGGGGGAGGGGTCCTTACCCATACGCTTGAGAAGGGGGAAGGGTCGAACGCATCGGTTGAGAAGAGGGAGGGGCCCTTACCCATACGCTTGAGAAGGGGGAGGGCTCCTTACCCATACGCTTGAGAAGGGGGAGGGGTCCTTACCCATACGATTGGGAAAGGGAGGGCCCCTAACCAATACGCTTGAGAAGGGGGAGGGGTCCTTACCCATACGCTTGAGAAGGGGGAAGGGTCGACCGCATCGGTTGAGAAGAGGGAGGGGCCCTTACCCATACGCTTGAGAAGGGAGAGGGGGTCCTTACCCATACGCTTGAGAAGGGGGAGGGGTCGACCGCATCGGTTGAGACAGGGGTAAACAACTCTGTCGACGAATGGGATGAGGAGGATGATGATAATGGTATTGAAGACATTGAGCATAGCGGCTGGAATCTCTCCTCCGTCCACCTTCACACTTAGTCGCTCGCTCTGCAGGAAGAACGTCGACTGCATCTGGGGACAGAATATGGCAGGATGGTGAGTAAAAAGGTCGACTGCATCTGAGAACAGAATTAGTCAGGATTGTGAAGAAGAACGTCGACTACATCTGTAGGTCATCAGTTTTATATTCATTAACTAATTCAAAATGTCAACTTCTTGGTGAGAGGTACAAAGGAAACACTTTAAATGGGGAAGATGAAATAGGTCTGAAGGTCCTTACCACTCTGACCTATTTTTGAGGCCAGAGACAAAATCCCCTACAAATAAAGACACATTTAAAAAATTGATTGATCACTGTTGTTTCCTATCAATTACCTCCCTTTGAAGAGCCGACAAATGAAATGAAAATAGGTTTTCAGGTCATGACCTCTGTGATCTATATTCGCAGGGTCACAAAATCTAGAATTTAGAATCCCCATTGGTCAAGGAGCCCTTCACAACATTTAGCTTTCTAGACCTTTTGGTACTAGAGAAGAAGAGGAAAATAGTTTTTTTAGGGTCGTGACCCCTGTGACCCTATTTGAGGTCACAAGGTCACCAAATTTATAATTAAGATTTTCAATTGGCAAAGGGGTCTACACACAACTTTTCAGCTCTCTATATCTTTCATAACTAGAGATGAAGATGAAAATAGGCTTTTAAGGTTGTTTCCCTTGTGACCCCATTTCGGGTCACGAAATCTACAATTTAGAATCCTCTACAATTTAGAATCCTCATTGGCCAAGGAGTCTGCACACAACTTTTCAGCTCTCTAGACCTTATGGAATTGGAGAAGAAGATGAAATTAGTTTTTTAAGGTCGTGACCCCTGTGACCCTATTTGGGGTCAGGGGGTCACGAAATTTCAAATTAGAAGCCCCATTGGCCAAGGAGTGTGTATACAACTTTTCAGCTCTCTAGACCTTTGGGTACTGGAGAAGAAGCTGAAAAAAGGTTTTTAAAGTCGTGACCCCTGTGACCCTATTTGGGGTCACAGGTCACCAATTTTACAATTAGGATCCCCATTGGCCATGGAGACGCAATGCGAAAAATTTACAGACGGATGGATGGACGGGCGGATGCCATGCTCAAAGCCCATCGGGCATTTCAGGCCAGATGAGCTAAAAATTGTATTTTCACACTAATGAGTCTGATCAATAATTGTTTAGTGCTCAAACCTGATCATTGCTGAGTAAATAGGCTTACTCACCTGGACATACACGGTAGCATAGCCCAGGATTAAGGCGAAAATTGGCAGGATCTTCATGAGGTCTCTCACTCCATCCACAGTCTCATCATCAAAGTCTCCTCCGTTCTTAACACAAGCAGAATGTAGAAATGGACGGTATTTATCTTCTGGATCCTTTGAACAACATGAACATCCCTGACGGCAAACCCTGATGGATGTTATCAGCACACTGCCTGTGTCCATGGTGGGAAGGAAAAACATTGATGTTATTCAGGAACAAAACAGAGCCATAAGCACTGCACATGCACAACATGCACATCAAGTTTCGGAAAGTGTATAAGCGTAACTGACTGCGATAGCAGAGGTTCGAAACCGGATGCAGTAATAACGATTTGTGTCTCTGGAAATATACAATATATGCATACTATGCTCGGGAGTTAATTTCAAACAACTGATACGTAAATATAGGTCAGTATTAGAGTCTGCTTTTAACGACGATATTATGCATTATACTCCAATTTCACTAGATTGGCGAACAGACGCGGACGTGCGCACAATGGAGTCTACATTCTTTATTGTGGAAAATTAGACAAAACACCCAAATCGAAAGTGATACTCTTTTGGAATGCATTCAAATACCTTTGGAACATTTATGGGTTCTTTAGAACACATACACCAAAATGTCAGCATAAGCTAGTTGTAGATGCGGACAATCATGGAAAAACTGCAGACAAGTGCAGGAGGAGTGAAATATTACGGAAAAACATGCGGATAATTTGCAGAATACACTTGGAAATCACGGAACATGTAAGACAAACCTTTTAGACATTAATTCGCTTTAGCAAGACATATCTTCGAAATACTGTGGAAGAAAACAGACAGAAAACAGAATATCTGCGTTAAAAACGAAATAATCGCATAGATTGCGGAAGATTTTCGTTAGACTAGAATTAAGCGTCATGTCTGACGGAAAATCGGTATAAAAAGGATGTTGACCTAGTCCGGCTATACAAGGGCTGTTTCGACCAAACTCATTCAACCATAGAAAAGCTTTTGAGAAATTGAAGCTGCTTCACTAGCTCCTGTTAAATGATTTTCAACGAGACACTGTCATCCACAAGGAAAGAAAAGCAGGACAAAGGGCATATCAATCATACATTTATAGCAGAATAAAAAATGTTTTTTCTACCCCTTACCCATACGCTTGAGAAGGGGGAGGGACCCTTACCCATACGCTTGAGAAGGGAGCTGGGGTCCCTACCCATACGCTTTAGAAGGGGGAGGGTTGTCCTTACCCATACGCTTGAGAAGGGGAGGGCTCCTTACCAATACGCTTGAGAAGGGGGAGGGCTCCTTACCCATACGCTTGAGAAGGGGGAGGGGTCCTTACCCATACGCATGAGAAGGGGGAGGGGTCCTTACCCATACGATTGGGAAAGGGAGGGCCCCTAACCAATACGCTTGAGAAGGGGGAGGGGTCCTTACCCATACGCTTGAGAAGGGGGAAGGGTCGAACGCATCGGTTGAGAAGAGGGAGGGGCCCTTACCCATACGCTTGAGAAGGGGGAGGGCTCCTTACCCATACGCTTGAGAAGGGGGAGGGGTCCTTACCCATACGATTGGGAAAGGGAGGGCCCCTAACCAATACGCTTGAGAAGGGGGAGGGGTCCTTACCCATACGCTTGAGAAGGGGGAAGGGTCGACCGCATCGGTTGAGAAGAGGGAGGGGCCCTTACCCATACGCTTGAGAAGGGAGAGGGGGTCCTTACCCATACGCTTGAGAAGGGGGAGGGGTCGACCGCATCGGTTGAGACAGGGGTAAACAACTCTGTCGACGAATGGGATGAGGAGGATGATGATAATGGTATTGAAGACATTGAGCATAGCGGCTGGAATCTCTCCTCCGTCCACCTTCACACTTAGTCGCTCGCTCTGCAGGAAGAACGTCGACTGCATCTGGGGACAGAATATGGCAGGATGGTGAGTAAAAAGGTCGACTGCATCTGAGAACAGAATTAGTCAGGATTGTGAAGAAGAACGTCGACTACATCTGTAGGTCATCAGTTTTATATTCATTAACTAATTCAAAATGTCAACTTCTTGGTGAGAGGTACAAAGGAAACACTTTAAATGGGGAAGATGAAATAGGTCTGAAGGTCCTTACCACTCTGACCTATTTTTGAGGCCAGAGACAAAATCCCCTACAAATAAAGACACATTTAAAAAATTGATTGATCACTGTTGTTTCCTATCAATTACCTCCCTTTGAAGAGCCGACAAATGAAATGAAAATAGGTTTTCAGGTCATGACCTCTGTGATCTATATTCGCAGGGTCACAAAATCTAGAATTTAGAATCCCCATTGGTCAAGGAGCCCTTCACAACATTTAGCTTTCTAGACCTTTTGGTACTAGAGAAGAAGAGGAAAATAGTTTTTTTAGGGTCGTGACCCCTGTGACCCTATTTGAGGTCACAAGGTCACCAAATTTATAATTAAGATTTTCAATTGGCAAAGGGGTCTACACACAACTTTTCAGCTCTCTATATCTTTCATAACTAGAGATGAAGATGAAAATAGGCTTTTAAGGTTGTTTCCCTTGTGACCCCATTTCGGGTCACGAAATCTACAATTTAGAATCCTCTACAATTTAGAATCCTCATTGGCCAAGGAGTCTGCACACAACTTTTCAGCTCTCTAGACCTTATGGAATTGGAGAAGAAGATGAAATTAGTTTTTTAAGGTCGTGACCCCTGTGACCCTATTTGGGGTCAGGGGGTCACGAAATTTCAAATTAGAAGCCCCATTGGCCAAGGAGTGTGTATACAACTTTTCAGCTCTCTAGACCTTTGGGTACTGGAGAAGAAGCTGAAAAAAGGTTTTTAAAGTCGTGACCCCTGTGACCCTATTTGGGGTCACAGGTCACCAATTTTACAATTAGGATCCCCATTGGCCATGGAGACGCAATGCGAAAAATTTACAGACGGATGGATGGACGGGCGGATGCCATGCTCAAAGCCCATCGGGCATTTCAGGCCAGATGAGCTAAAAATTGTATTTTCACACTAATGAGTCTGATCAATAATTGTTTAGTGCTCAAACCTGATCATTGCTGAGTAAATAGGCTTACTCACCTGGACATACACGGTAGCATAGCCCAGGATTAAGGCGAAAATTGGCAGGATCTTCATGAGGTCTCTCACTCCATCCACAGTCTCATCATCAAAGTCTCCTCCGTTCTTAACACAAGCAGAATGTAGAAATGGACGGTATTTATCTTCTGGATCCTTTGAACAACATGAACATCCCTGACGGCAAACCCTGATGGATGTTATCAGCACACTGCCTGTGTCCATGGTGGGAAGGAAAAACATTGATGTTATTCAGGAACAAAACAGAGCCATAAGCACTGCACATGCACAACATGCACATCAAGTTTCGGAAAGTGTATAAGCGTAACTGACTGCGATAGCAGAGGTTCGAAACCGGATGCAGTAATAACGATTTGTGTCTCTGGAAATATACAATATATGCATACTATGCTCGGGAGTTAATTTCAAACAACTGATACGTAAATATAGGTCAGTATTAGAGTCTGCTTTTAACGACGATATTATGCATTATACTCCAATTTCACTAGATTGGCGAACAGACGCGGACGTGCGCACAATGGAGTCTACATTCTTTATTGTGGAAAATTAGACAAAACACCCAAATCGAAAGTGATACTCTTTTGGAATGCATTCAAATACCTTTGGAACATTTATGGGTTCTTTAGAACACATACACCAAAATGTCAGCATAAGCTAGTTGTAGATGCGGACAATCATGGAAAAACTGCAGACAAGTGCAGGAGGAGTGAAATATTACGGAAAAACATGCGGATAATTTGCAGAATACACTTGGAAATCACGGAACATGTAAGACAAACCTTTTAGACATTAATTCGCTTTAGCAAGACATATCTTCGAAATACTGTGGAAGAAAACAGACAGAAAACAGAATATCTGCGTTAAAAACGAAATAATCGCATAGATTGCGGAAGATTTTCGTTAGACTAGAATTAAGCGTCATGTCTGACGGAAAATCGGTATAAAAAGGATGTTGACCTAGTCCGGCTATACAAGGGCTGTTTCGACCAAACTCATTCAACCATAGAAAAGCTTTTGAGAAATTGAAGCTGCTTCACTAGCTCCTGTTAAATGATTTTCAACGAGACACTGTCATCCACAAGGAAAGAAAAGCAGGACAAAGGGCATATCAATCATACATTTATAGCAGAATAAAAAATGTTTTTTCTACCACACGTAGCCGCAGAAATTCAACATATACTATATAATAGTCCACTCTTATTCCGTGACCATCCACCCCTGATCCCCGCTGTTACTTCTTTCAGAGTAGATAGTCCACTCTTTTTCCGTGACCATCCACCCCTGATCCCCGCTGTTACTTCTTTCAGAGTAGATAGTCCACTCTTATTCCGTGACCATCCACCCCTGATCCCCGCTGTTACTGCTTTCAGAGTAGATAGTCAACTCTTATTCCGTGACCATCCACCCCTGATCCCTGCTTTTACTTCTTTCAGAGTAGATAGTCCACTCTTATTCCGTGACCATCCACCCCTGATCCCCGCTGTTACTTCTTTCGGAGTAGATAGTCCACTCTTATTCCGTGACCATCCACCCCTGATCCCCGCTGTTACTTCTTTCGGAGTAGATAGTCCACTCTTATTCCGTGACCATCCACCCCTGATCCCCGCTGTTACTTCTTCCAGAGTAGATAGTCCACTCTTATTCCGTGACCATCCGCCCCTAATCCCCGCTGTTACTTCTTCCAGAGTAGATAGTCCACTCTTATTCCGTGACCATCCACCCCTGATCCCCGCTGTTACTTCTTTCGGAGTAGATAGTCCACTCTTATTCCGTGACCATCCACCCCTGATCCCCGCTGTTACTTCTTTCAGAGTAGATAGTCCACTCTTATTCCGTGACCATCCACCCCTGATCCCCGCTGTTACTTCTTTCGGAGTAGATAGTCCACTCTTATTCCGTGACCATCCACCCCTGATCCCCGCTGTTACTTCTTCCAGAGTAGATAGTCCACTCTTATTCCGTGACCATCCACCCCTGATCCCCGCTGTTACTTCTTTCAGAGTAGATAGTCCACTCTTATTCCGTGACCATCCGCCCCTAATCCCCGCTGTTACTTCTTCCAGAGTAGATAGTCCACTCTTATTCCGTGACCATCCGCCCCTAATCCCCGCTGTTCTGGAGCTACTCTGTGCTGGAATAAACTTCTGTCTTCTCACCCTTGCACTTATACACGAATTTCAGGTGAAAATCCTTTGATTTTTCCAGAATCTTTCAGCAGTCTTTCCGTGATCCTTCCATGCTTACAGGTTTTCAGTATATCTTCCTTGGATTTCCGTATTTCTTACGTGTATAATGGATAAGTAGTTATTCCGTACATACGGTTCAATTTGTTTTCTGCATATTCTGCCCTTGCCATAAGTCTTCCCAAGGGCTTTCTTAAGACTCCTGTACATTTCAGTAATTATTTCATGAAATGTTCCTTATGTGTACCGAATTTAACAAAGATGAGGTCGAAGGTCTTCGCTTAAGCTGTAAGTCTGTAGGTCTTACGCAGTAATCCGTAGTTGTTCCAACAACAACAAAAAAGCAGTGCAAGTCCCTAATCCCTAGCTCTGTCGTAGAACTATTTCTGTGGAGAACCAATATGTTATGTGGTCACTACAGTCACCGTAGCCCCAATGAATTTAGGCTTATAGGATTGATTGCAACACAATTGCGGAAAATACGAATGGACTGCGGAAGACGAAAACATTATCTTTGATTCCACGAATCAACTACGAAATTGTTAAAAAATCTTATGACTGCAGGAAATAAGGAAGAGGAGGAACACCTGCTAATGAACTGCGTTCCCTAAGGAAGTGCTGCGGGAGAAAGGGAACATATGTGGTATAAGGGCGGAATACAACATTATTTTATTGAGCAATTTGCTGGCATAAGCATTAGTTTACCTGGGCCCTGTAAATCTGGAAAGCCCGTCATTCCCACAGTTTTCAATTGAAATTGAAGTTAATATTTCGTTAACATATTTTACTATTTTAGACAGACTCGTTTTTTTCGCAAGCGTAGGGAAGTTAATGTTAAATCATGAATCAACATTTGATTATTTTGGTAAGATATATCAAATTCAGATAACCACATGATTCGCTATCCGGACTATTTTCAACTGTACCAAATCTACGGATAAATGAAGTCTGTCTGTATATGTATATCAATAATATCAGTATCCAACCTAGCATCTTATCAAGGCACTGCCTGTCGTCCACATTGCCTTTCTACTGATTGCTGAACAGAACCATAAGCTCTGACCTCTGACAAATTGACCTCTGAAATTTGCATCAACATCCACAAATGACCCCAATATTTGAAACCGAACACATAGTATTACTGTAGCTATACCCTGTCGAGTTCATACTCCGCTGTATTGTATCTGCTGTTTATTTCATATTCTAGGCGTTGTTGTTGCAAGCACTAGTGTAACCACATATGTCGAGATTAATCTCTTACCTCCGGGTGGCGTGTGGACGTAATTCCCTTTAGCGGCGACGAAGACTACAAGGGCGACAAGCATGCTGCAGAGTGGGATGACGAAGCCCCAGGTGAAGCTGACGCTCTGCTGTACATAGGCCACAGCCGTGGAGGCGATCAGCCCGCCCATGTTAATAAACCAGTAGAACCTTGGGAAAGAGACAGAGCTCATAGGTTATAGAAGCATGGTAATTCAATACCACGGTCCCCAGACAATATATGAACACAAGACGATTAGGTTTGAATTATTCAAAATGTACATTGTTCAAGTGAAATTCCAAGTAGTAGGCGTACTATTGAATGTTACGTCTTCATAGCAGATCACATGTTTCGTGATTTCAGTGTCATCGAGAGACGTGTGAGGCGCAGTCAGGGCGTCCCCGCCAGGAGCTGATAACTCACCAGTTAAAGAAGGATTGCACTGCTTCCGGTCCGTGTTTTGCTACCTGTTGAGCCCCGAAAGGACCCACATTAGCTTTAATTCCTCCCGTTCCTATAGCAACCAGCGCCAGACCAGACAGGAAATATCCTCTCTTAGCCTCCTGGGAAGATTGAAAAGTTGATTGGTTGCTCAGATCGCTTTGGATACCGACCGAAGGGCTTTGGATTCGATATAAAGCATGCTAAATTATTTGGAATTCATCTATTTGCGAATGAAAACGTGATCAACCAATAAATGAAAAAAAAATTTGTGGGAAATTTGCATTATTATATATAAGTGATCAGTACGACACTCACTATGCTCATTTCATACCCGACACCAGCCTCGTCTTGGCCGAATAATGTGCCGTAGTCTGCACTGCATGCCGGGAATAGAAACATACCTAGCAATAAAACGAGAAAGACGTTTAGCTGTACATTGTATTTATACACACAACAATCAACAAAATGGGGTAGCATTAGACACTATTATACTATGATGTACACATGTAGTTGAGATGTAAATGAGATGTAGATAAATATGCGTATTAGTCTCCCAGGAATCCATTAAGACGGCAATTGGTGAATGATCTGGAGCTGCAGCTTCACAACTCTGTAACAGTCTCCCGGTCCTCTCAGAGAAATTTAGCAGTAAAGACTCTTTCTTTCAAGAAAACCCTCAAAACCAATCTGTTTAAAGGTACATTCATTGTGTTGTTGGGGGGTCACATATTCCAAATGTTATAAATGGTGTAACTTTATCGAGAAGCACCGACTTTTACCGAAAATACCATATTGATTATAATGGACTGAGTATATTGACGATATTAAGGTAAAGGTAGTAATTTCTGATCGAAAACCGGACAATGCGTCGCGATTGACGCGCGCCAATGAGTCAAACGTAATTTTGGAATCTTATTTACAACAGACAAAATGCCAAATCTGGATTGATAATGTTAAATAGGTCATATATCTACTGCATGTGCATGTAAATTGGAGGTGCAGTTTCGGTTTCTGCACATGCAGTAATAAATTTACAAATATGACATACAGAGTCCAGGGACTCGCTACAAGATCTTGTGAGTCCCAACATAGAATTTTTTTTATGAGTATTTGATGCAGGACTCGTGGGTAAATTTATCACTGCACATGCATAACGATGTTACTCGATTTTAAGTGGAAACTAGTAATTGATATATTTGGCGATTGGGGATGAATATGCAAGCTGAGTGATTTGTTTGGCACTGTAGACAGCACAAACATGTATGGTGTTTTGGAACAAAATAAAGCAAAATCAAATTTTATGAAACACAATGGATGCACCTTAGTAAAGTCGATCAATTTCTCATAGATTCTTAACTTTCCTCTTCTTCAGCGCTGTTGAACACTTTGTGTTTTTGGAAACAGGCGCTATATTATCATTATTATTTTATAGAAATCAACACATGAACACTAACCCAGCAGGTAGATGAGCCCGGAGCCCAAGATGGTGTTGTAGCGGCCGGCTATGGAGTCAGCGACGTACCCGCCAAGCACGGGAAACAAGTAGGACGTACCTGCAACATATAGGAATGTACCACATGTTTAGGACCAGATGTTTGTGTCGATATATAGAGGGGGCATGTTGGGACGGAGGACTACCTGTCTAGAGGGCTATATATATATTTAAAATAAGGTGTTTGTTCAAGTGTACAGTCAGTATATATTCAAATGGTAGTTGAAAGAATAACTGTTGAAAGATTCTGTCCTCCTCAGACCACTAAGGAAATCGACGTTAGTTATTCTTTCAACTACCATTTGAATATATATATATATATATATATATATATATATATATATATATATATATATATATATATATATATATATATATATATATATATATAAAAGAGTAAACATCAGATGGGTTTGACTTGACCAATCTTCTTTAATACGATGAGCTCATTTCGACCAGTATATCGGTCTTTTCAAGTATATACTTGAAAAGACCGATATACTGGTCGAAATGAGCTCATCGTATTAAAGAAGATTGATCCAGTCAAACCCATCTGATGTTTACTCTTTTCTATATATAACCTTACTTCACGTGAGAAACGACTCATTTTTATTTATTTATATATATATATGTATCTGCACTTATGTTTGCAGATGACATTTCCGCATTATCTGGCACTTGTAATTTGCTTCAAAAGAAATTAAATGTTTTGGAAAGTTTTTGTAATAGTACAGGAATGAAAGTAAATTTAAATAAAACTAAGATTGTGTTTTTTAGAAATGGGGGGCCTCTTCGGCATTACGAGAAATGGTTCTATAATGGTTCACCTGTTGAAACAGTTTCTTTTTATAGGTACTTAGGGTTATTGTTCACCCCCAAGCTAATCTGGAGTAAAGCCCAGACATGTCTTGCATCCCAAGCTTGTAAAGCTATTATGTCTTTAAATGGTTTTCAGAGGAAAAGTGGTAACATAAACTGTACTGATTTATTTAATATCTTTGATTCAATGATTGTGCCTATTCTTTGCTATGGGTCTGAAATTTGGGGAACACGTTATTCCAAACTGATAGAAGCTGTGCAAATAGAATTTTGTAAAAAATATTTAAGGGTAAAAAGAACTACATTAAATGGTATGGTTCTTGGTGAATGTGGAAGACTCCCATTGCAGCATGTGTACATGCCAAGAGTGATTAAATTTTGGTGTAGAATTATACATATGTCACAAAATAGACTCCCTCATCAATGTTACTTAATGTTAAAAACATTAGATAGTTTAGGTTATAATACCTGGGCAACACAGGTTAGACAACTACTGTTTCAATATGGTTTTGGATATGCTTGGCTAAGCCAAGAAATTGGAAATGTGGACTATTTTATTTATTTGTTCAAGCTGAGGCTAGGAGATAATTTAAAACAGTCCTGGTACTCATCAATTAATGCATCTCCAAAATGTACATTTTAAATGAGTTTAAATCTCTGCTAAATGTTGAAAGATATTTGTTTTGTGACATTCCTTTGAATTTAAGAATTGCCATCTCAAGATTCAGATGTAGCAACTTTAACATTGCTGTTGAATGTGGCAGGTATAGTGATATTGAATATAAAGAAAGAATATGTCCTTTCTGTAATATTACAGGTCAAGTTTATATAGAAAATGAATTCCATGTATTATTTATCTGTAAAACATATGATGAACTCAGAGCTAAATATCTTCATAAATTTACTAAAACACCATATTTGAAGCATTCCATTGTCAATTTGTTGCTAAATAAGAATAATGAATTTATATACAGTGTTGGTTTATACCTATATCATGTCCAGAAACTTATTAACTCCAGGATTTAGAGCTACAATGACTTGCTGCGCACACTGTTCAATCCATGATATATGCCTGTATTATGGGCCGAAGGCCTCTTTACTGAAATAAATCTGTCTGTCTGTCTATATATATATATATATATATATATATATATATATATATATATATATATATATATATATATATATATATATATATATATATATATATCAAATGTACACACGTACACATTACAAATAATTTGTTTAGTGAGAAAGAGTGTGTATGAAACCGAAGTCGAATGTCATGCCTTGTGTGTTGCAACTTGAAAGGATAAGCTGAATTAATTATTTTCGATATGCAGTAACAGTGCTGACCCATAGGGCCTAGTGTTGCTTAAACAAAGCGTTCCCAGGTCCAATACTTCGATACGATGCACCCTATAGTAATTAGTATAGGGTGTATCGTATCGAAGTATCGGACCTAAGAGCTCTTTGTTTCAGCAATACAATCCCACGTGTGCTGACCTACACCCAATAATAATTATCTGTCAACTGTTGGACATGAATACATTTTTACTGCCAGACGATTCGATAACTGGACCAATACGGAAAAACAAGCCAATCAGCTAGGCCAATACGAGTCGCAGTCTCCCTTTTAGTGAAGATCGAAGCTTCAAAATAACGGACCTAGCACCTAAACTTGGCAAATACGAAAATACTAATTAATAACAACACAGTATGTTGATGATAATGCGAGCACTGACCGACGAAGACCAACTGGACACTGACCGCCGCCTGACTACTGAGCTTGAGCAGACTTGTGCAGACGAGGACGAGGTTCCCGCTCACACTGTAGTACGTCAGTCTCTCGCACATCTCTGCCAGGAGGATACACACCACCACACCCACCGTCCGCGCATCCATACCTGTCATAAAGAATGGGATATATATGATAACACGACCATCGTCCGCGCATCCATACCTGTCACAAAGAATGGGATATATATGATAACACGACCATCGTCCGCGCATCCATACCTGTCATAAAGAATGGGATATATATGATAACACGACCCCCGTCCGCGCATCCATACCTGTCACAAAGAATGGGATATATATGATAACACGACCATCGTCCGCGCATCCATACCTGTCATAAAGAATGGGATATATATGATAACACGACCCCCGTCCGCGCATCCATACCTGTCATAAAGAATGGGATATATATGATAACACACCCACCGTCCGCGCATCCATACCTGTCACAAAGAATGGGATATATATGATAACACGACCATCGTCCGCGCATCCATACCTGTCATAAAGAATGGGATATATATGATAACACACCCCCGTCCGCGCATCCATACCTGTCATAAAGAATGGGATATATATGATTACACACCCACCGTCCGCGCATCCATACCTGTCATAAAGAATGGGATATATATGATAACACGACCCCCGTCCGCGCCTTCATACCTGTCATAAAGAATGGGATATATATGATAACACGACCATCGTCCGCGCCTTCATACCTGTCATAATGAATGGGATATATATGATAACACGACCACCGTCCGCGCCTACATACCTGTCATAAAGAATGGGATATATATGATAACACGACCATCGTCCGCGCATCCATACCTGTCATAAAGAATGGGATATATATGATAACACGACCCCCGTCCGCGCCTTCATACCTGTCATAATGAATGGGATATATATGATAACACGACCACCGTCCGCGCCTACATACCTGTCATAATGAATGGGATATATATGATAACACGACCATCGTCCGCGCATCCATACCTGTCATAAAGAATGGGATATATATGATAACACGACCCCCGTCCGGGCCTTCATACCTGTCATAATGAATGGGATATATATGATAACACGACCACCGTCCGCGCCTACATACCTGTCATAATGAATGGGATATATATGATAACACGACCACCGTCCGCGCCTTCATACCTGTCATAATGAATGGGATATATATGATAACACGACCACCGTCCGCGCCTACATACCTGTCATAAAGAATGGGATATATATGATAACACGACCATCGTCCGCGCATCCATACCTGTAATAAAGAATGGGATATATATGATTACACGACCCCCGTCCGCGCCTACATACCTGTCATAATGAATGGGATATATATGATAACACGACCACCGTCCGCGCCTTCATACCTGTCATAATGAATGGGATATATATGATAACACGACCACCGTCCGCGCCTACATACCTGTCATAAAGAATGGGATATATATGATAACACGACCATCGTCCGCGCCTCCATACCTGTCATAATGAATGGGATATATATGATAACACGACCATCGTCCGCGCCTGAGTGGTGTTGATGATGCACTATACAAGTACTCTTATTATCTTGTAACATTGCACTAAGGCTACCTTGGTGACTTAAAGGGGCAGTAGCACTTTTTTCGCTCAAATAATTCGATGAAATGTATTTGGAAAAAAATGTCACCAATAGTAAAACACCCTTCGTTTTTTAGAAAGTCAAGTTAAAAGATGATGTTCATGGTTCCGTAAAGCCACTGGATCGTTTTTGTCATTCGAAATAAGAAAATGTATTCACAATAAAATGGCCGCCATGCAATTTTTGCATTATACTCAACACCGTTATAACCACTACGGATAATTGGTTTGTGTAATAAGATGTTTTACCCTCTAAAGTAAATATAAATGACATAAACTATCATTATAAATGGGAAATTTCAAAAAATAAAATTTGCAAAAAACGTGCTACTGCCCTTTTAAGGTCACCTTAAGGTATTTTTGCAACTGGACCATGCACTTGACTTAGGCTGTAAGGTGTAGCTGTCTTTTTGCTCAATAAGAAGCTTTTGGTCAAAATTTCTAGCTTCGTCCAGGAGAACACATCCCTAACTCATCTGTTTTTCGAAATAACAGATCTTCATTGTAGCTCATCAGGGATAAAGGTCTCAACTTCTATCGCTAAAAATTTATTATGGTGTACCCCATACTGTAACTTGGCGGCGTGGCTGATTATTTGTTGAAGAGTCCCGGCGACCCCCTTAGAGTGATCAACTTATAAGGACCCCAGGAGCGCGAGGTAGCTATTTAAAAAAGTTAGTATTTTACACCAAATCTTCACCCAGCTATCACACATTGAACACGCTGCATTCCTTTTACTTTATTGTCATTCCACTGGCGTCTTTAGTTAGCCGTATGTATAGGCGCGAGCTATTTCATCTCGATAGACATGTAGAACTGTCACTGGCAAAGTCATGGTGTACAGCCACATAGTGTCTACATTGGTGCTGATGTTAGGGTCCGTTCAGTTACGAGTACGAATATATCTGAAAATACGAATATATTGTTACATTATTATTGATTGGATGCGAATTGTCTATATGATAACCAATGGAGGAACACAATTAATGACCAGCGCATGTATCTCCCAGACAAAGGGATCAAGCATGTTCATTCTCCTACCCCCGGCGGCGACATGTGGATGAATGTACAGCACTTTATAATATCTACAATCTGCTGATACAATAACAACCTTGATTGCAACAGAAACTGTGATAGTCTCACAACATATTCTCTTCCTTTTGTAAATCAGCCTGTGGACCCGAATTCTCGCTAGAGAATTATTAAAAAAAAATTGATGCAATACTTACTTTAGAAATTAGTGTCTAACGCTGCTAACATATGTAAGACATAACAGGAAGTGTCTTGTGATTAGCCACTGAGAACGCATTGGACTAAACTCGTCAAAACCACGTCTCCGTTTAGTTAATGTTCTGATATTTTTCACTACATTTGACAGTGAAGTATTATGTAGTGTAACATTTGTAAGTATTATGAGTCATTAATACATGCATAGCTAAAGCTAGTTAACATCACAGATTTAAAACAAGTTTAATTAAACTTGCAATAGTGTTTTCAAATTAAAGGACGGATCAGCTTAGTGTTGATACATATTTGGGAAAATACATTTTCAATGATTATGATTTTAACAAAACAGCTGAATCACCTTTAAAACATAAGTCAGTCATGTTAAATATTTTAATATCAAGTTATATAACAAAGTGGCTATTTGGTTTTGTTTTTTTAAAATTGACGTTATTAGAAATAGTAATTTTTTTTTAATATAAACGTTAAAAATTATGTGTTTAAATCTAATAGTCTCGTAATCCTTATTAATTACATCAAAACATATTTTTGCTAATGTGTTGTTAAACAGCACATTCCATTTATTGGCGAGTTATATTCCGCATCTTTGCATGTCTCTGTTTCACGCTGTTAGTCACTGTTCAAGTGATAGCTTGCAGGGGTGGGAGGCCACTCTTGTTGTTTGTGCGATTGAGTATGGTGACGAAGCTGTTGTTATGTTTGCCTGTTTTTGACTAAAACTTTTTTGTTGTGTCTGCATGTGTTTATCAATTCGTTGCGTTTGTTGAGGGTTGCCATTTCTGGTTTGCAAATGATTGTGAATTTTTCGTGTATACAAAGGCTGCATCTCTTGATGCTTGAACATGGTTTGGCCTTGCCAACGATTGACCATTCTATATTGAAGTCGGAATTATCCTGTTTTAGTTGCTAAACTCTGTGACATGTTTTTGCTAGGGTTGTTGAAGGAGGATTTATGGTTGTTCTATCTTCGGTTTCTTTGAAGCCCACGTTTGTTTCAGATTTGTTGTCTGTGGTTACTGTGGCTTGATAGATGACTGATTTTGCCAGGCAATTTCCTTTGAGGGGGCATATGTTTTGGTCGCGGCAATTTTGAAAATTACCCATCCTGCCGCCTCATAAACCCCGCCAAATTTGAAATTGGCAACATCAGCAAACAAATATTAGATCGTATCAACAACACAATCATTACAAGCAACAAAATCAATCTCTGAAAAAATACTAACTCAGTATTGGAATGGTTTAAAAGCATCCAAAGCAAACACAACACAATTTTCATTTGATTTGACGAAGTCGAATTCTACCTATCCATTACAGAACAACACTTTACGAAGCAACCGACTTCGCTTCACAATTTGACAATATCACAACAAACAGGGAAACATAATACTTCACTCCAATATATCACTTATCTTTCACAACAACAGCAAACGATCCTCAGAAACATCATTTGATGGGCAGCTGTGACAATGCTGAGACGTGCGAACTAGTTGGTTGCCTCCTCCTATCAACACTACAACCTAAACTGGGCAACAACAACGTTGGCCTATACAGAGATGACGGCCTCGCAGCACTCGACCAAACACCAAAAACATTGAACAAACAAAAAGGAAATCTGTAAAATCTTTTAACAAAATGACCTGGAAGTGACCATCGAGGCCAACAAAAAAGTGGTTAATTTCCTCAATGTCACACTTAATCTCAACAGCAACAGTTACAAACCTTTCATCAAACCAAACAACGTGCCACAATACCTCCACTCTCAATCTAACCATCCGCCCAGCATCATCAAAAACATCCAAACAGGTATAAACAAAAGCCTTTCACAAATATCTTCAAATGAAGAACAATTCAAATTCCGACTTCAATATCAAATGGTCAATCGTTGGCAAGCCGCCCCCATGCCTGCCATATAGTGTGGGATATATATGATAACATGACGACCGTCCGCGCCACCATGCCTGCCATATAGTGTGTGATATTTATGATAAAACGACCACCGTCCGCGCCACCATGCCTGCCATATAGTGTGGGATATATATGATAACACGTCCAAAGTCCGCGCCCACATGCCTGCCATATAGTGTGGGATATATATGATAACACGACCACCGTCCGCGCCACCATGCCTGCCATATAGTGTGGGATATATATGATAACACGACCAAAGTGCGCGCCACCATGCCTGCCATATAGTGTGGGATATATATGATATCACGTCCAAAGTCCGCGCCCAATACCTACTATAGTTTTGGATATAGATGATAACATGACCACCGTCCGCGCCACCATGCCTGCAATATAGTGTGGGATATATATGATAACATGTCCAAAGTCCGCGCCCACATGCCTGCTATATAGTGTGGGATATATATGATAACACGACCACCGTCCGCGCCACCATGCCTGCCATACAGTGTGGGATATATATGATAACACGACCACCGTCCGCGCCTCCATGCCTGCCATATAGTGTGGGATATATATGATAACATGACCACCGTCCGCGCCACCATGCCTGCCATATAGTGTGGGATATATATGATAACACGACCAAAGTCCGCTCCCACATGCCTGCCATATACTGTGGGATATATGTGTTAACACGACCACCGTCCGCGCCCACATGCCTGCCATATAGTGTGGGATATATGTGATAACACGACCACCGTCCGCGCCCACATGCCTGCCATATACTGTGGGATATATATATATGTGTTAACACGATCACCGTCTGCGCCCACATGCCTGCCATATAGTGTGGGATATATGTGATACCACGACCACCGTCCGCGCCACCATGCCTGCCATATAGTGTGGGATATATATGTTAACACGACCACCGTCCGCGCCACCATGCCTGTCATATAGTGTGGGATATATATGATATCACGTCCAAAGTCCGCGCCCACATGCCTGCCATATAGTGTGGGATATATATGATAACACGACCACCGTCCGCGCCACCATGCCTGCCATACAGTGTGGGATATATATGATAACACGACCACCGTCCGCGCCTCCATGCCTGCCATATAGTGTGGGATATATATGATAACATGACCACCGTCCGCGCCACCATGCCTGCCATATACTGTGGGATATATGTGTTAACACGACCACCGTCCGCGCCCACATGCCTGCCATATAGTGTGGGATGTATGTGATAACACGACCACCGTCCGCGCCCACATGCCTGCCATATACTGTGGGATATATATATATATATGTGTTAACACGATCACCGTCTGCGCCCACATGCCTGCCATATAGTGTGGGATATATGTGATACCACGACCACCGTCCGCGCCACCATGCCTGCCATATAGTGTGGGATATATATGTTAACACGACCACCGTCCGCGCCCACATGCCTGCCATATACTGTGGGATATATGTGTTAACACGACCACCGTCCGCGCCCACATGATTGCCATATAGTGTGGGATATATGTGATACCACGACCACCGTCCGCGCCACCATGCCTGCCATATAGTGTGGGATATATATGATAACACGACCAAAGTGCGCGCCACCATGCCTGTCATATAGTGTGGGATATATATGATATCACGTCCAAAGTCCGCGCCCACATGAATACTATAGTGTGGGATATATATGATAACATGACCACCGTCCGCGCCACCATGCCTGCCATATAGTGTGGGATATATATGATAACACGTCCAAAGTCCGCGCCCACATGCCTGCCATATAGTGTGGGATATATATGATAACACGTCCAAAGTCCGCGCCCACATGCCTGCCATACAGTGTGGGATATATATGATAACACGACCACCGTCCGCGCCACCATGTCTGCCATACAGTGTGGGATATATATGATAACACGACCACCGTCCGCGCCTCCATGCCTGCCATAAAGTGTGGGATATATATGATAACATGACCACCGTCCGCGCCACCATGCCTGCCATATAGTGTGGGATATATATGATAACACGTCCAAAGTCCGCGCCACCATGCATGCCATATAGTGTGGGATATATATGATATCATGTCCAAAGTCCGCGCCCACATGCCTACTATAGTGTGGGATATATATGATAACACGACCACCGTCCGCGCCCACATGCCTGCCATATAGTGTGGGATATATGTGTTAACATGACCACCGTCCGCGCCCACATGCCTGCCATATAGTGTGGGATATATATGATAACACGACCAAAGTCCGCTCCCACATGCCTGCCATATACTGTGGGATACATGTGTTAACACGACCACCGTCTGCGCCCACATGCCTGCCATATAGTGTGGGATATATATGATAACACGACCACCGTCCGCGCCCACATGCCTGCCATATACTGTGGGATATATATATATGTGTTAACACGATCACCGTCTGCGCCCACATGCCTGCCATATAGTGTGGGATATATGTGATACCGCGACCACCGTCCGCGCCACCATGCCTGCCATATTGTGTGGGATATATATGTTAACACGACCACCGTCCGCGCCACCATGCCTGTCATATAGTGTGGGATATATATGATATCACGTCCAAAGTCCGCGCCCACATGCCTGCCATATAGTGTGGGATATATGTGATACCACGACCACCGTCCGCGCCACCATGCCTGCCATATAGTGTGGGATATATATGATAACACGACCAAAGTGCGCGCCACCATGCCTGTCATATAGTGTGGGATATATATGATATCACGTCCAAAGTCCGCGCCCACATGCCTAAAATAGTGTGGGATATATATGATAACATGACCACCGTCCGCGCCCACATGCCTGCCATATAGTGTGGGATATATAAGATAACACGACCACCGTCCGCGCCACCATGCCTGCCATACAGTGTGGGATATATATGATAACACGACCACCGTCCGCGCCTCCATGCCTGCCATATAGTGTGGGATATATATGATAACATGACCACCGTCCGCGCCACCATGCCTGCCATATAGTGTGGGATATATATGATAACACGACCAAAGTCCGCTCCCACATGGCTGCCATATACTGTGGGATATATGTGTTAACACGACCACCGTCCGCGCCCACATGCCTGCCATATAGTGTGGGATATATGTGATAACACGACCACCGTCCGCGCCCACATGCCTGCCATATAGTGTGGGATATATGTGTTAACATGACCACCGTCCGCGCCCACATGCCTGCCATATAGTGTGGGATATATATGATAACATGACCACCGTCCGCGCCCACATGCCTGCCATATAGTGTGGGATATATATGATATCACGACCAAAGTCCGCGCCACCATGCCTGCCATATAGTGTGGGATATATATGATAACACGACCACCGTCCTCACCACCATGCCTGCCATATAGTGTGGGATATATATGATAACACGACCACCGTCCGCGCCACCATGCCTGCCATATAGTGTGGGATATATATGATAACACGTCCAAAGTCCGCGCCACCATGCCTGCCATATAGTGTGGGATATATATGATAACACGACCACCGTCCGCGCCACCATGCCTGACATATAGTGTGGGATATATATGATATCACGACCAAAGTCCGCGCCACCATGCCTGCCATATAGTGTGGGATATATATGATAACACGACCACCGTCCTCGCCACCATGCCTGCCATATAGTGTGGGATATATATGATAACACGACCACCGTCCGCGCCACCATGCCTGCCATATAGTGTGGGATATATATGTTAACACGACCACCGTCCGCGCCCAAATGCCTGCCATATACTGTGGGATATATGTGTTAACACGACCACCGTCTGCGCCCACATGCCTGCCATATAGTGTGGGATATATGCGATACCACGACCACCGTCCGCGCCACCATGCCTGCCATATAGTGTGGGATATATATGATAACACGACCAAAGTGCGCGCCACCATGCCTGTCATATAGTGTGGGATATATATGATATCACGTCCAAAGTCCGCGCCCACATGCCTACTATAGTGTGGGATATATATGATAACATGACCACCGTCCGCGCCACCATGCCTGCCATATAGTGTGGGATATATATGATAACACGTCCAAAGTCCGCGCCCACATGCCTGCCATATAGTGTGGGATATATATGATAACACGACCACCGTCCGCGCCACCATGCCTGCCATACAGTGTGGGATATATATGATAACACGACCACCGTCCGCGCCTCCATGCCTGCCATATAGTGTGGGATATATATGATAACATGACCACCGTCCGCGCCACCATGCCTGCCATATAGTGTGGGATATATATGATAACACGTCCAAAGTCCGCGCCACCATGCCTGCCATATAGTGTGGGATATATATGATATCATGTCCAAAGTCCGCGCCCACATGCCTACTATAGTGTGGGATATATATGATAACATGACCACCGTCCGCGCCACCATGCCTGCCATATAGTGTGGGATATATATGATAACACGTCCAAAGTCCGCGCCCACATGCCTGCCATATAGTGTGGGATATATATGATAACACGACCACCGTCCGCGCCACCATGCCTGCCATACAGTGTGGGATATATATGATAACACGACCACCGTCCGCGCCACCATGCCTGCCATATAGTGTGGGATATATATGATAACACGACCAAAGTCCGCTCCCACATGGCTGCCATATACTGTGGGATATATGTGTTAACACGACCACCGTCCGCGCCCACATGCCTGCCATATAGTGTGGGATATATGTCATAACACGACCACCGTCCGCGCCCACATGCCTGCCATATAGTGTGGGATATATGTGTTAACATGACCACCGTCCGCGCCCACATGTCTGCCATATAGTGTGGGATATATATGATAACATGACCACCGTCCGCGCCCACATGCCTGCCATATAGTGTGGGATATATATGATATCACGACCACCGTCCTCGCCACCATGCCTGCCATATAGTGTGGGATATATATGATAACACGACCACCGTCCGCGCCACCATGCCTGCCATATAGTGTCGGATATATATGATAACACGTCCAAAGTCCGCGCCCACATGCCTGCCATATAGTGTGGGATATATATGATATCATTACCAAAGTCCGCGCCACCATGCCTGCCATATAGTGTGGGATATATATGATAACACGACCACCGTCCGCGCCACCATGCCTGCCATATAGTGTGGGATATATATGATAACACGACCAAAGTCCGCGCCACCATGCCTGCCATATAGTGTGGGATATATATGATAACACGTCCAAAGGCCGCGCCCACATGCCTGCCATATAGTGTGGGATATATATGATAACACGACCACCGTCCGCACCACCATGCCTGCCATATAGTGTGGGATATATATGTTAACATGAACACAGTCCGCGCCTTCATGCCTGTCATATAGTTTGGGATATATGTGATAACACGACCACCGTCCGCGCCCACATGCCTGCCATATAGTGTGGGATATATACTCGTATGTTAACATGAACACCGTCCGCGCCTTCATGCCTGTCATATAGTGTGGGATATATGTGATAACACGACCACCGTCCGCGCCCACATGCCTGCCATATAGTGTGGGATATATGTGATAACACGACCACCGTCCGCGCCCACATGCCTGCCATATAGTGTGGGATATATGTGATAACACGACCACCGTCCGCGCCCACATGCCTGCCATATAGTGTGGGATATATGTGATAACACGACCACCGTCCGCGCCCACATGCCTGCCATATAGTGTTGGATATATGTGATAACACGACCACCGTCCGCGCCTTCATGCCTGTCATATAGTGTGGGATATATGTGATAACATTAAGTGATACTAGGACAGATACATGTCAGTGGTTATGATTGCAATATGGGTAATAATGAGTCAATATCGCCAAGATGTCTTCTGATTTCAAATTAACTCGTGAGATTATATTATCATTCACCACAGGGGGTAAGCCCTGTCCATGCTAAACCGGAAGTTGGCAGTCGTCAACAACCATTTTCTCGACAGACAGTAGTTTTTCAACTGGGGTGGGTCCCGAAATTGGTTAGTTTTGAACATTTTCCATTGAATGATGTTAACAATATGAACATGTTTCAACTCTTGAATAGTTACAGTTTACAATCGCTACATCTGTGGAACATGACATGTAATATATAGTTCAGAATTTTAACATTTCGGGAGCCAGTCAATCGTCGTCGGGGGAAAAATTCGCGAAAAGGCGACTTTCTACATGAAAACAGCAAATCTACATGGATCAAGCCCATATTTTGTGTAATTTCAAGTCGAATGTGATAATCTAGGACTTGCATCAACGTTACAGCTTTCACAGATTGATCGAAACCGAGATATTAGCAAAAATAAAAACTGTACACTTAGTTGGTAGTTGCTCCATCACTGTCCAGGTTGTTGAAAAATTAAAAAAATAACTGTCCATGGTAGTTGCCATGCAGGGAACCTTTTTTTTTACATTGTGGGGGTTAATAGTACATGAAAAGGTGCAACGTAAATTGATTTTAGCTGCTGCTTTTCATAAATTTTATTATTTTACAATTTAATCGGTGAATTATTGTACACACTAAAATGAAGTTTTGCGTAGATTTCGAAAAAAAACAAGAAATACAAGTTTAACATATAAATCCATCGACTATTTTTTTAACTACAACTTATATGTAATAATAGCGCCATTTGTGTCATTGTTACCCCTTGAAATATTGTTATCTAGAATAATAATGTAATAATAATGTGTTACTATCCCCATCAATGATTTATCCAAAGCACGATGTAATGGATGCCATCTTCAACTTCAGTCATGTCATCCATTAGTCTAGGAATTATATCCCCTTTAACCTTTTATCAACAATATAAGACAGTGTGATGGTAATGACATTGAAGAATGAATCTATGACAGGAAATGAGCATATCCATATAAGTTTATAATTTCACTTTTTTAAAGTTGATTGTCATTAAAATTCAAAGGACACGAGGAAATGAGCATATCGAGCAACATGTCATCAATATGTTAAGACTAGATATGTTTGTAAATATTTGCGCATAGCATTAGCAGATGTTACTGAATGATATGAACATTAAATTAGCTTTGTGCAATCACAGTTAACTAAAAAAAAAATGCTTTGTAAATTACTGGGACGTGACCGTAGTTGTGAAATCACCCTCAAATGACATATTAATCAAATATTTTAAGATGCATAAGCTATTTTTTAATCCTGGTCATGTAGCTTTACATTCCAAATAGATTCAGAGGACAATGCAGTCCATCAACCAGTTCACCGAAGTTCTCTCTTAAAGGTCATGTAAAGTTGATTGGTGATTGTAAATACCTGAATTGTGTTGATTATTCACCATCATCCTATCATCATGTCTTTGAGAAAGTACATTGTATTTACACATACATGTATGTATATTTAAAAATTCATCAATGAAGACAGATACCTTTAAAATAATTAATGATGCATGGAATAATATCTTTGCCATAATATTTGACTGTAATGGTAATGTGGTATAAGCCTTAATATTTATTTTACATAGAGAATATATTATTCAGAGAGGAACAACTGCAGAAACATGCTGTTAACGAAGAATGTTCTGAGATAGCATTTGACTCGAAACAACAGAACAAAGTATTGACCAAAAATCATGTGGAAATCTGGGCGTTTTTCATAATGGTAAAAAGGTAAAAGTCAATGCAAAGGTTTAATCACCAAAAATGCACAGGCGAAATGTTAAACTACGATTGTATACATTTTAGGAGGAAATATTAGTTATGGAAAAGGTCAAGCTTAGTAACTTCTATTAACTTCTGACTCGCTTAAAAGAATAATAAAAAGTCAGATTTTGAGGCATTCTCAAGAAACATTACTCAAGTCATAACTTCCTACATAAGGTCTACTTCATTAGGATAGATAAATAAAGTTAGAGTTGACCAACATTTTCATTATGCTAAACATTTTTCTGTTACCTACTAACAACTATCAGACCAACTACCTGTACAGTTCATTTTCAACAACCTGGACAGTGTGTGTGTCAACAGGAGCAGCTACCATCAATGTGTACAGTTTTTAATTTTGCTAATATCTCGGCTTCGATTAATCTGTGAATGTTATAACGTTGATACAAGTCCTAGATTATCATATTCAACTTAAAACTACATAAAAGATCGACTACATCCATGTAGATTTGCTGTATTCATGTAGGAAGTCGCCTTTTCGCGGATTTTCTCTCTGACGTCGATTGATTCGTTCCGAAATGTTAAAATTCTAAATTATTTATTACATGTCATTTTCAAAAGATGTAGCGATTGTCAGCTATAGCTATTCAAGAGTTGAAACATGTTGATATTGTTAACATCATTCAATGGAAAATGTTAAAAACTAACCAATTTCGGGACCCACCCCAGTTGAAAAACTACTGTCTGTCGAGAAAAAGGTTGTTGACGACTGCCAACTTCCGGTTTAGCATGGACAGGGCTTACCCCCTGTGTTCACAATCATTTTAAAATCGTTTTCGATGGAAAAAGTACATCTTTAAACAAATTACTCAAACCTGAAACGTCACGCCAACCTTTGTGTGGTGTCTGAGGAAACATATTGTTCCGTCTTCGTTTTTGTTTACGTCATATCCAGTGTATGTAGTAAATAATGACCCGGTGCCGAGCGGTAATGGCATATACACTTGCGAGGGTTTTAGCTCGAGCAGAGTTTATTGCCATAACGCGAGGAAATCGAGTCATTATTTGCCTCACACTTGCGCGGAAAACTATATTTTAAAAACAATTTGATATATGCCTTTTAAAGGGATACCTTACTGATGTATACGACATGACTAAAATATATTAATGGAATATTTCCAATATACTCATGATTGACTCGATAGGAAGGTTCCAAACTGAATTCTTCATTCCATACACATAGCAGATATAAAAAAAATAATGGATCCACGGTAGCTCAAGTGGCAATGGCGCTGTTTGACAACACAGAGGTTCAGGGTTCGAGTCCCACTTTCGTTACTAGCAAAATGTTCTTTTCTTATTTGATAAAATTTCAAAAAATTGTACAAGTCCATTTGTTTCAAGAGGTTTAAATACTTCATAACCGACCATGGTGATTATGAGATAACCAACCCGCGCAGTGATGGTTAGAGCATAGAACCGGCGCGGTAACTTAAACAAAAGAAATAACTTCCCAAGGGTGTACATACTGCCAAAGCAAATGTAAGCAATATTTCCTAGGATAAGTCGCGTGATCTTATACAACACAGGTTTTGGAGAATAAAAACATAAATGTTTAAGTACATATACAGATGAATGATAAATATCGATACATTGCAATTACATAGACTGGTGGCGAAATCCAAAATGTATCTTGCAGGGGGGATGGAATGTTAGGAGCTGTCATCCACATTAAATATGTTCTTAAGTTGGTGTCTTTCAATAATAAAATGGATGACACTTCAATTAATCAATAATTAACAAAATACAGCCAGTTGAAAAATGCACTCGAAGTCGACTGAGCAGCGAATTAACTGACATAAGTTGTACGTCACTATCACCTATTCACGCTAATGGCTGATGATAATGATTATGATTACGAATATGATGATGATGATGAACAACTGTTCCAACTGGACATGGATGTTGGTGAGTGAAAACTTTTAATATTTTTGTTTATTTCTAATCAAAATTTACCTCATTTACGTCGTAAGATCCCTGTCTGTAATTGTAAACATTCGTTTTCGTGACTGACATGAGCGATTGAAAATCTAGCGAAAGTCGGCAACATTCTTGAACATCGTCTAATTTCGATACTTGTTTGGATTGATCTAATCATGATTGTAGCTTTTCTGTTTACTTGAAGCGGCATGATTACATTGCATATACACATTTGACTCAGGTCGAGTTGGGCAACATTCACAGTAATTGTATGGCTACTTGAATGTCCTACCTTTGTGATGCGGACCCATGTTGTCGTAGATATGTTGTCAAGCAATCCCAGTCGTTGTCATTCTCCACCTTCCCCCAGCTCGCTCACACCATGACAACGTTTCTTCGTTCGTACCTCTCTGCAAGCAGGTTTGTGTGACATAACCATAAGCAGCAGTTTCAGATGAAATGCTTTATTGTTTGTGTAACCCCAATATGTATAATGTGTCAACACAGATCAATACTATTTTAAAAGAGAACGAACGTGTGGATCGTCGAGGATGTATACAGATTTTTGTAACCTCACAGTGACTTAGCAGATAATCCAGAGATGCGGCCGTAAAATGAGCGCTAAGCCATGTGATCTCAGCTTTATCAACACACGATGTACGTTTCATCCGACATTCTTCATTGATTTACACGCTTGGGTTGTTCATCACAAGGGAAGTAGATTGATCTGGTACTTGTCTTGGTGCAAATATCACGCATTGACAAACACTTAACATTTAAAAACTATTCTAACTATATAACACTATTCCTTCACTGCCCAGCTCCTATAGAGAACAAGGAAGTCGGCCATAACCCTAAATTACGTAAACAGAGTCGGCAGGCTGTGTTTTTGTTTGGACTCGGTCTCCTGTCACACAACTATTTCAGTAGAAATCATGTTCATTAGAACCCAGTACTGAACTCTCGTACCTGACTCGCAGTCCCCAGGTTCTTGTCCGCCAGCCTACCTCGTTATAAGGACATTCCACAACGGGTTCGCGAAACGGGCTTCGGTTAAAATGTAGGACGCGGTCTCTCCCCAGTCTTGAGCTCGCTCCACACACAGTGGCCCAGTGGTCGCGGCTCACTGCAACTGTCGGGGTAATACCTGTAGTGGCCAGATCTCACGTAGTGAATAGGTGGGGTGGCCGGTCAGTCGGACGGACGGACGGCGTGTCAACTTCTTACTTCCTGTCACTGCCAGTCTTGCAGTAGTTCACCTTAAGTGTATCATCTCATCTAATCTTGGACAATATATATATTCCTGTTATATATATATATCGTGTAAATAACAGTTCTGTAGTCAGACGTTTTAGTACTGTATCCTCGGTGAACGTACGTACACTAGTCTATAAAAGAACGTACACCAGTCTCAAGCAGAACGTACACCGTTCTCAAACAGAACGTACATCAGTCTCAAGCAGAACGTACACCAGTCTCAAACAGAACGTACACCGTTCTCAAGCAGAACGTACACCGTTCTCAAACAGAACGTACATCAGTCTCAAGCAGAACGTACACCAGTCTCAAACAGAACGTACACCAGTCTCAAACAGAACGAACACCGTTCTCAAACAGAACGTACACCGTTCTCAAACAGAACGTACACCATTCTCCAACATAACGTACACCGTTATCAAACAGAACGTACACCAGTCTCAAACAGAACGTACACCATTCTCAAACAGAACGTACACCATTCTCAAACAGAACGTACACCGTTCTTAAACAGAACGTACACCGTTCTCAAACAGAACGTACACCGTTCTCAAACAGAACGTACACCATTCTCAAACAGAACGTACACCGTTCTCAAACAGAACGTACACCGTCTCAAACAGAACGTACACCAGTCTCAAACAGAACGTACACCGTTCTCAAACAGAACGTACACCGTTCTCAAACAGAACGTACACCGTTCTCAAACAGAACGTGCACCATTCTCAAACAGAACGTACACCGTTCTCAAACAGAACGTACACCAGTCTCAAGCAGAACGTACACCAGTCTCAAACAGAACGTACACCAGTCTCAAACAGAACGTACACCGTTCTCAAACAGAACGTACACCAGTCTCAAACAGAACGTACACCAGTCTCAAACAGAACGTACACCGTTCTCAAATAGAACGTACACCAGTCTCAAACAGAACGTACACCAGTCTCAAACAGAACGTACACCATTCTCTAACATAACGTACACCGTTCTCAAACAGAACGTACACCA
The DNA here is from genome assembly GCA_936450465.1 of Gibbula magus. Taxonomy (NCBI): domain Eukaryota; kingdom Metazoa; phylum Mollusca; class Gastropoda; order Trochida; family Trochidae; genus Gibbula; species Gibbula magus. Next base: position 114,189,659 of record OW388289.1, on the reverse strand, counting down.
GTCTCAAACAGAACGTACACCAGTCTCAAACAGAACGTACACCAGTCTCAAACAGAACGTACACCAGTCTCAAACAGAACGTACACCGTTCTAAAAAAACGTACACCGTTCTCAAACAGAACGTACACCAGTCTCAAACAGAACGTACACCAGTCTCAAACAGAACGTACACCGTTCTCAAACAGAACGTACACCGTTCTCAAACAGATCGTACACCGTTCTCAAACAGAACGTACACCGTTCTCAAACAGAACGTACACCGTTCTCAAACAGAACGTACACCAGTCTCAAACAAATGTTCTTCCTCGAGCTCGGTGTTAGCGGGTGTTGTTAGTTGTGGACACGCGGGGTTGTAATTAAAGCGTCAATAACTTCACTGATAACAAACAGTGTTTGGTCGCGGAGACAGCTGCTGTTCAATTGGCAACCAATTATGTTTCCATTTTCATGAATATCATTTGAAAAATAGGGACGTAATGTGAATAATATTATATTTGCTGATGCTAGTTAATGTTAAATGCAGAAAACATTTATATCAATTAGTTCAGTATTTTTATGCTTTATTCTTATATTCTGTCAAAATATTATGATTTAATATGTTGCAAACTAATTTTTTTTAAATATTGCGATAAGTTTTCATGTTAAAATGTAGAACGCAAGAGGTTTAGAAATTTCAGTCTAGATAAACTGCAATTATTGTTATTACCGCCTGCCTTATGTGATTAAATCGTGTTTGAAATAAGTAATAACGGGGAGAAATTCAAGGAGTTACGGTGGGGAGTATACACTGTTTGTTCTTAACACTTAAATGAAGACATCACCAAAACCACGTTTTCATCCGATTTTCGTTTTAAAATGTTGACAACTTTTTCTAGCAAACAAATACGTTATAAGGTTAAAAAGGTTATATATACTACACTAACGGGCAAAAGAAAGTACACACATCAGATGGTTTTATATACTACACTAACAGGCAAACGAAAGTACACACCTTAGTTGGTTTTATCTTCTACAATAACGGGCAAAAGAAAGTACACACCTCAGTTGGTTTTATCTACTACACCAACGAGCAAAAGAAAGTACACACCTCTGATGGTTATATATACTACACTTACGGGCAAAAGAAAGTACACACATCAGTTGGTTATATGTACTACACTAACGGGCAAAAGAAAGTACACTCCTAAGTTGGTTTTATCTACTACACCAACGAGCAAAAGAAAGTACACACCTCAGATGGTTATATATACTACACTTACGGGCAAAAGAAAGTACACATCAGATGGTTTTATATACTACACAAACGGGCAAAAGAAGGTACACACCTTAGTTGGTTTTATCTACTACACTAACGGGCAAAAGAAAGTACACACATCAGTTGGTTTTATATACTACACTAACGGGCAAAATAAAGTACACACATCAGTTGGTTATATATACTACACTAACGGGCAAAAGAAAGTACACACATCAGATGGTTTTATATACTACACTAACGGGCAAAAGAAGGTACACACCTTAGTTGGTTTTATCTTCTACACTAACGGGCAAAAGAAAGTACACACCTCAGTTGGTTTTATCTACTACACCAACGAGCAAAAGAAAGTACACACCTCAGATGGTTATATATACTACACTTACGGGCAAAAGAAAGTACACATCAGATGGTTTTATATACTACACTAACGGGCAAAAGAAGGTACACACCTTAGTTGGTTTTATCTACTACACTAACGGGCAAAAGAAAGTACACACATCAGTTGGTTTTATATACTACACTAACGGGCAAAAGAAAGTACTCAGCTCAGTTGGTTTTTATATACTACATTACAGGCAAAATAAAGTACACACATCAGTTGGTTATAAATACTACACTAACGGGCAAAAGAAAGTACACACCTCAGTTGGTTTTATCTACTACACCAACGGGCATAAGAAAGTACACATATCAGTTGGTTATATATACTACACTAACGGGCAAAAGAAAGTACAGACATCAGTTGGTTATATATACTACACTAACGGACAAAAGAAAGTACACACATCAGTTGGTTATATATACTACACCAACGGGCAAAAGAAAGTACACACCTCAGATGGTTATATATACTACACTAACGGGCAAAAGAAAGTACACACATTAGATGGTTTTATATATTACACTAACGGGCAAAAGAAGGTACACATCTTAGCTGGTTTTATCTACTACACTAACGGGCAAAATAAGTACACACATCAGATGGTTATATATACTACACTTACGGGCAAAAAGAAAGTACACACATCAGATGGTTATATATACTACACTAACGGGCAAAAGAAAGTACACACCTTAGTTGGTTTTATATACTACACTAACGGGCAAAAGAAAGTACACACATTAGTTGGTTTTATCTACTACACCAACGAGCAAAAGAAAGTACACACTTCAGATGGTTATATATACTACACTAACGGGCAAAAGAAAGTACACACATCAGATGGTTATATATACTACACCAACGGGCATAAGAAAGTACACATATCAGTTGGTTTTATCTACTACACCAACGGGCATAAGAAAGTACACATATCAGTTGGTTATATATACTACACTAACGGGCAAAAGAAAGTACAGACATCAGTTGGTTTTATATACTACACTAACGGGCAAAATAAAGTACACACATCAGTTGGTTATATATACTACACTAACGGGCAAAAGAAAGTACATACCTCAGTTTGTTATATATACTACACTAACGGGCAAAAGAATGTACACAACTCAGTTGGTTATATATACTACACTAACGGACAAAAGAAAGTACACACATCAGTTGGTTTTATATACTACACTAACGGGCAAAAGAAAGTACATACATCAGTTGGTTATATATACTACACTAACGGGCAAAAGAAAGTACACACCTCAGTTGGTTATATATACTACACTAACGGACAAAAGAAAGCACACACCTTAGTTGGTTTTATATACTACACTAACGGGCAAAAGAAAGTATACACATCAGTTGGTTATATATACTACACTAACGGGCAAAAGAAAGTACACACCTCAGTTGGTTATATATACTACACTAACGGACAAAAGAAAGTACACACCTCAGTTGGTTTGATATACTACACTAAAGGGCAAAAGAAAGTACACACATCAGTTGGTTTTATCTACTACATCAACGAACAAAAGAAATTACACACATCAGATGGTTAATATATATACTACACTAACCGGCATAAGAAAGTACACTCATCAGTTGGTTTTAACTACTACAGTAACGGGCAAAAGAAAGTACACACATCAGTTGGTTATATATACTTTACTAACGGGCAAAAGAAAGTTCACACATCAGTTGGTTATATATACTACACTAACGGACAAAAGAAACTACACACAATAGATGGTTATATATACTACCCTAACGGGCAAAATAAAATACACACCTCAGTTGGTTTTATATACTACACTAACGGGCAAAAGAAAGTTCACACATCAGTTGGTTTTATATACTACACTAACGGGCAAATGAAAGAACACACCTCAGTTGGTTATATATACTACACTAACGGGCATAAGAAAGTACACAGCTCAGTTGGTTTTATCTACTACACCAACAGGCAAAAGAAAGTAAACACCTCAGTTTGTTTTTATCTATTACACCAACGAGCAAAAGAAAGTACACACCTTAGAAGGTTATATATACTACACTAACGGGCAAAAGAAAGTACACAGCTCAGTTGGTTTTATCTACTACACTAACGGGCAGAAGAAAGTACACACCAAATTAACAGGAGACTTGGTTCAAGGACGTCATGTGATTTGATACGAAGTGATAGAATCATACATAGCACAAAATGACATCCCATACAGATTTAATGCAACATGATAACGCTTCTGTTCACAAGTCACAGCACACCCGAGAATGGTTGAGAGCAAATGACGTGACTGTGATAGAATTTCCCGCGGCCTCAACTGATCTTAATCCGGTCGAAAATGCTTGGCAGATAATGAAATACAAAGTAGAAATACTAGAACCAGAAAACATCCATGATTGGCAAAGACTGAACAACCAGACCTGGATGGACCTACCTCAAGACGACATAGATATGGAGCGACTGATCGAACAGTGTATCGAGAGAGAAGGGGGACTTACAGACTATTGACTTTCATATTTATAAACGTCAGTCATTATTTATTAAAGCAATGTATGTGCCATATTTTATCGAATTCGATTAATAATTAAATATTTTATTGAACTGAAAAAAGTCTTAATGTTCTGCCCGATACTATAAATTTTTAAAAGACATATTCTATTCACAATATTTCAGATATGGTAAGGGTCATGTTGGTACAATTTCTTACCCCTGTGTACCTTTAAGAAGGATATTTTAACTAAAAAATAACTTTAACATTCATTCAAACTACTGCAGATAAGGGTTATCGTATCGTGCCATTATCAAAAGCATATAATTTCTTTTAAACTATTGAATTAATCGATACCAATTGAGGTGAGTACTTTCCTTTCTTCTGTAGTTATGTTATGTTAAACAATCATCACGTGTAGATATGCCTTTTGTTATTTTAACTTCTTCGGAATTCATTCTTAGTCATTAACCCGTTTCCCAAGAATCGCAGCTTGGACTTTCGTTTCAGCAGCAGAATTAAAAAAGCGTAAGGCATAGCTCAACGAAATTTGGTATGTGGAACAATCATCACGTGTAGATGTGTCTTTGTTATTTTTAACTTCTTCGGAATTTATTTTTAGCTGTTTAACCGTTTCCATGGAAACACAACTTGGACATTTGTTTCCGGGGCAAACTTCAAAAGCCGTAAGGCGTAGCTCAACGAATATTGGTGTATGGAACACTCGTCATGTGTAGATGTGCCTTTGGTATTCTAAAAAGTTTTGGAATTTTACTTTTAGCTTTTTAGCTGTTTCCATGGAAACGCAACAGGGACCTCGTTTCCTGAGCAGAACTCATAAACCGTAAGGCAGAGCTCAAGGAAACTTGATGTGAAGATGATTATGTTCCACACTCAGCATGTGTAGTTTGTCCCTTTGGGGTATTTGTTCCAGTTTCTGTATTTGTCTGTTTCCATGGAATCAAAATACTCAAAAACATTTTTCCCACTTGGCGGGGACTGGAATATGGGATAATAGCGGACTCTGCCTGCTTATAAAATATAACAGGACTCAAGCTCCACTCAAACTCCCCTCCAGTCATAACTCGACTGACTGAAGGGACATCCATTGTGTTACTCGGGGTCACATATGCACAATATAAATTGTGTTATTATATCGAGAAGACCTGACTGTTACCGAAAACTACCATTTTGATGATTTTCGATTTTCACTGGAAACTACTAATTAAACTATGTTTAGCGATTGGGGATGAAATAGCCGTTCCCAAAGAATCGCAGCTTGGACTTTCGTTTCCGTAGCAGAATTAGAAAAAAGCGTAAGGCATAGCTCAGCGAAACTTGGTATGTGGAAGAGTCACCATGTGTAGATGTGCCTTTTGTTATTTTCAACTTCTTCCGCTGTTTTTCGATTTTCACTGGAAACTAGTAATTAAACTATGTTTAGCGATTGGGGATGACATTGAGTGAAATTATTTGGTCTGAAGTCAGAAAATATATAATTTTGGGCACGTATAAAAGCCAAATAAAATATTATAATACAGAAAGGGTGTCACTTTAAATTAACCAATGATAGAGACTGGCGCCAGGTATGCCTTGCAAGGGAAGTTGACTGAAGGCACCAAGACAACCAGTTATGTCCTCCTTTTGACCTCTACAGCTTTTTGGAAGCTCGGAATATTGAACAATCGCCAGCTCTGAATGATCGCCGGGTCCAAGCACTCGCATTACTAAATAATCACCTGCTTGGAATAATCCTCCAGTTAAATTCAGAAGATGAGACAAACTTGTGATTATCTCCTTCTTTAAATATCAACGACATATTTGCCCGAGTATGATACATTAAACTACATAGCTCGAGCTCCAATTAAAATATTCGTCACAATGAATTCAATAAAAAAAAATCTTTTTCAATTTAAAAAATGGCAAAGACATATTATGGCTTCGAGAAAAGTGATCGCCTGTCGTGATTCATCGCAAGGTCACGTGTTTGCAATTAATAATCGTCGGGCGATTTTCAATGATTTACGTTGTTTCATTTTGTAACAAAAAACAACAATATACAAAAACAACGTAACAAAATAAACACCTAAAATACTCTCTTCCGAGTACATATATTTCAAGTTTTATTGTCGAAATGTTCGACCGAGTAAAACCACAATAAGTATGACCCACGTGATGTACAATGCAAATAAATACTAGGCATTATATTTAAGAAACCAGACACCTATGCTAGTTTTAACCACAGTTAGATGATATATCGTACATTAAAGCACCAGTAACTGTTCCCGTAGACCTGCCCCATGACTGTGTAAACATAAGAGCCTTTAATACAGTCTAGATCCTTATTCAGCAAGTCTAGATAAACTGAATAATTATACATAATGGAACTGGTAGTACTGAAAAATATATAAGCATAAAGATGACGGTACAGTAATTAAAAACAATCCAAAAACTAAAGTGTAGTCTCCAGTTCCTGCAGTACACTCGCATATACATGAACATGTACGATTGACAGGGTAATGTCCGAGAAACTCCCCATTCCTAAAATCATTTTTGAGGAACTGTAATGAGTAATGAGGATATTATTCAACTTGAACTTCACTCAGAGTATTGCTTATTTACAAATTTACTTTAAAAGGTTTAAAAATTGAAATTACGAGAATAATTTGATGTAGATTGCAACTCTCCATTACTAAAGATAATGTAGGGAGAGAACAATAGGATGACGCCACAGATGTACTTGTTTGATTGGCATTCTAGAGTTGATGTTATGAAGAATAGAGACGATTTTATGGATATACAACTTCTTTATTCTTTGAAAGCGACGTTTCGACATACGTTCTAATGTTGTCAAGCAACAACGACATTAGAACGTATGTCGAAACGTCGCTTTCAAAGAATAAAGAAGTTGTATATCCATAAAATCGTCTCTAATTCTTCGTCACAGGTGCAATTTAATATAAAAAAAGCGTCACAGTTAAAGTTGACCATTCATAAGTTCAAGTACTGAATCACAAATACACCATTACGTCCACACGTGTTCTCTTATAAACACTTGATGGTACTGATACTGAAACCGTGTCTTTAGTTCATGAGAACACATATCTAGCACTTTACATATACACGGACTGTTGAAAGTTGCATCTCTGCCACATTCCAAAGAACAATCGTATTTGTGTTCAGCGTCCACTCCAACAAGCAAAGACTGATTCTTGTACATACTTAGATAGTGACAGCCTGAACCCAGGCATTGCAAACGAATACATTGGACACATATGCGTGTATATTTATGTGAGTCCACATATTGTCGCATTTATTGTAATAAAGAATCTCATTATCCATAGATTGTTGTTCTCTTTTTTCTTCCTCTCTTTAACTTCTACAATGCCTCTTACAGAAGTTACATATTGTCAGTGATGTCTCCTGGCTGCACATTGAATACGTCGATGTAGTGACGTGGCATACATACATGTATTGCAAGGGGTTGACGAGTTAGTTCTGAAGATTGTTATGGTTATATCCGTCATGACCTCACGTGCAGATTCTCACATAGGTGACGACACTACATACTATGACGTAACCAGTGCACATCATACAGTCGTGTCTTTTATGGTTCTCATCAGAATACAAGACAGAACGATCCCGACAAACTGAAATATAGAAAAATCAACTCATTGGATTAGTTGTCAGAAACAGTATTGTTCTAATAACCTGGATATCGCATTGCTTAGTGCAATGTCAATAGAAGGCACTACGGTTAATCTTAGTGATAAGGTTGTTATTTTATGTTAGTTATGTGTGTTCGAAGTGACCTCAACGATAATGGGATTACTTTGATTACGAACTGACACCGACCCGGGCAGTGACAATGTATACTTTGATTACGAACTGACCCCGACGATGTATACTTTGATTACGAACTGATACCGACCTGGGCAGTGACGATGTATACTTTGATTACGGACTGACCGTGACGATGTATACTTTGATTACGAACTGACCGTGACGATGTATAATTTGATTACGAACTGACCTCGACGATGACGAGGAGGAAGGAGCTGACGATGAGGTAGACAGCCTGGTTCATCAGATGCTCGCGGATCGGCGCCAAACAGGACTGCGAAATGGAAAAAACAGAGAAGCCATGTCAACAACACACATGGACGATGAATGCTGCACATTTTTTACTGAAATAGATCGAAAACGACCTCGTTGCTTTGTAAGGAGTTAGATGTTCATGAGCTTTTCGCATCACCCGTTTCATTTATGTTACAAAACTGAAACAAAAGAATCTTTTGAGATCCAACCTTATTGATGTAGGCGTTATCCTGAGTCGGGGCCGTTGTACACGTGACCTCCAGTGGGATCAACAGGTCATTATTGAAGAATTGCGTTTTGTTCAACTTGCAGCATCCAATCGGAATCATCCGCGAGTTCTTCTCCGTCCAATTGGCGGCGAGAGTCTTGAACTCCGTGTAATTCTTCACGCCACAACATTCAAACTGAAGCGGAGGAAGTAGGTGATGAACATACGGTAAAGGTTGTGTTGGCTAAACGCCTTATTAAAATAAGCCAGGCCTTTATTATACACCTACATGTACATATATGTTTTGTTATATTCATTGGATCACATAATGCCCCAGATGAGAAACGTGAATGGATGTAGCTAAGGTTAGTATCATGTTACCAGACAACGTGTCACCAAAAGAATAGATATATGCTGAACAGAGTGTGACACAAGGCACATTGGAATCGGTGTCGTTGTAGCGGGCAAGTATAATGCGAACTCTTTCAGTTAAAATGAGGAAAGCAAGTACATAACTTTTAAACTTTTACTCACGACATTGCGTTACAAATGTGGAACTAGTTGTAGTTTTTCAAGTAGGTACAAATAACACTCGGAGAAGTGTATCCCTCAAAGGTTAGAGATTAGAGGAAGTGCGTACCTCTTGATGCGCCAAGTCGAGGGCGCGGGTAAACTCGAAGTTGCTGTCCCCCCTCCCGTCATACTGGGTCTTCAGCTTCTCCAACAGGTGCGTCTCTATCGCCGTCTCCGTCTATAACATACACATATTGTAAGTAAAGGATATAAGCTCACACATGGTAGTAAAGGTTTCTTTTATAATAAAATAATAAATACATTCTTTATTCTCTATACACCACCACTGGTGGTACAAGAGAATAGTAATATAAACAAAACAAACATATACAAAATGTGAACAGTGTGGACACACAGCGGACAAGTAAAGACAGTGAAGGAAGCCACTGACCTGCATGGTGTAGAACGCTGCGAGTCCGGCCCCCACAACCTGCACGATCACCAGCAGACATGTCAGTCCAATGTACTGCAGCAGAACACAGAGAGTCCATTAAGTCTCCTCTCCAGGAAGCTACAAGGCCCCATCAATCTCCTGATAATCTTTGCAGATTCTGTCTCGTTATCAATAACCAGCCAACAACATGACTTTAAATCGAGCAATATCCACAGTGCCCGGATGGAAAGACCAATGAGAGACAAGCAAATTTCAAATCACGACATTTTATTGGTTGCCAAACATATGTTAAATACAGCGATGACTAACAAACCGTACGAGACAAAATCTGAACGCATACCCTGGTGGAGTAGATGCTATATCAGCTGAATGATAACTCCTAGTGGTCGAGTATCAAGTCTACTGAAGGAGAAAGAGGTTTCATCCAAGATATTATTAGGAAGCAGTGACCCACAGTGCAGGTATGCGGGCCTGTTAATATGTCCTCCACTCAACTATGATTGCAGTGACCCACAGTGCAGGTATGCGGGCCTGTTAATATGTCCTCCACTCAACTATGATTGCAGTGAGCCACAGTGCAGGTATGCGGGCCTGTTATAATCTGTCCTCCACTCAACTGTGATACATCCTCAAGTATCATACCAGTGTAGGAAATTTACCTTAAACTTGACCAGACACCAGGGCTGGTAACTTTGAAAACTTACCAGCCCTCTTAAAAGCTGCCAGTCCTACTAAGTGTCACATTTCAGCTCAGCAATAGTGAACAAAAGCAGAGATGCATTCAGGTTTTCATAAACGTGGGCTATTACGTAATACTATCTGAACGCTTTCTGTAAACAAGCTATTTTCTTTCGCTCGCTTTGTTTTTAAATACTATGTCAAGGCAAGGCCAGTGAAATTATGCTTCAGTTTTACAGGACGATCTTAAATGGAAATCCGGTTTGATGTTGGGAGTCACATATGCCAAACGTTATAAATGGTGATTTTGGTTGTTAATATCATGTAAATTAGAATCTGAAGTTTCTGGACATTTACAATGTCTAAGGGTGCTGCTCCATTTTCATTGATTTCAAGTATTAATCATATATTTGGCGATTTGGGATGAATATTCAAGTTGAGTGAAACTACATTTATTTCAAATGAAATCAGCACATATGGTGGTTGGCACTTATTAAAGCCGAAAACAATATTATGAAAAACCACTGGATGTCACTTTGACATGACCCAGTCATTTATATATCAAGTGTAAATTTTGCAAAACAAGTAGTGCACTTTTCCCTCATGTGTTTAATGTAAGTAGAATGACACTTGAAGGATAGGCAGAATTTTTAAAACTCAATCGCTCTTATGCATATATTCTAGAAACTAAACGGTTTTCATGATGCCGATTATTTTCGCAGTAAAATTAAACCAAATGATAAAGCTACCTTGTAACCCAAACATAATGATTCCTGACACATGCATTAGATATTATGTTAATAATAATTGATGAAAATATGTGTCATATATCCGGCGAAACCGTATTATAGCTGGTTCGCTTGTAATGAAGGGAAGTAACTCTGATCATGTAGAGCTAGGGTATTTATTCCCGTATCTGGGACCACTCACGCTCAGTACCCACTGTTATGATGTCTGTTAGTGTTTCTTTCTGGTCCAAATACAGTATATGATGTCTCAGTGTGATTTTGAAAATGTGGGACCACTTGTTATTTTGCCTATATAGGCCTTAGATAGTGGTCCCACATTTCCCAGAAGTGACATTTTAGTGTGATTATCATTTTTAAAATGTGCCAAACGACATATGAATGGAATGCAAATTAATGCAATCATTTCCAAAGATGTTAAGTATCAAAATCTTTTCTACTTCCATATAATTACTGGAAAAAAAAGATGGAAACATTTCAAGAAATAATAAGAAAACAATCAATCAGAAATTGAAAATCTGAAATATGTCACAAACAACATTTTCGGACCATTTTAGATGGAAAACATTTCCCATCAATTTTCAAATGCTGATAACTGTCGGAGGGTCAACGTTCCATCATCTTTAATAAAGATGGAAACTATTCAGGAATCTCATGGAAACAATCAATCAGAAATTGAAAATCTGAAATATGTCACAAACAACATTTTCGGACCATTTTAGATGGAAAACATTTCCCATCAATTTTCAAATGCTGATAACTGTCGGAGGGTCAACGTTCCATCATATTTAATAAAGATGGAAACTATTCAGGAATCTCATGGAAACACTCACTTTATAATATTAAACTGGGAAATACGTTCAACGGTTGATACCGGTACCTGTCAATCTCAAAGCGAATGTTTGGAAAGCTTATGTTAATTTTATTGCACTTTGACCTGACCTGTGCGGGTCAAGTATTTCAACCAATGAGATTTTGAATACATATGCTAAGTAGCTGTGACCTGTGACCTTACTTTAACTACAGCCAATGAAAAGAGAGTGCTCATTAATATTCATGAGATTTGTCCTACTTTTTCCGCGGGATTTAAAAATAGACTTCTGTTGACATGTTACGATGTAGTAGATTAAATAGTGGTTTCCATCTTGTGAATTTGGAATAGGGACATGTGAATTTTACTTCACATTGTCTTTTATATGAAAACCACCCAATACCAGTCCCTTTTACCTATCTCACGATTAGAAATGACTACCTTTTACAACGAATCAGGAAATGTGGGACCACTTGTCACGGCCGTATATAGGTAGCGACAAGGTGGTCCCACATTCTCATAACAACGATAATCATCTAAAAACGAATCCGAAAAATAGAAAATGTAATTCTTTAATATTTTCGAAATGTTCTAGTACAAAACTGTTTTATATGTTTGTACCAAGTCGGGTTGTCAGTAAGAATACGAAACCAAAAGGCTTAGCTTCAGTGTGAAATACAAGAGTTACCTCCCTTCCTTTCAAGCGAACCAGCTATAATACGGTTTCGCCATATATCCTCACAAATACGCATTTGTAGATCACTAGTGCTGTTTCATGCATTCCAAGAAATCATTTGGACCATAATTTCAAAGATTTGTATTACCCCTTCAAGCTACGACTTTCAAATTTATATATTGTATTCTCTGTTAACTTACCTTAATTGCAACATTTTGTGGCATTAAGACAGTTGCGTTGCTTACCATGTTAACGTATGTTAAACAACTCTGGGTAATTCCGCATGGTTACTAAAAATCTAACATTCAAGTTTTATTTCATCTAAAATAGTTTGTTTTAATACCAGACATGATTCTGACACAGATAAATATACCAGCCCGGCCGTCGGGCTTGTGGGATTTATATTTTACCAGCGCCCAACGAAATTAACCCGTTGGGCGTTCGGGCGGGCAGCTGTTTCCTACACTGATCATACACATATTCACTTAATTGTGTTTTATTTGATTTCTAATACCTCTAATGACAAGACTTGAGTGGCATCAGGTGGACATAATGTCTATAACAATACTTTAAAGCTGTCATCAGATGATTATTTAAATAATATTTCAGGTTGAATATCGGTGCTGCCTGTGGTGCTGTACGAACACGTTAATCTTAAAACAGTAAACACTGATGTTAGACGACGAGAAACTCACCACGCCGAGCACCATCTTGCTCTCCCATCCCGCCCCACAGCACCCGACCACAGAGAAGACGACGGTGATCCAGCCCACGATGTTGACGATGACGGCGCTGCTAGTTATGATCTGCACCGTGGTCCCACTGCCGTCCTCTAGGTCCACGAGAGAGTTCAGTCTCGGCTTGTCTAACAGCAGCAGGAAACTCAACACCACACATGCCACGCCTCCACACTGGGTTGATAGGGGGACACAGAGTTGTTACAGACACCATCAGTTTCCAACAAACCACCATTTGCGGTACAGGAACAGTACAAATATGACATTGCATTGACAAAATGTTAAAATGTTGTGATCACTTGGGAGTGGTTGATAGTTAAATAATTATCGTAGTTCAAAGTTCATGGCGTTATTGATAATTCTGATAAAACGTGACTTAAAAGTTCTTAAGTGTTGCATAGTTTTTTTTGCGGTAAGCAATAATTTAAATTTCATAAGATTCGACCAGTTAGTGTAGTAAATCGGGACATAATGAGATCTTATATTGTCAAAATAATGGACATTTCAATAAGTAATGGTACTCGTCATCTATTGTCGATGAGTTGCACAGGTTACAGTTTCTATTCATTCTAGGTATATTTTTCCAGTGGCCAGTCGCTACTGGACCATGATGGTTCGATGTTCTAAATGTCATTATCGACCGAAAGAGGTGATCTGGTAGCAAGAAGATATCGTAGCAGATACAGTCGCATGACGTCACTATTACAATCAACATGACGTCATTGATAGAGTTACGATGCTATGATTTCGTATTCGACATTAAAACACAAATACTCTCTTAAATTCCCGACTGATCATTATACACGGTAATATGTTGTTTTCTAAAGAGAAAGCTGGACACACTGACCGATTGTCGTGATGTAGCTGGAATCTTTAACAATATTCTATGGACTTTGATTTACATAACTTCCAAATTTATAAACATTCTTCTATTATTTTCTTGAAAAGAGTCACACCTCATAAGATCAAACGAAAGGACGGGGAACCGTCATAACTGTAATATATACTGTAATAGCCTTTTATACATTCTAAATCCTCATTCCGCAAGTCTAGACTAACTGAAAGCACACCGTTGCAGAATTACGAAACAAAGAAACAAAACTACCATATTGGTATACGATATCGTAACCAGTTTCATTCATGTTAAAAAATGTCAGCCAATGATTTCATAGTTGCTCTAAAGTACATAGACGATATTTGACATTTCCCGTCGGATACCATGTTTATCTCATCGAGTAAAGTAGAAATGAAATGAAAATGCAAATATATTATTTCTACTTCACGACATGTAAAATTTCTATTTATTAGATTTTAACAGATCATGCATAGTTGGTAAATAACGTTCATTTTATGAATGGCGCATCCGAGATCCACAGTCATTTTATGACGTCATCCTATTGTTACGATGACTGTGGGATTGAAAGTGTTATTTCACTGAGTAGAATAACATGTTAACACTGTATTAAAACTACCTGTATATACGTGTCAATAACCTGTGACCATGTACATGCGCCAAACATGAAACAACTACTTCATGTTTATGTACCCAATGCATCACTTATTTATCTACATGTGTTTACCCATGAACAATAAAGTGAATAACAATATACAAAGTTTGTACTTACGAAGAGAAGGAAGTTGAGGAAGAGAAGAACCGATTTGATGAGTGAAGCACCCGTTCCTTTCGCCATGATGCCACCTGGAGGAGAGAGAAACACCATCACCAGTGAAGAAGTCGATTGATTGTTCCACGATAAGATTCAACACTATTGAAGTCTGATGGATTGTTCCACGATAAGATTCAACACTATTGAAGTCTGATGGATTGTTTCACGATAAGATTCAACTCTTTATTGAAGCCTGATGGGTTATTTTCACGATAAGATTCAAATCTATATTGAAGCCTGATGGATTGTTTCACGATAAGATTCAACTCTATTGAAGTCTGATGGATTGTTTCACGATAAGATTCAACTCTATTGAAGTCTGATGGACTATTTCACGATAAGATTCAACACTATTGAAGTCTGATGGATTGTTTCACGATAAGATTAAACACTTTTGAAGTCTGATGGATTGTTTCACGATAAGATTCAACACTTTTGAAGTCTGATGGATTTTTTCACGATAAGATTCAACTCTTTTGAAGTCTGATGGATTGTTTCACGATAAGATTCAACTCCATTGAAGTCTGATGGATTGTTTCACGATAAGATTCAACTCTATATTGAAGTCTGATAGATTATTTCACGATAAGATTCATAGAGGATCTTCTATCTAATAAAATTTTTATTAAACGAGTTAATGATTTTGTATAAAAAAATCGAAATGATAGGCATATCAATGTCCTTTACGGTAAGTGTGTTAAACTTTAAAGTTTGTGACGCCAATATTTGCCACTTCTGACTGAGAGCTCTTACATGACGTTATCACCAAAGTTAGAATTTTATATCAAATACATCAGAATCAAGCTTCAATGAGTTCATGTAGAGTATATCTGACTATTGTTAGTCTACTGCTAAGTGTTTGATAAAACATAGCCATGGTACGCTGTGACGTTATCAACCACACCCATGGTATCTCACCGACGTGACCACACCCATGGTATCTCACCGACGTGACCACACCCATGGTATCTCACCGACGTGGCCACACCCATGGTATCTCACCGACGTGGCCACACAGATGCAGGACAGAACCAAGGGGTGTGTCTAGAGCCAGCCAGCACTGTGTCACTGGCGTACATTAACTCACACCCCAATAGACTTTATCACCTCGTTACAACCATCTTACAATGATGCATTCATCAGCGACCGTCGATCCACAAATCTTTGACTTGTTGCCTACTGCTGGAATGTATTACTTATATGCGCTAGGAGACGACGTCAACTCCCTCGCTACCAGCATCCTACAATGGTGGATGTATCACCGAATAGAGATTATTGACGTCTACTGCTGAAATACATTACTTACAGTGTAGACAGCGTCAATACCCTCGCCACCAACATCTTACAATAATACATTTATCATCAAACCGAGGTACTCCCACTTCAAAGGAGGAGCAGATCGTTAATGTGTCACTAGTGTCAAGGGGTGTACAAGGCTCTACGTTGGTTTCTTGTTTGTATTGTAATCGACTTTTACTGCGCCCATATCCGCATAGATCGTGCACCTTGCAGCTAGACATGAACATATCAATGAGCGAGTGACCCGTTCTGTTTACCATACCATGTCGCCAACCATGCGTGTAGCATGTAGCACTCTGAACAAGTGTTCACAGGAAACACTGTTATGAACACCCAGTTGTAAAAAACAGTGAACTAAATATAAGCTTAGTCGGCCATTCACTGTTTCAAATGTCAAATAAATGAAGTCGAGATCTTAACTAAATGTTATTCATTTGAAATTAATTATTGAAATCGGAACACGCCTAGACTTTCTTCATTTCAGATTTATAAATTTTATAGGTGGCAATACTTCATTTAGTAGGAGGCAATTCTTTATTTAGTAAGCGGCAATACTTCATTTATAATTTAACAAATGGCACTATTTCATTTAACAGTAGAATTTAGCAAAGACAAGAGTCAGCACGCAATGTGTATTATAATTTCTATATAAGCGAAGTCCACATAACGGCGTGTAGATATTTATAGCCTGAATGTCGCATTCAGGGTGGATCGCACTCCGTTATAACCCAACAATGAGGAATGGGCGGGGTCGACATAACCCACAAACAGACCACGGTCGTCTTGCAGTTACATGGGAAACATATACAGATCACGTTCTTTATTGAACGTACACGAAACAAACATTTTAGTTGCCCGTTAGGATTTCTCAACAAGATGATTGCCTGTGTAGACCTATCTATAGTATCAATCCAAAACACTGGTCCAATACTGAATATACTTTTGACAACGACACCGGACATCTTTGTTTTGTGTGTTTACTCGAATTATGCTTATTAATGATTTAGAAATGTTTGTTAACTTTCATCTTAGCAATGATATATACCACACGACACATTATGTTGTTCTCTTAAAAATAACCAGGCTAGATACCCTTGTAGTCTTTACCTGTAATGAACGTTCTTTCATGGCTTTTGGGTGGATATTAGACCGATGAACACATTCGATTCTTCACCTCTGTGTTCCTGCTGTGCCTCGCACCCCGCACACGATAGTACAGAACATTGCACGGTGAATAACCAAGAGGTCCAGACTATTGCATCATCACTTTTTGTATTAAATTCGTCAACGAATATCGATATAATGTATGTTAAAATGTTACCCTATCATGTTTTTCCATAGATTGTCTGTCACATCAAATGGTTATTGCTCCATATGTGATATGGATATACGTAGACTGTGGTTGAGAAAGGATACGAAAGGTAGTTGCAATTTCAACAATATTGTACCCCACCATCCTATTTATCAACTGCTCTATTAGAGTCATGTTAGTATTTCAAGATTCACACTACGAGACGTTAAGAAACGATTTAAAATGTAAACAATTTACCAGACAGGTCGATTTGCTGGAGACAGATGTAGTCCAAACAGAGTCAAAGTTTATTCCAAGTGCACTTCAGGGTATTCCAAGTTTAGTCCAAATGAAGTCCAAGTGTTGTTTAAGTCCAAGTCCAGGTTTAACGGACTGACCCCGACAAGCGGCGAACTTGTAACGTGACGGGTGACTATAATGGGAGTGGGTTTATTGTTGTTGTGAGTGGTAGAACGTGTACATTTGTGTGACGGCTTTACCGGGTGTGATTCGTGTACACACCCAACCATTCATACAGGAATAGACTCACTGTCTAATGTGTCACACCTGTAAATGTGAACATCAATATTTAGTTGATAGTTCGAGGTAATAGTTGATAGAAACATACTGGTTGCATACTCTATGCGGGGAATAATTCATGTATGTGATCATTATTATAACCTAAGAATAAAATTATTTCATTTTACAGAAATAACTCAAATAACGAGCACTTGTTTTCGATTAATTCAATATAATAAAGAAATGAGATGCATTTAATGTTTAGACAATTTTCGCACCTTTCGGAGCTAGTTTGATTGACTTACTTGTGACTGGTTACTTTTTTAAATCAAAATATCATTTTTAAAGTAGAGAGGGGTAAGAAATGAAATTTACACCAACATGATCCCTACTATGTTTAAAATGTTGTAAATGTGTGCAGAACGACACATTTATTGATTCTTTTCGTTGATCAAAATTAATTTTGGGGAATTTCAAAATTTCAAATTTTTTAATTTAGAAAGAAACACCTAGTACAAATGTACATGTATTCTTTGATTTATTTTTTTGATCTAATTTCCAACACTATTCACTTATTCAATACGACGTCGAAAACTCGAGAAATAACGGTTTTAACAGCCTACATATATTAATTATAGTGTACTGACATAACGTGTTTGAAGTCTATTTATATTTGACAGTCTACATATATGATCAGAATTATATATAGTGTCCAGAAATAAAACGTTTGACAGTCAAGTCAAAGATGTTTATTGCACTAAAAGCCTCCGGCCAATATACATTTACAAGTATTTTATTTTTACATTATATTATACATTACGTTAAATACATTTCACGAAAATGACAGTTCTGATAGATTACTTCATAGGGTGAGAGCATGTTTTACAAAGACCGTAAAATGGCGTAAGACATTTTAATATTTGGAAGACAAAATGCAGATAAGGAGTATTTGCAGAAGTTGCACCATTTCTGCAAAATATATTTAAATTTCAGAAGTTGTCACGTCACAAAAGAATGGCGATTGTTGAAATGAGAAACAGAAATTGTTCAGTTTTCGATCAGTGCTTGGACAAAAAGACATTTGAAACATATATTAAGCATTATGAAGTTGCACCATTTTTGCAAAATATATTTAAATTTCAGAAGTTGTCATTTCGAGCAACAATACAGGCACACATTCGCATTAAAGTGGTGATGACGCTACAGATGTACGTATGTGCGCAAGTGAATCAACAGAAAATAGCGGTCTTCATTGGTCGTGGTTCTCATGAATGTTACTGACTCGAATCACAGTTTTTCAATGGACTTTCATATTAATTATTGTTTCAGTATAACGTGGAGACCACCATTTATTATTTTTTTAGAAATTATTTCATCTTTCACTTTAAGGAGAATCAACAAATATTTGACAGTCTACGTTTATGAATAATTATTGTATACAGAGACAAATATTTGACAATCATCAATCATCGTAAATCACAAAAATGTAAAACAATCACGAACTGCAAGTAGTAGTAGTAGTTACGAGAACTGCATTAGACTGCATGCAACACCGCCAGGCCACAAGTTGCTCGTGGGCAAGAAGAGTTATGTCCCCTTATTGTCAGTTTCATGCCACGCTTCTCGTTTTACGAAACATTATGAAAGTAGAGATGACGTCACAAGTGTAATTCAACCTATATTATTCACGTCCAAGTAACGCCACATTAACAAACATGTATACATTGTTGTTGATTAATATATACAGTGTTGTACATTAATTAATAAATACAGTGTTGTAGATTAGTGTATAAGCATTGTAGAATAGTAAAAACGGTGTTGTGCATGAATATATACAGTGTTGTGCATGAATATATACAGTGTTATGAATGAATATATACAGTGTTATGCATGAATAAATACAGTGTTGTGCATGCATATATACAGTGTTGTGCATGAATATATACAGTGATGTGCATGAATATATACAGTGTTGTGCATGAATATATACAGTGCTGTGCATGAATATATACAGTTGTGTGCATGAATATATACAGTGTTGTGCATGAATATATACAGTGTTGTGCATGAATATATACAGTGTTGCGCATAAATATAAACAGTGTTGCGCATGAACATATACAGTGTTGTGCATGAATATATACAATGTTGTGCATGAATATATACAGTGTTGTGCATGAATATATACAGATTTGTGCATGAATATTTACAGTGTTGTGCATGAATATATACAGTGTTATGCATGAATGTATACAGTCCTATGCATGAATATATACAGTGTTGTGCATGAATATATACAGTGTTGTGCATTAATATATGCAGTGTTATGCATGAATATATACAGTGTTGTGAATGCATATATACAGTGTTGTGCATGAATATATACAGTACTTTGCATGAATATATACAGTGTTGTGCATGAATATATACAGTGTTATGCATGAATATATACAGTACTTTGCATGAATATATACAGTGTTTTGCATGAATATATACTGTGTTATGCATGAATATATACACTGATGTGCATGAATATATACAGTGTTGTGCATGAATATATATAGTGTTGTGCATGGATATATACAGTGTTATGCATGAATATATACAGTGTTGTGCAAGAAGATATACAGTACTTTGCATGAATATATACAGTGTTGTGCATGAATATATACAGTGTTATGCATGAATATAAACAGTACTTTGCATGAATATATACAGTGTTTTGCATGAATATATACTGTGTTATGAATGAATATATACACTGATGTGCATGAATATATACAGTGTTGTGCATGAATATATAAAGGGTTATACATGGATATATACAATGTTGTACTTTATTACCTCGGTTCATCTTGTAGTTGACACATACATGTACCCAATGCAAGCCAATAGTGGTATATAAAGATAAAGTTGTAAACACTCCTTGTAACTTGATGACACTAATGTAAGCTGAGTGTTATGTAAGAGAATGCAGTGTTTAACTTAATAAGCTAAGTTTCTTTGTCAGAAGGAGTATGAGACGATCCCACGAGTCAAGTTGACCGTCATATAACTGACCACTTCAAAAGTATAACACAACAAAGATAATATACACTACAGTAAATCATTCGTATTTTAATTTATTACTCGCCCGTGGAAGATAAAGCAGTGGGATATTTATAAGGCAATATTAAACTAGTGTTATACCGCTGCAAGTATGACGTCACAATAGCGTGCAGTTTTGATTTCACAATGGTCGCACGCCATCACAATGATACACAGCTCGCGGAAATCTTAGTTTCAGCTCACTGACGTTTATTTCGCTTGATTTATGTGGGCGAATAATAAACAGAATACTAAACTTCATTCCATACAATACCATACCAATACTTGTGAATGATTTGGTATAAAACTCGCTTTCGCTCGATTGATACACAATCATTAACTAGTTTAATACAAAAGGTATTAAATGGAAGGTCGTTCAGCATCCTCTATGTATTGTACAGGTGATGCGTTGGTAGGAGATACAGCTACATACCGAACATAGAATCGCAGTGCTGTGTTGATACATAATTACATGTACATATTTTTTTTCAAATTATTTTGGAGAATTTCACTCTCGTGTCTTCTGATAGCAGATATAGCAACGCTCGTTCATAAATAGAAATATTGTCACACGTCTCAGATATGTGTAACGTGTATCAGCTCGTGTTGATATATTCGATATCAGTGGAGACTAGGGTGATAGTCTATGTATCTGTACAGATCTGTACATATATGTAAGGTAAGATCACACCAGGAAGTTCAGTATACTCTAAGGTCACTAGAGTCTTCTCTCCCTGTTGTGTGGATATTTCATATATATTGTGTAAGTAACTGGTCGTTCTGACAAACACCACACCAATGTCAATATTTGAATCGTTGAGGTGAATTGTTTATTTTATACATGACTATCTATCAACCTATGCTCTGGGATGAATGTTTCATTTGCTGTGAATACACACTATTAAATATCTGTTACTGTTTACGTTATATTTGTTTCTGTTGCGCTGAACAGCCTCATTGCTAGTCATTGTTGCGTTATACAGCTGCATACAGTAAAGTTATGTTATATCTATATATATTTGCTTTAATATCCAGATAGTATAGTTCTGTTAATTGATGTAATAAATATTTGTTATATCTATATGATATAGTTATATTATATTCATTTCCGATCGTTCTGATATATTTATGCAGCATAGTTCTGTTTTATCTATATAGACTAAAGACTTATATTTACATGAGAATGAGTCAAAAGATCCACAATCGGCACATGTTGGGGAGTTGATGTACCTTCTACCTTACGTACATTTGTATTGTTGATGTAAGCGCCACGACTTTGTTCAGATTCTGTTAAGGAAGCGAAATGGCGAACAACAGCCCAAAACATATTTGTCCTGATCATATGCATTTGTTATTTTTGTCTCTTGCGAATGTTGGATGATGAAAGTCATGTTCGTTTCCAGTTTCTCGATGGAAGTGAGATGGCATCTGCACGGGATAGTTTACATCGGAAAGCACGAACCACGAGTACAACAGAAAGATACGGTGCTCCGTGTGGGATAGATGTTTACACCTACGTGGGAGACATCAACAACATCCCAGACGCTACAGCAGCAGTGACAGGAGAAGGGCTGGGCTATGAGCTGGAGAGCCCGGTCACCCTAGCCTTGCTGGAAACCTGTCCTGAACTCAGGCGAACACGTGACGAACTGAAGAGGAAATATGGAAGGTTTAAAGCGTGGACAGTGAGAACAAGCACTCTGGGTGAGGAGTCTAAGTTCAGATACATTTTCCATGCGGTGTTGGGATCTCAAGATGAATACTGGGTTGAGGGGATGAAGAAACTCTACAAAGCGCTATTCAAGAAAGCCGAGAAATACAAAGTTCAAACTCTCGCTTTACCTTTGCTTGGTTCGGGTATGTAGATACGTCGCTTTATTTATATTTAACATTTGATACAGACAAAAATTATTTTCGTTAACTGCTTCAAACACACTTCCGCATGTATAAATATTAATAGTAATAAATCAGAAATGCATTATGGCAAAACATTGACGTTTTCTGGGAGAATTTTAATGTCAGCAATGTAAATCATGATATCCAGTTATCATAGTTTCAATCATTATTTCACATTATCATGTTATAACCTCTACTAACTAACTATACCTACATGTAACGTTTTGCTTTACCTTCAAGGACGAGCGGGCGCTGATGTATCTGAAGCAGTTCGAGCTGTCACAGAGAGTATCACACTGATAGCAGGTCGCCGACATCTCCAGAATATCTATCTTCTAACTCTGGACAAACAACATGCAGACACCATAGCAACATTCTGTCAACTGTATTTTCAGAACCCCTCCGCTGTACAACCACGCATGAAAAAGAATTGGGGTTTTGGGCTTAGAGGCTCGAAGATCTTGTGATACAAATTTAATTATTTTCCAAAGCTATCAGTAAAAGTATTCCATTGTCAGCTTGTACTAGTGAGGTCATAACATGTTTTGGTATTGTAACGACTTCTACTGTGGCAGGCATGCTGAGGACTTATGATAGATGTCTCCAGAAACTCTTCAAATCCAAGATCAGTATTCTCAACACTTACCAAACTACTTGGGACACATCAATACTGTAATTTGCCTATAGGCGATCACAAAGATATTGCTACTAGATTTAACACCTTCTTCACTGAAAAGATTGCCAAACTCAGAAACAAGCTTAAAAAAATCCAAAATCATGCAGCACAAATTGTAACTCGCAGACCTAAAACATGTCACATTTCTCCAATTTTAAAATCGCTGCACTGGCTTCGAATTCAAGAAAGGATTGATTTCAAGGTTCTTTCTCTGACGTATCAATCCATCCACAAACTTTCTCCTCCGTATCTCCAGGACTTAGTCACACCATATGCTCCTTCTCGCTCTCTTCGTTCTTCCACACAACTGCTTCTACAGGTGCCTCGTTATAATCTGAAATCCTTTGGTGCCCGATCCTTCAGATTCAATGCTGCATCTCTATGGAATCCACTGCCTCATGAACTCAAATGTGCTCCATCTCTTACTGTTTTCAGGTCCCACCTTAAAACACATATTTTCAAACGCTATTATTAACCTTGTATATTAATATCTTGCTGTGTGTATATACGTTTATGCTTACCTTATTTAATTGTATGTTATGCGCATTGAGCATAGACCTTGTTTGTGGAATTCTGCGCTTTACAAGTACTCTTATTATTATTATTATTATTATCAGTATTTCAGTCATCCTTAACATATTACTAACCAGTAAAGATAAGTGAGATGCTTCCACTGTTTTCTATTGTGATATTTTAAAATTATGTTTTATTTGTGAACCACCATACAAGACATGGCATGCAGAAAATGAACAGCTCGAGCTCGTAACATACATTGTAAGCACAAGTGGATGCTTTTAGAACTATACACATGGTTTGCTAGACAAGCAATTAAACAACAGACAAATAAAGTTACATGAAAAAACACCATCTTTTATTTTGAAATAGATTATGACATTCGATCAGAATTTTATACATCAGTCATATTTTCAGCGATCGAGAAGGAGTTATAATGGCCCATATCATATATAACCCAAATGTCCTCTTGGATGTCGTTTTTCACTATGTTTTATTCTATGTATGGATGGACGAATGTTTTGCAGTATTAAGAAAACATGATTTATGTCTCCCTTACAGTTGTGCCAAAACGTGTAGCAATCAACCAGACATCTTTGCTGTTGAAAATATAACAATTTGCAAAATCTTTGGTGATACTGTTTTCTATGGTGGTAGACAAGGCTTACCAACCCATAGTTCCATCGCTTGAAATCGAGAGCAGAAATGGACTGTCCTGATTGGTTGCAATCGAATCTACTTTTGCAAATCAGCGACGCCATTGTAAAAATGACATTTGCAAATGACACGTCAAAATGATGAAATAAACGTAATATAAACGCTTTCTCGTTTAATTTGTTTCCTTCGAAATATGCTATTTGATTTTGTGAAAACTATTGATCATTAACATGCCTATAAATAAAAAAGACCAAATAAGAGACAAATGCCCAAAATAATTCATGTATGTTATTTACAACAGACATATCAAAAGGACATATGCTAATGAGCAAGACCCTCAAGAGTCAAATGAAGTAATCGGTCGACGTGGCCGTTAAAAGATGAGTTTTCATTGGTTAAAAAGCAGGGATATAGTATGAAATTCCTTTTCACCGCTAGGGAATTTTGCTTGAGTGCTCGATTTCAAGCGAACAGAGGTTAGGATCTGAAGGGAGTCACCTCTGTTGGAAGAGAATGGACTTTCTAGGCAAAGGAGATTCTTCCAACACTAATAAAAATCGTTCCTTCAGCTTTTAATATTAAGAGGGTTAGAACCACGTGACAAACGCTGATTCCACACTTTTGTTAAAACGCATAGCATTACATAGCATAGCAAGAATTTCCAGCGGCAAGAATAATTGTTAACTCTGTCGTCTCGTTATTTATTTCATTTAAAAAAAGTATCTTCTAACGAGCAGAAACAAAATTCTGTAATGAACAATGAATAGTGAGTTTGAACCTTGGCCATTATATTTGAATAGGTAACCAAACTTTCAAAACTCAAAATCAACCGTAACAGTTTTTCATTGCATGATTTAGATTTTGCCAGTATGATGTTTATAGTAATAATGCTAATAGTGTGATATTGTAATGCAACAAAGAAAGTGTTCAAAGTTCAGAGATCATAACCTTTTTAAAAGGAATGCTTTGACGGAAATAACCCGTGTTTCAACATATTTGTCCAAGCATTTAGCAGAAATATCGGACATGTGGATTCTTTATCTTCTTCAAGAATTCAGTTCCTAATGCATTCTCAATTACAAAATTTCCTTGACTTATTAAGCATTTATTCTAGAAATCATAGTTTTGATGAATATATATATATATATATGTTACAGCCAAATGCCTCAATGTTGACAAAATGAGTAATATTCCTAGGCATTTAGGTAAATAACTGAAATTGTACTTTATGATTTTGACAAATTGACTGTTGGTGTTTAGGCATTATGTCAAAATGGTTATTTGGTATGTCGCATAAAGGTAGTAAGTTATCCATGCTTGTGTCTCAATAGCTTTGGTCAGATAAGTCAATATTTGTTAGGCTTGTACTTTGACAGCAAAACAGTTGTTTATCCTTACTGATGGACGCAGTTCTAGCAATGTACTTCTTAAGCGTTCTACACATCCGAAATATGAGGGCGTGAACGAAACTGCCGCTGGTGTAGCGCAGGCAGTTCAATAGGGGTGATGATTTGAAAGGAACGATCAATCTTCGGGCGATATGAGTCTGGCAGTCTAATGCTGACTCTGTCTTTGTGAAAAACAGTCAGCTCGGGATCGGAAGACATCACATGGATGTCCCCCAACCGCCTGCCAGAGGTGACTGCCACTAAGAAGGCCGCCTTCCATGTCAGCAACTGTAAAGACAAGATTGATAGGTCCTCAAAAGCGGGGCCCCAAAAGCCAGTCTAGCACTGTGGATAGATCCCCAGACGGGCTCATCTGCCTCACAGGA
The DNA here is from genome assembly GCA_936450465.1 of Gibbula magus. Classification (NCBI taxonomy): domain Eukaryota; kingdom Metazoa; phylum Mollusca; class Gastropoda; order Trochida; family Trochidae; genus Gibbula; species Gibbula magus. Next base: position 114,163,221 of record OW388289.1, on the reverse strand, counting down.
GGTCGGATTCTGTCCACACTTGCTGAAGCGCTGGACCAGTGGGTGGGCTCCTAGGAGAGCACCATCCACCGGAATGTGAAAGGCAGAAATGGCTGTATAATATCCCCTGACTGTTGATGCGGCCAGGCCAGCATTCAGTCTAGATTGAAGGCTTGATCCGCCACTAGAGACGTAGAAAACGTATCTGGGAGCCCTCTACCTCCAAACCAGCGGGCATAACAGGTCCATCTATTTCGTACTGAACGTTTGCATCGCTAAATGAGACAGGACCTTGGGAATCAGAGTAACTAGAGGGCATACAGAACTCTGTTGGCCCAGTCTAGACCGAATGCGTCTGCGGCTACCGACCTCGTGTCTGGTAGTCGGGAGCAATACACTGGGATCTGCCTGTTCATCTCTGACGCATCTTTGACCCTAACAACCGGGAGATAGTAGAGAATATCTCCCGGAATAGCTCCCTGGACACTCTGTCTCGCAGGATCCTTGCTCCTCGCGAGTGGAAGCTGGACCGGGAGATATTCTCTACTATCTCCCGGTTGTTAGGGTCAACCAAAGCAATATCCTCTCCCGCCTTGATCAGATTCTGGTAGCCTTGGGGTGAGGCGCAGGCAGACCTCACAGACACTGTCCTCGTTGGCCAGGCATTTTAAGCACTTATCGTGTGAGTCTTGCGGAGGCAGATTTGACAAAAACACCCCAAACATTGAGTGAAGGACTGAACCAATCCAACAGTCAATGTGAGGGAAGGGGAAGGGGAGAAATGGGCATATGTAAAAAAACATAAACAACACAACACATCCCGGCAGAGGTACTTAATTTAAGCGTTGCATACATAAATGTAATTGCAAGCCAATATCATAAGTACATTCGTCACAAAGTAAGCATGTAAACAAAAGACTAAGATACAGTCTAAATTGACAGAGAAAAAATGGATGGAAAGCCGTGCACCCTACATAAACCTATCGAAAACCAGCATGAGCAATCCCAGAAGGTTTTCAAAATCTCTGATGAATAAAAAGGGCCGCCATGATGGGCGTTTTTTTCTCTCGCCACGTGTACCAGATGGTCACGTAGACAAGAGAAAAAAAACGAAAATTACCAGGTAGAGAATGCGAAAGTGAATAAAACAAACTCTGCCGAGAATAATAGAGAATATTACCACTCCTAGTATTGGGATCAGACTCCATTTTCTTTAGCAACATCTCGTAGAGAAACTCAACAATTTAACACGTCTTGTCTCTTCAAATGATAGATTTATAAGTGGTGAGATGAGAGTTACCTGCCCTTGGCTTGGTTAGCAACGGCCCACTTAGGGTGGTCCAATGTTAATTTATTTTTAAAAATATTTTTTTACGGTTATTTTATTGAAAAGTATTTATTTCAACTGTCATAAGTAAAAAAAACTACTAGGATGTTTATGCTATATGTACTCCAAGGAGGACCCCCTTCTGAAAGAGAATTACATATGGCATACACTATACATTAGCAATACAAACAATGCATACCATGTGGTCTAAATCATGGCGATCCTAGAAAGAATAACATATAAGATATAACTAATGCCTTGCCATATGTAATCAACCGTGGTTTTAATGGGAATAGCACTTAAAACATCACGTTCACAACCATTACAAATAGAGGATACTGTAGCAATGATTACTTTAACGATAACAAAAGCAGTGAGATATTAAGATTGAACATTACGTTTAGGAATTATTTACATAGCTAGATACTATGGCATAAATAACATAATAATTGTCTAACCTGATAAACAATACTTCAGTGCTGTCTGTGCTGTGCATTGCAGAGTTACTAGCAGTATGTCTGAAAATAGCTTGCAATTTTTTTCCCCATACCCGCCCATCCAAAATGTTTTAAAAGGGGGTGGGGATCCGGAAACCAGGCCCGAATATTGAATACTAGCATATGCACTGAGCTTGTTCATCACACAGATCATTATGCAATATGCTGACCCTTGACTATTGTTAAAAGTCACTGTGCGTTCACAGTCTTTATTCTACAAGTTTTCCATGCTAATGTATTGTAACGCGCTCTGATTCACAATATTATGTAATGGGTCATTTCAATAAACATACCATTAATTTTACTGCATAGAAACCCACTGGATAGCTGTACTAATAGTATCATTTCAAAATTCAGTGAACGTTATATCAGTCCATTAAGGGTACACCACTTTTAAGTTATACCTAGCCACACCCCTTACTATCTCCAACCTACCCTACTCTCACAAAACCCAACCCATGCCTTCTAACTCTCAAAACACCTGGACCAAGACTATCACCCTCTCTCACACCAATTTATGTAATTGCCCCTGCCTCGCACTAAACACTGGTAGCACTGACTCAGGGAGAACAGACAGAACGTGGTGCGTCTAATAGTGCATAGTAAAATCCCCATTGGATAGTGTTATGAACGGCAACGATCATACATAGTGATAACCTTGACATGACTGATTCAACATGACCATGACGTCAACTATTTCCTATTTTCACTTACGTCTTTGGTTGTGCAATTTTATTTAATATTTGGAGGGCTTGGGCAGAACACTTGCTGCAAATAGAAGCATAAACCTTGAAGCCAGCCAAAGCGAGACACATGGTAAGAGATTAATACATATGTAGAAGAGCTGTAATAAACGTAGTTAGTGGGTGTGATCACACTCAGGTCGAGCTAAGTAGGTGGATGAGAAAGATCGAACCAGGAAGTTGACTGTGATATGTCTCACAATGACAACATGGCTGCCGGTCTGCTCTGTCGATACATTGGGTGTTTGTAAGTCTTTCCGTTCCTAACATGATGTATTCAGTAGGTCTAATGATTTACATACATGGCAAAATCCATCATAATATAGATTTTGATTATAGTTTATGCTTCAAATTATCAAAAAATGAATGAAAATTTCACTATTTTATAATTTCATTTTTGAATATTTATCGAAGTAAAAAAACCTTATAATTTCGATTAAAGTTTGTTGAATGGAGTTTCATATGGTTCACATAGTTTGTTGTTTTTTTTTGCTCGGGTATTTTTGTGTTTTTTGTGGGGGTCACATAATTGAGGGATTCATATGTTTACACATATGAAAATGTTTATATGTAGGCCTTTCGGTCATTGCTTTTCACCAATATTTTAACAAAATGGTTTTATGGTTTTTTAGCAATCGGGTCTGAAAAGCCAGATTGGTTTATGACATGGGTCGTCATCCTTCGTCAGCCCGTCGTCTGTTGTCTGTTGTCTGTTGTCTGTCAACATTTTAAATTTGCGACTTCAGGACTGCTGCATTTCCAAGCTAAGAGTTTGTTGCCAAGAACCTTGCTCTTCAAGTCTGTGTATTTGGTTCTAACAGCGTCAAATAAGGGCGTGACATTCATTTAACTAAACCCTTAAAAAGACCTCGTCAGCAATAATGTAGCTAGTCCACAGTTGCAATAAACGGTGCAACTGGTACAACGGTGGGAACAACCAATCAGAAATTAGCAGTAGGTGAAGCCAGCCAATCACAGCTCAGTAGGCGGAGTCAGTTAATTATAGCGCTGGGATCAGCCAATCAGAGGTTCGCCGGAGACGAAGCCAACCAATCACAGCTAAGAAGACGGGAATAGCCAATCATAGGCGATGGGTCGTCTTATTTCATCGAGTCTCTACTCCACTACTGTATTGTATCTATTTCATTGTAATGTTATCTTATACCACCATTGGTGGTCTTATGGATAATAAAGAATCTTGAATCTTGAGTCAGACTGTTGAGTGACAAGCTGGCCATGTTTTGAATTTACGAGGGCTTGTTGAGTATCTGACCGTATTGACAAGACTCGGGTGTTATTGACACAAAAGCGGGGTTCTAGTGAATGACAAAGGTGCATGGTTCACTCAACATTTTCAATATAAAATGGCTCAATATTGCACAGTCGAGTTACAGTCATCGTTTTGAAATAACTAATTTTTTACTCTGCTTATAAAACACACAACATGGTAGATATAACAAACGTTGGTTAACATTGTCATACCAAAGTGTAAAATATGATTGGTCTCCACCGATGTTGAACCCTGTAAAGAAAGGGTAGGTTAGAATAACTACAGCATTTCATGCCAGAGGTTGACAATGACCTAACACCACGAACCGATCGGGTTCAGTGAACATCTTATTTTAATTTTATAAAGATAAACTCAGAAATATTACTAAAGTTTTAACTATTTCATCAGACAGAACACATAGACGACTGAATCAATTTTACTTCACATGAGTCCTGCTTCTATGTCCTGAATGTAATGAATTACTTGGCGCTGTACTTAACCTCACGGGTCACTGTACTGAAATATGCCAATGAAGCGTGTCACCGAATAAGATATGTACATTGTAAAAATGTACATTGGGTACTATGGGAGAGTTCTATTAAAAGAAGTTTTGTAATTTCTCTATGCGTACCATTACTAATTGTACAATATCTTTGTTAGACTTGAAATACACTTCGTTAAATCTTATCAAAATACTCAACTGTTCACAATTAATAACCCCAGCCATGGCTTCAGCTAGTTCCATCCAAAGCTCGCAGGTTTCATCGTAGAGCCATGGTCAAAGATCTTTTAACAACAACAAAAGGGTATATTTGAGCGGAAAGGGTGTTAGGTTAGGTTTCAAATTAAACATAGTTATTGATATCATTTAGAATAACAGCATACTGATAAACAGAAGTAATTTACAACTGCAAGTTCACCACATAATCTTTCCTTACAACTTATTCAATGGCATGAATGTGCATGGTTTTATGCCATCTCCGTCGTCCAGGGGGTCCCAGTTTCACCACTCCTTTCACATAGATTGACATTTTCTTTTTCTGCTTGTCCTTGTTTCGCTCGAATCCATGAGGTGTTTTCACGATATGAATGAAGCTAGACCCAGGGACCTGAGACTGTGTCATCCTTTCTCATCACTTGCCAAGATTCGACTGACAATGAGATAGCTCAAACTCGCATCTTTATTCCTGATCGCTCTGCTCATCGTCGACAACCTCACCATCATCAGAAGCCATGACGGATTCACTATCGCTGTCAAGTTCGGGCATATCTAGACGAGTTAGAATGTCCTTCATTTTAGGCTTGGTGAAGCGTCTAATCTTCCCTTTCAGCATGGACTGATCCGTGGAGGGATCCATGTCCTCAAGATCAGCTAAGATGGTATGAAACAGGGGAGCCTCTTTAAAGTATTGAGTGAATTCTTGTGAAGTTGTTTCTCTTGAGTTTCATCACATATATAGGTTATAGACCCGTTTCCAGATACGTTGTAAACCTACGTTTTGCCATTCCTAGGCTGTCATGACATTGGTAGGTATCCAGTGACGAAGAGGGGTTGGGATAGTTTGTTCACAAGCACCTTTTTGTCACCTTAAAATCCATGAACGACGCCCCCTCAAGAACCAGTAATACTAGGAAGCTCGAATTTGGGAATACGATCTTTGTTTGATGGAGTTTCGTAGATAAGTGCTTGGCAGGGGTGCAATTTAAATGTGTTTTACCCCTTTGAGGGTTATGATGACCATAAATGTATATTCTCGACATGATCTTTAAAATGTCTGTTGTACCAGAAATACAATTGGAGACAACTGTCCGTCATACTTTGATAAGAATATGGAGCTACAGAGCACATGACTGTTGGTTTATATTGATACATGTTTTTAAACATGGAACGTTCTATTGTTAATTTACTTGATACATTTGCCCTGCTCAGTTTAAAGTTTCGTTTTAGGAAGCGAGATGGCACGTAAACGTTTTAAGACAACAACAGAGAGGTACAGAGCACCGTGTGGGATAGATGTTTACACCTACGTGGGAGACATCAACAACATCCCAGACGCTACAGCAGCAGTGACAGGAGAAGGGGTGGGCTTTGAGAATGAGAGTTTCATCACACAGGCCCTGCTCGGCATATGTCCTGACTTCAGGCGAACACGTGACACAGTGAAGAGGAAGAATCGAGAGTTGAAGGCATGGAATGTGAGAACGAGCAAACTGGACCACGAGTCCAAGTTCAGATACATCTTCCATGCTGTGTTGAAACATCAGCGAGATCAAAACTGGATTGAAGGGGTGAAGAAAATGTATAAACGATTGTTCAAGAAAGTGGAGAAATATGAAGTTTCCAGGCTCGCTTTACCCTTGCTTGGTTCAGGTTTGTCAAAGTCGTAGTTTCATTGTATAAATGAAATGTGTTAAATGTGCTTATATTGATAAAGAAATATGTTATCACATTAAAGTGGCAATAGCACGTTTTCTGCAAATTTTATATTTTCAAATTTCCCATTTATTGTGATAGTTTGTGTCATTTATATATAAACTTTAGAGGGTAAAACATCTTATTACATAAACCAATTATACGTAGTGGTAATAACGGTGTTGCGTATAATGCAAACATTGCATGGCAGCTATTTAATTGTGAACACATTTTATTATTTCAAATGACAAAAACGATTCCCATGGCTTTACGGAACCATGTGCACGCATTTTTAAACTTGATTTCCCGAAGAGAGAAGGGAGTTCTACTATTAGTGACATTATTTTTCAAATACATTTCATCAACTTATTTGAGCGAAAAAAACGTGCTACTGCCCCTTTAAGACATTGATCAAATTCAGTTTTATTCAGATGATTTCTATCATTGCAAACCAAATGTTAAATTAGCAAAATTCCTCTTCAACTCTCTGACAAACCCAGCGAAAATGAAACCATTAAAACTTGGGTCAGACAAAATTTGCCAGGAAGCAAAGAAGACAGCAAAACTAATTTAATGACGTGGCTTATCAAGTTGGTACATTTGGTCCTAACAGACAATTATTGTGTATTTGTTATTGACTGATGAGTTCGCTGTATATTCAATGCAGGTGCAAGGGGCCAATAGCCTGACTGGGGCCGAACTACCCTGAATACATTGCGTAACAACCAGTCAAAGACAAGCTATGGGCGAGGGGGTAGGAGACAGCTGTTCATCAATCTGTTAATGCATTATCAAGGAGAGGGTGGTAAACTGGGAGTTTTGCATAGGGTGGGGAGGGGACATACATGAGTTATCTGCGTCTATGAGGCACATTCTAACATATGACGTTCATGACCCCAAAACTATTATTAAATTTCTTGAGAGAAAAGTGTAAGACCCTCAAACTTAAATAATAATATGTCCATTTATAGGGCGCACTTTTCCATCCACTCAGTGGTCAAGGCGCTATAAGAATAATAATACCCTGATCTAACCCAAGCTGACATATTAGTCGCTAGAAGGTCACCTCCGTCACAAAGTTACCAGGTTCCCATTTGCTGCTGGGATAACAGATGCACATTTTGAATAACGTCACTTACCCAGTCTCATGTCTCAGTGTGGGATAGGGAATCAACCATTGAAACTCTCAGTTTATTCCGCCCGTTGTTATTTTACACAACTGATAGCGTTCGATTGAGTTATGCACAGGACCACGTGCCACCATAAGTGATAATAAATCATGCAAACCCTCGTGAGCTACAGAACCCATGGATCTTTTGTTAAAGGTGCATCCATTGTGTTTCATAAAATTTGATAAGGCTTTAATTAATTAGAATGAAATAATAAGAATTAAATTAATAATTTCGTAGAATGGTGTAATTCAAATTTTCTATTTTTGAATGTTAATAAAACAATAGAAATGATAATCGATTTCAGAAGAGGTAAGCCATCTCACTCAAAAGTAATGTTGAAGAATGCAAATATCTCGGCACTATTTTAGATTCAAAGTTATCATAGAATTCTAACATTGATCATATATACAAAAAATGCAAGCAGCGATGACATTTTTTATGGAAATTAAAACACTTCAAGTTAGACCAAAACATCATGATGCTATTTTATGAAAGTTGTATCCGAAGTGTTCTTAATTTCAACTTTTTATGCTTATGGCATGGCATGGTGTCCGGCGTCCGTCCGTCCGTCCGTCCATCCGTCCGTAAACTTTGCGCTTTTCGACTTCTTCTCCAGAACCAATGACTCCACAGAGCTGAAATTTATGTGCAGACTCCTTGGCCAATGGGGATTCTAAATTGTAGATCAATCTCGTGACCCTGTGACCCCAAATGAGGTCACAGGGGTCACATCGTTAAACACCTATTTTCATCTTCTTCTCCAGGTCCAAAAGGTCTAGAGAGCTGAATAGTTGTGTCCTTGACCAATGGGGATTCTAAATTGTAGATTTCGTGACCCCGTGACCCCAAATGGGGTCACAGGGGTCACATCCTTAAGACCCTGTTATCATCTTCTTCTCAAGTTCCAAAAGGTCTAGAGAGCTGAAAAGTTTTGTGCAGACTCCTTGGCCCATGGGGATTCTAATTGTAGATTTCGTGACCCTGTGACCCCAAATTGGGTCACAGGGGTCACATCGTTAAAAACCTATTTTCATCTTCTTCTCCAGTTCCAAAAGAGAGCTGAAAAGTTGTGTAGAGACTCTTTGGTCAAAGGTGATTCTTAATTGTAGGATTGGTGACCCTGTGACTCCAAATACGGGGCACAGGGGTCATGATCTAAAAATCTATTTTTTGCTTGTTAACAATGTATTACTTGAGATAACTTAGATATTCAACCTTAGATAATCAAATCCTGATGAGCTACAGAGCCCATGGCTCTATTTTTATGTTGGTATGGGAATCTGTCAGTTCAAAACAAAAATAAAATACTTCTTCAAAATTAATCGGATTACCCTTAGAAAGTATTGGAAAAGACAAACAAAATTTTAAGTGACTCATCTCATTTTTTGTTTTCGGAATATTCTATTCTTCCTTCAGGCCGAAGATTACGCATGCCAGCATTGAAAACAAACAGGGCTCGGAATTCATTTGTACCATCTGGTATACGGGAATTAAATAAGAAAAGAGACTGCGTAAAACTGGGGTGGCGTGTGAAGGGGGCGGGTTGGGGGTGTGGGGGTGAATTTGGGTGAATTTGGGTGAATTTGTGACTTGATTGAACTGTGATCTAATTGTGAATGATGCAACTTGGTTTATATATGTGTGTATTGTATATATATTTATCTCTGTGTGATATATAAATTTTATGTATTTTTGTTTTGCCTGAAAACAGTGTACAACAAATTTCCAATGGAAATTAAAGAATTATCTTATATTATATTATCTTATCTTATCTTAATACGTTCCGACTCACCATATGTGCAGTTTACAGTGTTTACAGTGCCAATAAATTCACTCGGCTTGCATATTCATCCCGAATCACCAAATATATCATAAATACTAGTTTCCAATTAAAATAGAGTAACATTATCATATGTAGAAACCGAAACTACACGTCCCATATACATGCACAGTTGTTATATGACCTATTAAACATGATCGACCAAAATTTATCAGTTTGTCTGTTATAAATAAGATTCCAAAATTACGTTTGACTCATTGGCGCGTGCCACACGCAAAACATTGTCCGGTTTTCGATCAGAAATCACTACTTTTACCTTCATATCGTCAATATACTAAGTCTACTAAGATCAAAATGTCAATTTTCGGCAACAGTCAGTACTTCCCGATAACATAACACAATTTATAACGTTTAGCATATGTGACCCCAAACAGCACAATGGATGTACCTTTAACTTTGTCAATAAATTGTAATGGGGAGGGATTTTGATATGTATCGTTCCATATTTGTGAAGTTCATAGTTGGAAATTTCGTAAAACAACTAAATATTTAGGCAAATATTTAGACAATGCGATGCCTTTGATCAATGAAATGCACCATAAAATGTAACTGTTGTTTATATGTTTGTGCGAAAATCAGATTTAATGTTGTCATTTTCATGATCACGTACCATTTGACAAATCCAGTGTTTTCATGTTTCAGGAAGAGCTCATGCCGACGTTTTCGATGCAGTTCGAGCTGTAGTAGAGAGTATCACCTTGATACCTAACAGTCACCGCCGCCATCTCAAGCAGATATATCTCGTTACCATGGACACCGAATATGCAGACAGCATGGCGACGTACTGTCAACTGTATTTTCAAAATCCTTCTGACGCCAAGCCTCATAGGAGAGCATCTCTTCGTTATCGAATGGGATTAGGAGGTAACAAATTCCGAGGTGGTGATACTCATTTACCTGACCCCAAACCTCCACTACAGAGGGCAAAGTCGTTACCTACGAGAGGTAAAAGCAGACCACAGAATGAGAGTGGATCAATGAGGGGTCATTCCAGCCAATCAAGGACAGTTTTTGACCCGTCTTTTTTCACAACGCCTCAATCTGCACAGGTTCAAACACAGATGAACACAGACACATCTCAGTTACTGGAAGGGAGGGACACCACTATAAACAGACAAAGCATGGTAAAAGAACAATATATTGATACACGAGTTTTAATATACACGTTTAGAAGTACAGTTGGGTGTGATCACACTTAAAGATAGATCGAACCAGGACATCGATATCCTTTCCTTTTGATTCAAATATATTCGCCCGTTGAAGATATTGCTGTTAATAAAATATTCATGAAACTCGCTCGTCAAATACCAAACCACTCACTCGTTTCATAAATATCTTAAATTGGACGTCGTTTAGTATTCTCTATATATACAATGCTTCAGCTACAGTATGTGTAAATATGAACTTTCTGATGGTGGTATCTTCAGAGGAGAGGATTGTCAAAGGTACATGGGGTTGGTAAATTTTCAAAAGTGCGAAAAAAACAATATGGCCGCAAAACCACGTGACCTACACATTCGCCATGATTTACTTTTCTTCTCGCATTGTCAATGCACATCTTATTTTTAAAAAAGTTGCATTTCGTTACATTTGCTCCAGCCGTTTTTGCTAATGATAATAAATGATAATAATAAAACAAGCAAATCTCAATAAGGATTTAGCCCAAAAGTGACGATAAAAGGATTCAGCCACATATATTATTGAATTCCTATTAAGTAACTTATATCAGCAGTCATTCCTGAAAGTTGGACGAAGATGTGTAAAGGCGTTAAGCTACAGCAGCCTCTACCCATAGGATTTACGTGCAGAAATTCTTAAGGCATTTCTAAAGACATGACGTATTTAGTAATCTCAAATAATGTAGTTTGTTAATATGCCTCGGAAAACAGCGGCAGTTTCCGAATGCAATACAGGTAACTCACTCTATTCTGAAGACAATAGCGTTTTGCAACCGGCGTTCTACCGGCGTCAACATTCCTGATCAATCTGCAATATTTTCAAAATTGATAACTGTATTATTGCGTGGATTTTGGAGAGAAAAGAGTTTTAGGTTAGTTTATTCTGCATTCCGAAGGTTTTCGGATTATAGACTGCCCGGTTTTAACTATGTTGTCACTCACATTAAATTTAATCAAGAACGTTTCTGAAATGCCAAGTTATTGAATGATAATTTTTTCCTACTAGTTATCTTTCCCCGTTTTGGGTCTCATTTTGATCAATTGTAGACTGATTATCCAAACTTTGTATTTAGTGCCATTTTAATCGCAGAACATCTTCGTGCATGAACGTATTTGGAGAATTAACATATTCGCTATCGTAGTTTGCCAACAAGTGTATTCTCGTATAATAAAATTATACCATCTCTGATTTTTAACAGGTGCCATCAGATGCGAGTATTTCCCCAAATTATGGTAGAATGTGTATTTGTTCTATTTTCCTCATGAAGTTAGATGATGTGAAGGTCCTTTACATTTTCAGTTTCTCGACGGAAGCAAGATGGCATCTGCGCAAAAAAGTTTTCAGAGGAATGTACAAGCTGTTAGTACAACAGAGAAGTACAGAGCTATATGTGGGATAGACGTTTTTACCTACGTGGGGGACATCAACGACGTGCCAGACGCTACAGCAGCAGTAACAGAGGAAGGAGTGGGCTTTCAGCAGGAGAGCGTCACCACACAGGCATTGGTGGGAACATGTCCTGAACTAAGGCGAAAACGTGACAAAATGAAAATGAAATCTCGAAGGTTGAAGGCATGGACAGTGAGAACGAGCACACTGAATGCCGAATCAAGGTTCCGATACATCTTCCATGCTGTGTTGGGAACTCAAGAAGATGAATACTGGGTTGAGGGGATGAAGAAACTCTACAAAGCGCTGTTCAAGAAAGCCGAGAAATACAAAATTCATACTCTGGCTTTACCTTTGCTTGGTTCGAGTATGTAGATACTCAATTATATATGTGGTGCAAAACGGGACTTTAATCGCTATTTAGTAAGCTCACTAATTCATTTAGCAAGCTTACTAATTTGATCGATTTAGTAAGCTTACTAAATGAATTACTAAATGAGTTACTAAATAGAAACGATTTATTAAGCTTACTAAATCAAATCCGGTTTCACGATTTAGTAAGCTTACTTATTCATTTCCGGTTTGTTAACACCTCAAGAATTGACTGCTCCCAAGAACGATCAGACAGGCTTATTTAGACAAGCGACAGTATTCGATGAACAAATAATTATATACACGTACAGTGTTCATTCTAGATTGTAGATCACTCAGATAATATTTGAACAAGCACATTAAATAGAACGTTGTTGTGAAATGTTTCTGTAACTGTGGTGGCGAACAGTGGAACACATTAAATACACTGTAGCGAGAACATTAGCAATGGTAAAGCATTGCTTGGAACGTTGCCCACAAGCTACTACTATATATACATCACGTTTTTACCATGGGAAATTATCCCGCCATTTTACCGCATTGGAGGGAGTAATCATTATTTGGTTTTAATAAGGAAAATAAAAAATTTAATTAGTAAGCTTACAAAATAAATAAGTAAGCTTACTAAATCGATAGAATTAGTAAGCTTACTAAATGAATTAGTAAGCTTACTAATTCAGGCATGTATTTAGTAAGTTTACTAAATCGAATTAGTAAGCTTATTAATTTATATACTATAAATTAAGCTTTCTAAGTACATGCCTGAATTAGTAAGCTTACAAAAAAGCGATTAAAGTCCCGTTTGGCACCCCATAATTATATTGGTATCATCTGATACAGCAATAAATGGTGTTTGAACTGATTCAATCAGACATCCTTTACATTTGAAATTCGAATGTATTTCATCGATAGTGTAGATTTGAATTTACATCTGTAATTTACAACTTTCGACAATCACGTGTATCTTTTCATACGAATATTGAAAGTTATATACCCAGTAAAAGACTTGTTTCCTGGTCCCATTTGGATTGATCGATATATATAATATTCCTCCATCTTGTCTACAAAATGTAGTTGCAGTGAATGACAATTGATAGATTAAAGTATACATTTGAATGTTGATTTAGGGAAAGGTATAATATGAAGATGTATGATGTTTTGGAGAATTGGAATTTCAGCAGCCACGAGACCCTTTCTTATAAGTATAAAATCCAGTTCACCTTGTTGTAATAATCAGTTATCAGTAATCAGTAATCAGTAATAATCAGCATTTAAATCTATCTCTAGAAATGAGTTCTTTTTGCTTTACCTTTAAGGTAGGGCTGGTGCTGAAGCAGTTCGAGCTGTCACAGAGAATATCACACTGATACGAGGCCGTCGAAATCTCCAGAATATCTATCTTCTAACTCTGGACCAACAACATGCAGACACCATGGCGACATTCTGCAAACTGTATTTCCAGAATCCCTCTGCTGTACAACCACGCATGAATGAGTTTGGAGGTCCAAAATGGCGAGAGCGTGGAATGCAAAAAGGTAACAAATCTTGTTATACTAATTCACATGACCACTCGTACAGAGACCGAGCCATATCAGGCACGGTTGCTAGGGTTAGTGAAAAACATCACTGAGTGGAGACGGATCAACGAGAGGTCAATCCAGTCAATCAAGAACAGCTGTTGACCAGTTTTTTTGCAGCTGCTCAACATCAGTCTACACAGAAATACACAAAACCTCCCAACCATTACATAGTGTGACGGGTTGGTCTTCATTACGCCACTTGCCATACATAAAAAACAGCCTCAGCCCAAATTGGGCAGTACATACATGTATCTTCTTAATTACGCCACTTGCCATACATAAAACACAGCCTTAGCCCAAATTGGGCAGTACATACATGTATCTTCTTCATTACGCAACATGCCATACATAAAACACAGCCTCAGCCCAAATTGGGCAGTACATACATGTGTATTCTTCATTACGCCACTTGCCATACATAAAACACAGCCTCAGCCCAAATTGGGCAGTACATACATGTATCTTCTTCATTACGCAACATGCCATACATAAAACACAGCCTCAGCCCAAATTGAGCAGTATATCCATGTATTTTCTTCATTACGCCACTTGCCATACATAAAACACAGCCTCAGCCCAAATTGGGCAGTACATACACGTGTATTCTTCATTACGCCACTTGCCATACATAAAACAAAGCCTCAGCCCAAATTGGGCAGTACATACATGTATCTTCTTCATTACGCCACTTACCATACATAAAACACAGCCTAAGCCCAAATTGGGCAGTATATACATGTATCTTCTTCATTACGCCACTTGCCATACATAAAACACAGCCTCAGCCCAAATTGGGCAGTACATACATGTATCTTCTTCATTACGTCACTTGCCATACATAAAACACAGCCTCAGCCCAAATTGGGCAGTACATACATGTATCTCCTTCATTACGCCACTTGCCATACATAAAACAAAGCCTCAGCCCAAATTGGGCAGTACATACATGTATCTCCTTCATTACGCCACTTGCCATACATAAAACAAAGCCTCAGCCCAAATTGGGCAGTACATACATGTATCTTCTTCATTACGCCACTTACCATACATAAAACACAGCCTCAGCCCAAATTGGGCAGTATATACATGTATCTTCTTCATTACGCCACTTGCCATACATAAAACACAGCCTCAGCCCAAATTGGGCAGTACATACATGTATCTTCTTCATTACGTCACTTGACATACATAAAACACAGCCTCAGCCCAAATTGGGCAGTACATACATGTATCTCCTTCATTACGCCACTTGCCATACATAAAACACAGCCTCAGCCCAAATTGGGCAGTACATACATGTATCTCCTTCATTACGCCACTTGCCATACATAAAACAAAGCCTCAGCCCAAATTGGGCAGTACATACATGTATCTCCTTCATTACGCCACTTGCCATACATAAAACACAGCCTCAGCCCAAATTGGGCAGTACATACATGTATCTTCTTCATTACGCCACTTGCCATACATAAAACACAGCCTCAGCCAAATTGGGCAGTACATACATGTGTCTTCTTCATTACGCAACATGCCATACATAAAACACAGCCTCATCCCAAATTGGGCAGTACATACATGTATCTTCTTCATTACGCCACTTGCCATACATAAAACACAGCCTCAGCCCAAATTGGGCAGTACATACATGTATCTCCTTCATTACGCCACTTGCCATACATAAAACAAAGCCTCAGCCCAAATTGGGCAGTACATACATGTATCTTCTTCATTACGCCACTTGCTATACATAAAACACAGTCTCAGCCCAAATTGGGCAGTACATACATGTATCTTCTTCATTACGCAACATGCCATACATAAAACACAGCCTCAGCCCAAATTGGGCAGTACATACATGTATATTCTTCATTACGCCACTTGCCATACATAAAACACAGCCTCAGCCCAAATTGGGCAGTACATACATGTATCTTCTTCATTACGCCACTTGCTATACATAAAACACAGTCTCAGCCCAAATTGGGCAGTACATACATGTATCTTCTTCATTACGCAACATGCCATACATAAAACACAGCCTCAGCCCAAATTGGGCAGTACATACATGTATATTCTTCATTACGCCACTTGCCATACATAAAACACAGCCTCAGCCCAAATTGGGCAGTACATACATGTATCTTCTTCATTACGCCACTTACCATACATAAAACACAGCCTCAGCCCAAATTGGGCAGTATATACATGTATCTTCTTCATTACGCCACTTGCCATACATAAAACACAGCCTCAGCCCAAATTGGGCAGTACATACATGTATCTTCTTCATTACGTCACTTGCCATACATAAAACACAGCCTCAGCCCAAATTGGGCAGTACATACATGTATCTCCTTCATTACGCCACTTGCCATACATAAAACAAAGCCTCAGCCCAAATTGGGCAGTACATACATGTATCTCCTTCATTACGCCACTTGCCATACATAAAACAAAGCCTCAGCCCAAATTGGGCAGTACATACATGTATCATCTTCATAACGTCACTTGCCATACATAAAACACAGCCTCAGCCCAAATTGGGCAGTACATACACGTGTATTCTTCATTACGCCACTTGCCATACATAAAACAAAGCCTCAGCCCAAATTGGGCAGTACATACATGTATCTTCTTCATTACGCCACTTGCTATACATAAAACACAGTCTCAGCCCAAATTGGGCAGTACATACATGTATCTTCTTCATTACGCAACATGCCATACATAAAACACAGCCTCAGCCCAAATTGGGCAGTACATACATGTATCTCCTTCATTACGCCACTTGCCATACATAAAACACAGCCTCAGCCCAAATTGAGCAGTACATACATGTATCATCTTCATAACGCCACTTGTCATACATAAAACAAAGCCTCAGCCCAAATTGGGCAGTACATACATGTATCTTCTTCATTACGCCACTAGCCATACATAAAACACCGCCTCAGCCCAAATTGGGCAGTACATACATGTGTCTTCTTCATTACGCCACTTGCCATACATAAAACACAGCCTCAGCCCAAATTGGGCAGTACATACATGTATCTTCTTCATAACGCCACTTGCCATACATAAAACACAGCCTCAGCCCAAATTGGGCAGTACATACATGTGTCTTCTTAATTACGCCACTTGCCATACATAAAACACAGCCTCAGCCCAAATTGGGCAATACATACATGTACCTTCTTCATTACGCCACTTGCCATACATAAAACACAGCCTCAGCCCAAATTGGGCAGTACATACATGTGTCTTCTTAATTACGCCACTTGCCATACATAAAACACAGCCTCAGCCAAATTGGGCAGTACATACATGTGTCTTCTTAATTACGCCACTTGCCATACATAAAACACAGCCTCAGCCCAAATTGGGCAGTACATACATGTGTCTTCTTCATTACGTACAGGTTCACATACACATTTCACAAGACCACATGGCCGGGCAGGACTCTCGATTTGAGTTACCTCCCTTCTGTAAAATATTGGGGAAAAGATAAGCACCCTTATTCGCGCGAAACAAAACCTTGTAAGAGTAACATAAATGACAGGCTGACAGCCGTAACAATGTAGCATCAGCCTAAACCCGCCGCTTGCTTAGTAAAATTTCGCACATCCTGCGATTGAACGAAAAATATGGACATTTGCATGTTTTTATCCCAAATTATTCACTGAAGATTCATGTTATGCTTAGATTGTTAATTGAATGTAAAATTACTTCCCACAGTGTGAAAATCAATCTTTGGGATACATGATCACAATCTAATCTGATACAGGAAGATGTTATTGACACGCAATATATACACAGTAAAAAAAGCACCCCCAAATTAAAAGTTGTATACCATTTTGGATTTTATGATAATGTTATTCAATTCGATAGACAGGCCAAATATGGTATTCTGGATGGGAACTGGTGTGGTTTCTGTTATGGAACGGTTCTCACGAACGGAGCTATTGGCATGCATATCATGCAACCCATGATTTCAGCAAAATGCAGTTTCACCCTTCGACTTACCATGGCTAAATAAACGCCTTTTACGGCTTCAATGTCAGTTCAATACACAAAATTCATGAACAATGCCACGAAGGAGATTGTCCGAGGCAACGAGATGGCAAATTATTGGACAGCATTTAGCAGGTTTCTCGTACAAGGAAATTGGGAGAAGAACTGGTTACCACTATTCGGTCATCAGTCGTTTACTGAGGAAACATGCCCAAACTAACCATGTTCTCGGTCGACCACGTTCCGGAAGGCCCCGAGCTACCACATTGCAAGAGGACAGGAACCTATTGCGTCATCAACGACGTCAACCGTTTGGGTCAAGAACCGTCTTGAAACAAGCCTGGCTACCCTATAGACGTATCAGCAATCAGACCGTGAGGAACCGCCTCAAAGCAGCAGGTTTAAGGTCTCGACGTGTCATCAGACGTCCGAACCTTACTAATCCTCATAAACGGGATCGTAGGATGTGGTGTGGTGACCGGCAGCGTTGGAACCTGAGGTCATGGAGACGTATCCACTGGTCAGACGAAAGTCGCTTCCTCCTCCAAACCGTTGACGGGCGAATCAGAGTTTGGAGAGTCAAGAACAGTCGATACACACCAAGGAACATTCTTCCAAGGGTTCCATATGGTGGAGGATCCGTTATGGTGTGGGGTTGCTTTTCTTTTGATTGCAAGTTGGCTTTGGTGACACTACAAGGCGCACTTACCGGCGCCCGCTACATTGCATAAGTGTTGGATCCAGTTGTGATTAACCATTTTGATGATCACAGACTTGCAACTCGACCCCTGTTCATGGATGATCATGCTCGGCCTCACCGTTCACGAGCTGTGACTCAACATCTGGAGAACAATGCTGTTTCTCGTATCCCCTGGCCAGCATTGTCTCCAGATTTGAATCCCATCGAGCATGTCTGGGACATGATTGGTCGACGTCTACAGAGAAGGAACCCTGCTCCACACAATCTAAGACAACTGGAGGCCGCACTTCACGATGAGTGGCAGCAAATCCCCAATGAAGAATTAAAGAACCTTGTCAGGGGTATGCCCAGAAGACTGGCAGCAGTTCTTCAGGCTCGCGGTGGCAGCACACGATATTGACACTAAATCGTTCCTAAGACAATGGCACGGGTTATTCAGTATGATTTCTTCATCAAGTTCAGCCGTCAAACTTGAAATGACAATACATTTACGAGTCTGTTTTGTTCACCATTTTCCAGTCAATTTTTGTTTCCTGTTTTTGGTCATTTGAAATCTCTGAAGATTACACCAAAATGTCAACGAATAAAACAATTAATTACACTTGCTCCTGAAATTCGTTTTTCCCCTGTGGGATCTTTAGTTTTGCTATAATGGGTCTCTGAAACATACCCCTATCAATAAAAAGAAGGGGGTGCTTAACCTTTTTTACTGTGTTTATAATTACCTTGTACCAACTGCATGGACAACTCGCGAACAGATTAACATTACTAAAGATAGTAACTAAACTCAGTGAAATTTCATTTTAGCTGGAACCAGCTCCCCGTGAGTGTTTTAATTTGCACCATTTGAAATTAAATTCTTCTGTTGAACTCAATGTCAAGATCATGTTTATGTACCTAAGTATCGCATATGTTTCATCACTTGTAATGACAATGAATCTGTTTGTAAATTATAACTCATGGGATTAATGACCAAACATAATTTTATTTAGACTTTGGCTCAATAGATACCCACTCTACAGTGCACTAATACATACATAATGTGTACAGAGTACGAGACAGTGCAAGAATTATTTATTATAAATAATTCTTAAAATAAATTTAGGTTTATATTACATGTATAAAGTATAAATTATCATAAGACCGTGTTTATTACAAAAATCACAAAATCTACTGTATCTATGATGTATGAATATTTGAAAAGCGATCATATTCAATCTTTAATTTATCAGGTGACTTTGAGAAATTTAACTTTACTCTTGATTAGTTCGGCGCTCTCCAAGCCACACTACAAACACACCTACTTGACACAACATGGTAATATCTAAATTGAAATGATACTTTCCCGGGCTGAAACCGAACACAGAATGAAAGTAAAAAAAGCTTATACAACAGATAACAACGTGGGAGAAATTAGTATTTTGATTAATTATGAAAAACTGAAATCAATTGAATAATACTGAATAACATCTAGTTTATAAAAATATGAGGCAACACTGAGATCACGTTATGCTCAAATTTGGAGAATGACTCAAACTGTTATGAAGATGAATTTACTTGAATTGTTAGGATATACCAAGGAACTAGAGGAGTTAAGAGAAGTGGCTAGGACGAAAGGCTTTACCTGGAAGGAGACTGGGAGTGGGAGAGATATATTCACCTCACTCAGCCAGCAGCTGACCTACGTACTGAGGGAGGAGATAGACCCTGGGCACCTGCGGGTCGTAGTAGCTCACTACTTGAGGAGCTGTCAGTCGGTGAGATGAAGCCCCCCCCCCCCCCCCACCCCCCCCCCCCCCCCTACGAAGTAAGCGGGGGTATATAGCGGTCATTCCGCCCGTCCTAAATTTTCTCAAAAACCGTCAAAGGTACATCAACCAAACTTTGTACAGTTGTTAACCATGTTCTTCCCATCACGTACAGACAATTTTCCGTTTTCTGTGATTTAAATGTTTGTTTTATTGTGCTCAATCCGGACAAGTTTTCTCGGCAACTATTACATCTAGGTGAATGAAATTTAAATGTAGGTAGTCTAGATGATACTCTTCATCGAGTTTAAAGTTCAGTTCCGAAACATTATTTTTTACGGAGTTATTGCCCTTGAATCTGTAATTGAAGTTGGTACAAATACCACTGTGATGCCCTAATGGGAACAATTAAGTTACCTGAAAATATCATTTGGATGAATGAAATTTTGTAATAACAAAACCAGTTCCCAAAAATATTTTTGACAAATCTGTTTTTTTTAAACATAGTACCCTTGACACCTATAATGCTCAATGGACGGATAGCCGATGGCGGGGGTATGTGAGCCATGCTCACTTTTTTTAATCCAGGAATCTACTAATACATTCATTTATATACCATAATACCAATTTAACACTCTTTGATTTGAGTAGAACGCCCCCGCATAAGGAAGTATATAGGCCTTATGCCCCTATTTCACTACGACCCGAATTGCCACGAATCGCCACGAATTGAAAGATTTGCACTTTCGTGAACATTCGTAGATAATTCGTAATTGTTCGTGATATTCGTAAATGATTCCTAGTTGATTCGGCAACATTATTGTAATTCGTGGCATTCGTGGAAAAAATTTTGTTTGTCAAAAGATTTTCACGAATCATCTACGAATTTTCGGTTAAAATATAATCCGTATTTTCACCTAGTGAAATAACATGTTATTCTGCTCAGTGGAAAAATACGTTCAATAATATGACGCAATCGTAAAAATAGGATGATGTCATTGGAAGACCGTGATAAAGCTAGGAAATCATGGATGCTTCATTCATAATATGAACGTTATTTAGAAACATATTTTCTTCAATCTAATCAATAGAACATCTCGTAGGTAGAAATAATATATGCCTAGTAAATATGGCTACATTTCTTCAATAGTTACCTTATAAGTCAATTGTTAGAGACGTTAGTGTAGCTGGCCGTCGCAAGAGACTTTTTTGTAAACGCTTTTAAAATTACACTAGAAAGTGTGACTTTTACAAAATTCATGCAGTTTTGTTTACAATTCTTGATGAAACTCGTTTCTTTAAAGTCATTTAACGCACTCCCACGCTTACCGTGATAAATATATATTGGCTCTACTTTGAAGCTTTTCTCAACATAACAACCTTAAAGAGCTCTTATAAAGAAAACAGAGAAGTTAACAATTCTTAAATCCCCATCCTTAGTTGTACTGATGTCTGGTTTGTTAGCTTCCAGGCATAGTGTTAAAGTTGTCTGCGTGCATGTATCTTATGTTACAGAATAAAGATAACAGTGTGGAGGGATTTTTAAAGGGAACAAGTTTAGAAGAGGTCCTAACCTCTATTGAGAAGGGAGACAACGTTGAAAGTGACATCATCATCAGCGCTGTATGCAACGCCTTGAACTTGGAGGTTCTCATGTTAGCAGCATCTGGAGAGGAACTACTGTTCCAGCCATTCGGGGAAAAGGAGTTTCTTCCACAGATTGTTCTTGGAGCTATTTCTGAAAAACGTTTTGTCAACATTCAACACGAAGAGAGTAAGAACTTATCCTTCTCAGCTTAAAATCAGATGAAGGGTTATGACACACACATACATCAATCAACACATCCGCTTCACGTGAGTAGATAACTTATGTGGGTTAAATAAACCTTCCACAGCTTTCTTTGGAGTATACCTTCCACGAACTCTGACCCTAGTTGACCTCTGAACTAAGAACACCCTATGACGTACATATATACATAAGAGTTCACAGGTCAGGTAGTAGGTGAAAGTGTTCTTAGTTCAGAGGTCAAGTAAGGTCAGACTTCGTGGAAGGTATACTCCAAAGAAACCTGTGGAAGGTATATTTAACCCACATAAGTTATCTACTCACTTGAAGGGGGTTGAGGGAGAATGATACCTATTATTACTATTAGAAGCTAATCACAAGTGTGGAAAGAATATATGCAAGTCTTTAAAACAGGCAAATGCAAAGGTTCTAACTTGAACAATTCAAATTTGTGAAGACGTGCCTTGAAGATATATATTATAAATTACAAATTTGGAATTCCTTATCATTTGACGTGTTATACTGTATGTACTATACCTATTCAAAACAGAGTTTATTTTTGCAAAACCTTTGCGTAGGTCGTGTTGCTCCGGATATACCGACAAGATGGAGTCTGAATTCCAAAGACACAGAACTTATAACTCTCCGGGCCGAGTCTGTAGAGTTCCAGGCAGTTCAACAGAGTTTCCTCAGCAGCATCGGGGGGTCGAAGTACCGCAATGTGATACAGGTCGAATATGTTATAGCTCTTTGCAGCTATCACCCTTCAATATATGAGAATACATCGTTTTCGTTATATTGAATTGTATAACCAAGAACAAAGATTTTGTTACTTTGTAAATATCAGGTGTTTCACCTGTCTAATCTATCACACAGAGTTTACACAGTATTTAGCTGTCGTTTTCCGAAAATGTTTTATTGGTGTTAAGTTTATGAATTATTCGTCTTATAATTTTATAATTTTTATCACCAGATAAAACGTGTACAGTCAACGATCCAGTGGAAGCATTTTAACATTTCTCGTAAAGAAATGGCACACAGATATCACGATATGACATCAGAAAGGCGTTTATGGCATGGAACTTCAGAGGAATCAATCAGTCTCATTTGCAAAGAAGGGTTCAACCGCAGTTTCTGTGGCAAGAATGGTAAACAAGCTTTGAACGTCCTGGTTACTCCAGTCTTATGGAGAAAGTTAATAAATTACTTTTGAAAATACTGTTATTCTGGTGGATTTTTTAAAGGATGCAATGATCTAAATGAATAGTGTGAAGATAGAATGGTGCTTATATCAGTATTATACCTTGTTCTTCAGCTACACTTTACGGAGAAGGAGTGTACTTCAGCGAAGCTTCAAGTTACGCAGCCCACGACACCTACTCGGTTCCTGGAGAGGACGGCTTCAAGTACATGTTCCGAGCACGAGTTCTGACAGGTCATTACACCAAGGGGGAACGCGGCATGAAGGTTCCTCCCTGGTTCGATGAGAAGGAAAAAGTGCGGTTTGATTCTGCTGTAGATCATGTTGACAAACCAACCATGTTTGTCATTTTTCACGACACCAAAGCTTATCCAGAATACATAATCAAGTTTAAATAGAAAATGTACATTAGATCGAAGCATGTCAATTGTTGATACTAACGCAGTTGAACGAATTGTGCATCCGTTATGAGACGAGATCTCATCGGACATAACCTGGATGAAATTTTAGCTTTACATGATTGTATCCAAGCAGATTTTATCATTTACATGGATGATGTGTGACTCTTTCTTAGTTGTTTACCAGTGCATTGTAGAGAGAATGTTAAGTATGTTTTGATTGATAACTTTATTAGCAGCGCCGACTTAGTCGGGGCTGCTATCAGTTTCAGTGCACTTTCCCCCGCCGGCGCCGGCGCGTTTTGTATTGGCTACATTTTTTTCCAAGAAGGTTTTATACAAAGTTAAGTTATAACCCTGGGGAAAAATCCTTGTCAACACTTTGACTAATACTAACTTGAATATTTATTTGTGCTAACACGCTCTTTATTTGGTTTATATCAACTATTGAGAAAGACGAAATTTTGTAAATGTTTTCGGTAAAATCTGTCAAAGGTCAAGGTCACAGCGAGGTCATGACTTCAGCATGCTTTGCGAATATCCTTTTAAAACCCCCCACTTTGATTCATTACATTATTGTTATACGCAATGAAAAGTGGACATTGATTGTGTGACCTTGAAAGGTCAAGGGCACGATATATTGTCAAGATCACCAGTTCCCAAATAACTAAATAACCTTTTCCAAGAAGGTTTTAAGACCTCATAGATTCCTTCTTACATTCTTGGGGAATTATTCTTACATGTTCATATTCAAGGTCAAAGGTCAAGTTACGAGTTCTGAAATCACTAAAAGAAATCGTTATAAACGTTGTAACTTGAACTATTTTCGTAATATTAAATTATTATTTGATAAATATCGACTATGGAGAAAGACCAAGATTTGAAAAGGTTTTCGCTTATATCCGTAAAAATTCAAGGTCACACCGAGGTCACAACTTAAGCGACACTTGCAAATATGCCTTATTTCAACTATTTTCACTTTGAATCATTACACGAATGTTATAAACGATGAAAATGATCATTGATTGTGTGACCTCGAAGGTCAATGGTCAAGGTCACTGGTTCTGAAACCATTAAATACATTTTTTTCCAATAAAGTTTTAAATACCTTATATACAAAGCTTCCTTCTTATACATCTAGGGAATTATTTTGACATGTACTTTTTCAAAGTCAAAAGTCAAGGTCATGAGTACTGAAATCACTTAAAGAAATATTGTAAACATGGTAACTTTTAGCCTCTTATTTGGTATATATATCAACTACAGAGAGGGATCAAGATTTGAAAAGGTTTTTAAATCCATCAAAGGTCAAGGTCACAGCGAGGTCACAATTTAAGCAGGTCTTTTTTTGGTACAAGTGATAATTCATTGAAGGTCAAAAATCAAGGTCACGGGATATCTGTTAAAGCCATGTTAATCCTTTGATCAAGATTTGAAATCAGATATAGGTTTTAACAACAAACTCGTGTTAAGTGACCCCAGTGATGATTCAAAATGCAACTTGTTAGGAATAACTTAAGTGATTAAAAAATTTTCGCCCCAAAATTGCCATTTTATTGTGGCTGTGGAGAAGGCGGAACAGGGAAAGACGAAACCCTCAGTTTTGGGTTGCTCTGCTTTTGTGGTGTGCCGCAATCGCTAATCTAGTTGAATACATTTGAACCTATTTGATGATTAGCACACACCCTAATTGCCATTATGGTGATAATTACCTTATTAGTATATGATGTGTATTTATGAATATTTATTGCATTATTGCTACATTAGATATACATACATGTTATTAAAAACAATTTAATTACTAACCTGATTAGATATTATTATGATGCCTGAGAGGGGCCATTTCAATTTCGTGTCAAAATTCAAGCACAAAATTGCGAAAATATTACAACGAAACCGCAAAGGAGCGAAACACCCGCACAACGAAATCGCTAAGGAGCGAAACATGCTTGAAACGAAATTGCGAAACAAAATCGCTTCTCGAGGGCACAATTGATAAACAAAATTACGTCATCCTTATAAACCAGTTTTTTAAAATGATAAATGTATCAATAATTGAGTACAATGTATGATGGATACAATTGCAAATCGAACTGGTAATACGAGTGACAGATAATGATTGTGTAACTTGATATTGTTTATATTTGTTAGATAATCATTAGTAACCTTGGAATATGTCAAAATAGTAATCCCGTCAACAAGAGCTGCTATAGAGACTGAGATACACTGAGTCTACTGACTACTGACTATCAATCTACTATCACTCTTTATTCCGTAGTCAAAGGCCACATGCCTATATTATATAATACACTTATTACTTTAACATATACGATATACATATTTATGTGGTTTATAAGGATGATTTACCAACAGGTTGTGGCAGGATCTACTGGAGCGGATTAAAAATGAAACGGACACCGATTTGAAATTAAATGCAGAAACAATTATCCTTAGATTCAAAGAAAGAAGGTACGATGTTGTGAATTTCCTCTTTATTTTAACAGAAGAATACATTTTTTCAACATAATTGGCAAACATATTACCTACTCTAGCACGTTTGAGACCAAAACTGCAATACAACTATCAACTACATAAATTAAATGCATATTCACAATGCAAATACTTTTCTTTTGTCAAATTTTGGATAGCTTGCCACAACCTATTCGATTAGATAATATTTAACTTGCTGTGTTTAGATCATTTATACATATGGAAATGCTGTACCGATATCAAAAAGAAATAAAGTGATAAAGAAAGAATGATTACATATTGCGCTGCGTTCTTACTGATCATTTTTGATGTTCATAGCATGCATGGTATATAAACATGCATATTGATTTTACAGTTCAATAAAGATGAACATTTATTTGTAGCCGGATTGATATAATACAATTCTTTAAGGTATTTTCTACGTAATTTATAAAGTATATAGGCCCCTGGGCCCAAATACAGGTACATGAAAACACATATTTCGTATACAAAAATAATATTAAGTAATAATACGCACAACTTACGAGAAGTAGATAACATGAAAATAATAATTAATCGCAAGAAATTTCATTTAGCTTTTTACATCGTTTTTCATAGGCATAATAAACATAGTGGCTTAATTTTTTCAACATGTAGTTATCGTTAGTAGTAAGAATTTGTTTAAATGTATACATGTTTACATTTCTAATACTTGGCAGATATATTTTTCTTAAATCATTATAATATGGACACACAGAAATAAAATGAAATTCGTCTTCTATTCCTTCATTACAAATTGGACAAATTCTAGACAACCTATCAATTTTCTGCCATCTACCCTCATTAACTTTTAAACGTTACAGCCCCGATCGTAATTTAAAAATGCTTTTACGAAATTTAAAATCCACTATTTCAAATAAATATTTCTCCGGTGTAAGTAGACTTTTAATTTCTCTATATGTATCATATCTGGTACTGTTATTCAGTGGAGAGTTCCAATTTTGAAAAACATATCTTTTGCCCGTATTTTAAAAATATTGATAAATTGTACCCTATCTCCTATATTTTGCGAAATCCAAACGAAACCAAATCCATGAGAAAAAAGCATATTTCTAATTTCTGAGGCCCAAGTTTTATGACCGATATCATCCAAATGAAGTGACGTATTATAAGATTTCTTAGGTAAACGATCTTCATGCATATACAAAATCTTCATCCAATAGTTTAAAGTGCGCACAGCAGAATTAATATATAATGGGTATCTACCACATTCACCATACACAATCGCATTAGGTGTTTGTGGACCGACATTTAAAAAAAATCTTACAGGCAGATAAATGAATTTTTTCAATATTTTCATATCTTTTGACCCCCCAAACTTCTGAAGCATACAAAAGCATTGGTTGTTTTTGACTATCAAATATTTTAAAGAATACATCAGGCGAAAGAATTCCAAGTTTTCTCAAGTAAACACTTATTTCTGTAAGAGCTTTCTTGGCTCGTAAGGAAAGATCATCAAGTGCTTTTGTCATACTGAGATTACAAGTGAATAAAAATCCCAAATATTTATAGCTATTAACAATTTTCATTTGTACATCATTTAAGAACCACACATCGTTCTTCGATAACCTTCCACCCTTCCTAAAGATAACAATGTTTGATTTTTCCATATTCACAGTTAATCCCCATTTCTTAGTTTAAGAAGCTAAAATATGTAATTGGCACTGAAGGCCACATTGTGTGTCTGAAATTAATATTACATCGTCAGCAAAAAGTAACATCAGTATTTGAATCATATCAGGGAACATTTGAATACCATGTTTTCCATTTTGTAATATCTATATAGACAATTCATTAATGAATAATGAAAAGAGCATTGGACTAAGCATACATCCTTGTCTTAAACCGAATGGACACTCGAAGTATTCAGTTGTATTTGAATTAAATCTCACACATGATTTAACTGACTCATAAATACCCTTTAAAGCATTTAACATTTTACCACCAAGTCCGTAGTTTGATAATAGAATCCACAATCTTGATCTATCAACTGAGTCAAAAGCTTTCTGGAAGTCTATAAATGCGACATATACTTTTCTTCTTTTCTTACCTAATGATTTTTCAATAATAGAATATAATGTAAAAATATGGTCTACAGTGGAATACCCTCTTCTAAACCCAGCTTGGTTTTTCGGATACTTTGTTCATTATATTTGCCCATTGCGTAAGACGTTCATTTAATATGCTGGTGTAGACTTTGCTTACAATACTCAGAAGAGATATACCTCTATAGTTATCTGGGTTTTACATATGCTTACTTTCAGTTCTATCACATACTTTTAGACTGGCATACTGTGAAAACAAGTTGATAGATGAAATAATATAATCTATGACACTGCATCCCTGCTGTGATATATAAGTATATTTGCCAGGAATATCTCCCTCAACCCGACCATTCAATGTGTACAAGTTAAAGATAAAACAGAAATTTAGTAGCAAGTTTCCAAATCTATTTACAACCATATCTTCAGAAGAACGTGATTCTAAGGGAACTGGCTCATCTTCTGGGAAAACATTATCACACTTGTCATATTCAGACTCTGGTGGTTGATTTCCGTCTCCTATTCTCGCATTAAAATCTCCTAAAATCAAAATCTCGTATCTGTCACATAATTTTGGTTCTCGAATAACCATTCTTCTATCTGTTGTAGTAACATACATTGTTGAATAACTTTGTAATACGATGAACCTTCTGGTGGAATATAAACAGCAAATAACAAAATGTCGCGATCCAGGCATGTCTGCCTCTCACGCCAACGGCCCGGGTTCGAATCCCGGTGGAGACACCAAACATTTGTGACCTGGGTTTAATACTGTGTTGCGTCCTTGGGCAAGGCACTTCATCCACATTGCACTCAGTTCACCCAGCTGTACAAATGGGTACCTGGATATGGGAACGTATGGACCTTATCGGTCGCGCGGAGCGCTTCATAGGCAGCACTGAAAGTACGAGTCCTTCAGGGTAATAATTGTGTAGCGCCTTGAGCATGCATTGTGCATGGATATGTGCGCATTATAAATATACTATTATATTATACATATATATATATATATATATATATATATATATATATATACACATAAAGTTCACAATCGGAAGATTGTCTAACTCTCAGGTAGTAAATATGGAAAAAATAATGGATTTAGAAGTAGAAATCATCCATTTTAATGGCGAGCGCTTTCAGCTACACAGCCTCTTCAGGCCATACATAACGGATATGTATGGCCTGAAGAGGCTGTGTAGCTGAAAGCGCTCGCCATTAAAATGGATGATTTCTACTTCTAAATCCATTATTTTTTCCATATATATATATATATATATATATATATATATATATATATATATATATATATATATATATATATATATATATATATATATGAGTCATAGTTTACTGGTATAACCACAATAAAAATATCACTTAAAATGTCAATGATATATATATTCACAGGACATTTAGTAACGTGTGACACGGGTGACCTGCAGGACGGAAACAGTTGAAAAGAGCGAATTTCACGTGGGTTGCTATGGCGATTTGGGAAATTTACAAGCCTGCATGCCTCGGAAACGGTTGTTTCTGTGTAATTTGTAGATTGAAATAAAGAAATTTTGTTTCAGATTTAACTGACAAATGTTAATCCTAGTTGCACTTGTGTTTGAGACCAACTTTCATTGGATTTTAGTATGAAAATTATGTATCATGCCATTAGACTGGATTTAATCTTAGACTGGTAACACCTTTTCCTGGGTGACAGATATAGAATATATAGAACATCATACTTGTGATTTACATAGTTTGAATTGAACTCGAAGATGTCATGGAAGCGCAGTTCGAAGAACATAATGCATATTATTAAGTATGATGTTCTATATTTATTATATAGCGCTTTATTAGGCTAATTGTTGATCAAATAGTTGATCAAATTTACTGGGACGGAGTACCGCGCATAGATACACCGACGGTTGTCGACCAGCTCGACTAATGATTTCATATCTCAATTATAACTTGATTTTCTCACTGATCATCCCAGTAAAGCTTTATGGGAAAATTGCGTTGCGTTGCTTGAAATAATTTCATTCCTAAGAAAAGAAAATTAGAAACAACATTCGGGATCCAGTCTTCGATTTTCAAATGATGAAACCATGGAAATGACGCCAAAGTCATAAACGGTTGTGACATCATAATGACGCCGCATCATTGCTAGTGAAGCCTTCAGAAATGCTTTACGATTCCCTTAGCGTGGCGCTTTTTGCCATATTAATGATTATATGAGTGTCTGGTGTGATGAAAACATAAATTACAAAGAGTGAATTGGAAAAACAGTGTTGTGTACGGAAAGTTCGCAGATGTGCCGAAGTTAAGTGAAATAGAACCGTCAGCTGTGCAATATGGAATTCATCGTGCAGTACAGAAGTCGCCCATGAAAACCGTATTGAATGCCTGTATTACTTATCTTATGTTTACATGGGTATATAATAAAACACCACACTGGGTCGCTGCATTTGAAGGTTTGCTTCACTTTTCAATATAGACACATTTTGAAAAAGACTACATGGTTAAAAAACATAAAATATATAGAACAATCATGACGGGTGTTGTCATGGTTGGGTGAACGCTATTGTAATATGATCAAAACTAATGCGATTGATATATGTACAATATTTAAAAGTTAATTAGCACTAACTAATTACAATTAAGACATAAATACATTGAGTATGTCCCCGTCACATTATTAATGATTTAGAAATTGATAAGCAGACAGCTTTACGTATCATTAAGCACACCAAAGACAAGAGACAATCATCCTACAATTAAAAATTCAAAAGACTAAAAGATACTAAAATACTACAAGATTACTAAAAAGGCAATATTCAAGCCTATATAAATATTCTCAATATAAGCACGTCATTAGACTCTCCTTCTGCGTGCACAATAAAATGTACTGAAAGACAGGACCCAGTTTCATACTCAAACTAGCCAGAAACACATAGGTACGTTGGGTAAAAGTTGCAATACTTGTCTACGCGGTATGCTTAAAACATCCACTTGCACAATCAGAATTTTCCAAAAATAATATCTTTCAAGTTGAGAAACACTTTGAAATAGAGATGAAAAAAATATTTTCTCCCTAAAAAATATTAGCCTCCCCTGTTGCTACGGGCCTGTAGTTGGAAAACCTGACCATTTCTTTCAAATGCTTAACTGAAGTATTCGATATCTGCGAATCTAACTTGTGAGTGGCATTTCACTTCACAGACTTCGCAAACATTCCCGGGATGAGACTCGGTGTAAAAAGATATCAACGACAAAAAGGTATAATTGAAATCAATCTATTGAAAAACAAAATTCACTTTAAACGTTGAATATAACTTAAACATGTAAACAACACAATAAACCTTCACGCTCCTTCAGAGTCGTCACTTCCACACCGCTCGTCAGTTGCCTCGATCTGACCGTGACGTCACATGTTTCCTAGTTTCACTTTCGTTTTGGAGTTGTGCACCTCACACTGACAGCCAGGAGGCTCGGAGAGACCACTTTCTGCACATAAACGCAGAAATCTTCAACCCAGCCGACGCGAGACACATGGTAAGAGAACAATGCATCAGTACAAGAGCTGTAGTACACGGTACAGGTGGGTGTAATCACACTCAGGTCGCGCTAGGTAGAAGCTAGATCGAACCAGGAAGTGGGTCGTGATATCGTCTCAGTCACACAACATGGCTGCCAGGCTGGTCTGTCTATACACTGACGGGGAGAGTGTTTGTGAGTGTTGACTGTTCCAGTTCCAAACATGACGTGTTCAGTGATGAATCGTCGTCTCTACTAAATGGAAAATCTTAAATAGTATTTCTGAGATGTCTATGGCTTTAAGAACATATTTTACTAATTCTTCAACTATGTGAGCAATTATGTAAGCAAAACCATCATAATATAGATTTTGATTGCATTATTTGCTTAGAATTAACAAACACGAATTCAAACTCCACAATTTTATGTTTTCATTTGCAATTTTAATCTGGTCAATTCAATAACTTTCACTTTCGATTTAACTTTGTTAAATGGAGTTATCTCCCTTATACCATGCTTTCATCTATACTGCAGTTCAAACAGAAAGTATATTGTGCGACCTGCAGTTTGGCATGTTTGTTGCTCGGGATATCTTAATGGAATATTGAAGCTATCGGGTAACATGTTTGGTTTGATAATTGTATACAGTCTGACAGTAATTGACTATGATTGAAACTCTCATTTTATTTAATCGACCGTGACTCTAATGGTTGCTCTGATGACCGGTATGTTAACTTGTAGACTAATCAATAATCGCCACATGAAGGTGATTAGAAGCTAATTCAAAATTGGCAAAGTTGTGCAGCTAATCAGATCGTTCGAATGGATATCAACTGCAGAGTAACGCTCACCGGAGTGGTGTTTGTAGTCGATTTTTTTTAGTTTGAAAGCTATTAAAAATATCTAAAGGGGTGATATATGGCGGAAATCAGTCGGGTTTTGCGGAGAAATGTAAGGTGATAGGTACGTGCGCTCATTTGGAAATGTCACCAATTCTTAGCGTAAATATTGACCTAAGGTTAAATGGACCCTCAGATCGACAATATGGCTGCTCTTGCTGTTTTACTCTATGTAAAATATGGGGTGAAGGTTTTTTTTTACCTACGTATTATCTACGTTTTAATTATGATATCGAGTTCCTGTGTCTTCACAGTTCAGAATGTATTTATTTTAAAAAGAAGAAAAAAGAGTGTGAATAGAAATGAACCAAGGACCTGTGGATTTATATTGATAAATGTTTTAAACATGGAACGTTCCATTGTCCTGACTGTGCATTAGTTCATTTACCTGATACATTTGCTATGCTCATTTTTAGCTCATCAGGCCTGAAAGGCCCGATGGGCTTATGGCATGGCATGGCGTCCGACCTTTTTTCATCCTCATCTCCAGTTCCAAAAGGTCTAGAAAGCTGATAAGTTGTGTGCAGACTCCTTGGGTAAATGGGATTCTAAATTGTAGATTTCGTGACCCCAAGACCCTAAATTGGGTCACAGGGGTCACAACTTTAAAAACCTATGTTCATCTTCTTCTCCAGTTCCAAAAGGTCTAGAAAGCTGAAAAGTTGTGTGCAGACTCCTTGGGTAATGGGGATTCTAAAATTGAGATTTCGTGACCCCATGACCCCAAATGGGGTCACAGGGGTCACAACCTTTAAAACCTATTTTCATCTTCTTCTCCAGTTCCAAAAGGTCTAGAGAGCTGAAAAGTTGTGTACATACTCCTTGGCTAAATAGGGATTCTAAATTGTAGATTGTAGATTGTAGATTGTAGATTGCGTGACCCCAAATGGGGTCACAGGGGTCAAAACCTTAAAAAATATATTATACCCCCGCTACGAAGTAGTCGGGGGTATATAGCGGTCAGCACGTCCGTGCGTCCGTCCGTGCGTCCGTCCGTGCGTCCGTGCGTCCGTCCGGTTTTTGTTCCGCTCATAATTCTGAAACCAGTTGCTCAAATTTGAAGAAATTTGATATGTACAATCACCATGATGTGTACATCTGCCTTTTGTATGTTTCATACCCTCATTTGCATAATTTATGCAAATTTTCTCCGTTTTTTGACTTTGCCATTCACAAATACTAATTGTTCAAATGTCTTGTAACTTGATACATATAATCATCACGATGTGTACATCTGCCTTTTGTTTGTTTCATATCCTCATTTGCATAATTTATGCAAATTTTCCCCGTTTTTGACTTAACCATTCACACTTTTTGTTCCACTCATAACTCAAATACTAATTGTTCAAATGTCTTGTAACTTGATACATATAATCATCATGATGTGTACATCTGCCTTTTGTATGTTTCATACCCTCATTTGCATAATTTATGCAAATTTTCTCCGTTTTTTGACTTTGCCATTCACAAATACTAATTGTTCAAATGTCTTGTAACTTGATACATATAATCATCACGATGTGTACATCTGCCTTTTGTTTGTTTCATATCCTCATTTGCATAATTTATGCAAATTTTCCCCGTTTTTGACTTAACCATTCACACTTTTTGTTCCACTCATAACTCAAATACTAATTGTTCAAATGTCTTGTAACTTGATACATATAATCATCACGATGTGTACATCTGCCTTTTGTTTGTTTCATGTCCTCATTTGCATAATTTATGCAAATTTTCTCCGTTTTTGACTTAACCATTCACACTTTTTGTTCCACTCATAACTCAAATACTAATTGTTCAAATGTTACGAAACTTGATACATATAATCATCACGATGTGTACATCTGCCTTTTGTATGTTTCATACCCTCATTTGCATAATTTATGCAAATTTTCTCCGTTTTCGACTTTGCCATTCACAGTTTTTGTTCCACTCATAACTCTGAAACAAGTTGTTCAAATGTTACGAAACTTGATATGGACAATCATCATGATGTGTACATCTGCCTTTTGTATGTTTCATACCCTCATTTGCATAATTTATGCAAAATTTCTTTGTTCATCTTCGCCATTCACACTTTTTGTTCCACTCATAACCCAGACACTAAGTGTTCAAATGTTCGAAACCACTGATGTGTACATCTGTCATTTTTATATTTCATACCCTCATTTGCATATTTAATGCCATTTTTCAAATTTTCGACTTTTCCTTTTAAAACATGCTTACAAGTGTAATACTTACTCTGCTTTAATAATACTTATATATAATGGTCTGTTCATACAAAAGTTTAAACATTGATGCCCTTTTGCTATTTTCAAACATTTCTCTTTGACCAATGTTAAAAGCGGGGGTATCATGAGTTAGCTGTGCTCACTAATTCTCTTGTTTTCATTTTCTTCTCCAGTTCCAAAAGGTCTAGAAAGCTGAAAAGTTGTGTGCAGACTCCTTGGGTAATGGGGATTCTAAATTGTAGATTTCGTGACCCCATGACCCCAAATTGGGTCACAGGGGTCACAACCTTTTAAACCTATTATCATCTTCTTCTCCAGTTCCAAAAGGTCTTGAGAGCGGAAAAGTTGTGTGCAGACTCCTTGGGTAATGGGGATTCTAAATTGTAGATTTCGTGACCCCATGACCCCAAATGGGGTCACAGGGGTCAAAACCTTAAAAAACTTATTTTCATTTTCTTCTCCAGTTCCAAAAGGTCTAGAAAGCTGAAAAGTTGTATGCAGATTCCTTGGGTAATGGGGATTCTAAATTGTAGATTTCGTGACCCCATGACCCCAAATTGGGTCACAGGGGTCACAACCTTTAAAAAACTATTTTCATCTTCTTCTCCAGTTCCAAAAGGTCTGGAGAGCTGAAAAGTTGTGTACAGACTCCTTGGCTAATGGGGATTCTAAATTGAAGATTTCGTTACCCCATGATCCCAAATGGGATCACAGGGGTCAAAACCTTAAAAAACTTATTTTCATTTTCTTCTCCAGTTCCAAAAGGTCTAGAAAGCTGAAAAGTTGTGTGCAGACTCCTTGGCTAATGGGGATTCTAAATTGAAGATTTCGTTACCCCATGATCCCAAATGGGTCACAGAGGTCAGATCTTTAAAAACCTATTTTCCCCTTTTTCTCCAGTACCAAAAAGTCTAGAAAGCTGAAATGTCAAGTGCAAACTTTTAAGAAAGAGACCCCATGGCCCAAATATGGGTAGCAGGGGTCACGACCCAAATAAAACTTTTACGAAATCTATCCCTCTCCCCTGAGTTCCTCAATGACTGAACAGCTGCCCTGGCCCAGGCAAGCCTGAATACGCGTATTGACCTTTCAACCTATGGTATCCGGTGTCAGTTGTGTCACTCACAAGCAGGCAGCAAGTAGTAGTGAGTGAGAGGTTAATTAGCTCAGCTAACTTGAGGGGTTGACTAGCAGAGTATGGCCAGGTGATAAGATTTGGGAGACTTGCTTGACTTACAGAGAAATTTTGGAGGGAAGGAGAGGATATGGTTAGAGCCTTGTGTTATAGTTCTCTACAGGTTAGTAAAATAGCTTTAAGAATAGTAAATATAGAAGAAGAGAAAAAGTATCACCAAATGCTTTATCATTGTGTATCATTATATGGAGATTATGTCTTCTTTATTTGAATTGGAAGAGGCACATTCAAGATCCATGCAGAAATTGTGTAGAAGTTATGCACTAACACCATGGACATTAGAAGGTCATGTCAAGGGATTGTGCTTTCTTGATGTCTTCAACATCAAATAATACAAACCCTGATGAGCTACAGAGCCCTTGGCTCTATTTTTAATTTTCGTTTTAGGAAGCGAGATGGCACGTAATAGTCTTAAGACAACAACAGAGAGGTACAGAGCACCGTGTGGGATAGATGTTTACACCTACGTGGGAGACATCAACAACATCCCAGACGCTACAGCAGCAGTGACAGGAGAAGGGGTGGGCTTTGAGAATGAGAGTTTCATCACACAGGCCTTGCTCGGCATATGTCCTGACTTCAGGCGAACACGTGACGCAGTGAAGAGGAAGAATCGAGAGTTGAAGGCATGGAATGTGAGAACGAGCAAACTGGACCACGAGTCCAAGTTCAGATACATCTTCCATGCTGTGTTGAAACATCAGCGAGATGAATACTGGATTGAGGGGGTGAAGAAAATGTATAAAAAATTGTTCAAAAAAGTGGAGAAATATGAAGTTTCCAGGCTCGCTTTACCCTTGCTTGGTTCAGGTTTGTCATTATTACGTAGTTTCAGATCATGGTATAAATGAAATGTGTTAAATGTGCTTATATTGATAAAGAAATATGTTATCACATTTTGTTTTATCAGTAGCCCCGACTAAGTTGGGGTTCCTGCCAGTGTTTGTGCCAGCGCGTTTTGTTTTCGCTATAATTTTTTTCCATGTTAGATTTTAAGAACTCATATACATTACTTCTTACTTATACCCCTAGGAACTTTTTTAACGTGTTCACATTCGAGGTCAAAGGCCAAGGTCATGGGTTCTGAAATCACTTGAAAATGTTTTCGCTAAAATCCGTCAAAGGTCAAGGTCACAGCGAGGTCACGCATTTGCGTCAATGCCTTATTTCAACTGTTAACACTTTGAATCATTACATTATTGATATACACAATGAAAGGTGATCATTGATTTTGTGACCTTGAATGTCAAAGGTCAAGGTCCCCTGTTCTGAAATCACTACACAACAAGAAGGTATTAAAACCTCATATACATATTTTCTGTCTTATACATTTAGGGAATTATTTTAACATGTTCACATTCAAGGTCAAAGGTCAAGGTCATAAGTTCTGAAATCACTACACAAATCCTTGTAAACACGATAACTTCAAAAACGTTATTGCGATCAGTCTCTTACTTGGCATATATCAACTATGGAGAAAGACCAAGATTTGAAAAGGCTGTCACTTAATCCGTCAAAAGGAACAGGGAAAGGCGAGACCCTCAGTTTCGCGGCGGCTCTGCTTTTGCGGTCCCGCGAACGTTAGTTTGTTATCATATGATTCATTAAGTCATGGCAAACCAAATGTTAAATTGGCAGATTCCATATTCAACTCTCTGACAAACCCAGCCACAAAGAAACTTCTAAAACTTGGGTCAGAGAAAATTTGTTAAACGAATTTTGAGGGCAAAATGTCTAAAGGCAGGAAGCAAAGAAGACAGCAAAACTAATTCAGTGACGTGGCTTATCAAGTTGGTACATTTGTTCCTTACAGACAATTATTGTGTATTTGCTATTGACTGATAATTACTCAAATGATGAATAATTTTTTGCTAAAATACTTGCCCATTTTACTGTGACTGTGGAGAAGGCGGAACAAGGAAAGGCGAGACCATCAGTTTCTGGGCTGCTTTCTAGTCTAGTCTAGTTTTTCAGCTATAATTGCGAAACCCAATTGCTCAGTGAAATGCAACATATAATGTTACTGTTCTTTTTTTTTTATATATGTGTGCGAAAATAAGATTGAATGTTATCATTTTCATGATCACGTTCAATTTTACGAATCCTGTGTTATCATGTTACAGGAAGAGCTCGTGCCGACATATCTGATGCAGTTCGAGCTGTATCAGAGAGTATCACCTTGATACCTAACACTCACCGCCGCCATCTCCAGAAGATATATCTCGTTACCATGGACACCCAATATGCAGACAGCATGGCGACGTACTGTCAACTGTATTTTCAAAATCCTTCTGACGCCAAGCCTCATAGGAGAGCATCTCTTCGTTATCGAATGGGATTAGGGGGTAACAAATTCCGAGATGGTGATACTCATTTACCTGACCCCAAAGCTCCACGACAGAGGTCAAGCTCATTACCTTCGAGAGGTAAAAGCAGACCACAGAATGAGAGTGGATCAATGAGGGGTCATTCCAGCCAATCAAGGACAGTTATGGACCCGTCTTTTTTCACAATGCCTCATTCGGAACAGAATGCACAGGTTAAAAACCAACAATTTTCCCAACGGTCCATGCCATTACAACATGTTCAGTCGCATGAAGAGCAGCCTATCAGGAGCACTCACACCGACCGGAACACACACACCGACCGTACTCAACACAGAGACCATCAAACACAACCATCGAAACTTAACGTGCAGGGACAACAACAATACAGGCAGGAACAGCACGACCATCCCCTTCCTCAGCGATTGGAGACTGTTCAGATACATGATGAACGAGATAGAGACACAGCTCAGTTACGTGAAGGGAAACACGTTATTGAAACCGGTCGAACAGACAGGTCTACATCAGATACCACTAGATATGGCGGTGCAGCAGACGGGACCCATGATAGAGCGACGAATCAGGAACAGGAAGCGCGGTATGTTAGAGAACAGCCCAATTCTTACAGTATACCAGGTGGTAGAGAACTCAAACCTAAGGAAAACGACGGTTTTTATACCAATAAAGGAACAAGTAGTTTGCGGGAAGTAAGATATACCCAAATTAAGACCCGACAGCATGACACAGTTGCAGGGAGCAGAGTGGGGGAGGCAAACCTGGAGAACGGAGTGACGGGTCAAGGACAGGAAACGAACCGTGCGAAAACTAGACGAGCTGATAGAGTGTTCAAAACTGAAAGTGATGTCAATAGAACAGCAGAGATTAAGAATGGACCAGAACATAGAGATTATTCCGGAATCGAGAACCTTAAATCTGACAGAACTGGAGAGCGCAGGATGAAAGAAACAAATCTTTACAATGGAGTTGACAGTGTAGCTAGACAATACACACAGGAAGAGTACGATCACCATCTTCCCCAGCGAACAGAGAATGCCCAGGTGCATAAAGAACAAGACGGAAACCAGGTGAACCCTCCCACAACGCAGTTACCAGAACGTAGAGGTTATCCTGGAAGTGAGAACGGAAACTGTGATGTAAAAGGAAAGCGCAGGGTAAAAGAGACAAACAGAGTTCACAAGAATGAAAACGAGCATCGAAACAAAGGAAAAGACCAAAGAGGCACTTCTTATGAAGTCAGCCAGACAAAAGCCCCCTTTCAGTCGCAAAAGCCGG
The DNA here is from genome assembly GCA_936450465.1 of Gibbula magus. Taxonomy (NCBI): domain Eukaryota; kingdom Metazoa; phylum Mollusca; class Gastropoda; order Trochida; family Trochidae; genus Gibbula; species Gibbula magus. The sequence continues at coordinate 114,123,572 of OW388289.1, read as the reverse complement.
CACCAACAGAGAACGCACACAATCACAGCCTCAGCATCAACTGCCCGATCTGTCTCAACCCAGTAGAGGACCCCAAGCAGCTAGACAAGTGTGGTCACATGTTCTGCACGGCGTGCATAGATCGCAGCTTCCTCGAGTACAAGCCTGTGTGTCCCAGCTGCAACATGGTGTACGGTGAGATCAGAGGGAACCAGCCGGACGGACAGATGGACGTGGGCTTCAGTGGAGAACATCTTCCTGGTTATGAAGGTCATGGGACCATCACCATCACGTACTACTTTCCTAGTGGAACACAGGGGGTAAGTAAATTATATTTATATAGAATGTTGTTGATGATTATAATGCTCATTTGGTCTTTCGGCAGTTTGGTCTCCTGGAGAAAGGTCCGAGTCGCTAATGAACTAAGTTTGGACATTTGATTTAAGATTAACCTATTATTCAATCATAAAGGCGTATCTTAAAGTAAATATTACAAAAGGTCTAATATTTCAGGACGACCACCCTAATCCAGGAGAAGCCTACAAGGGAACAACTCGTCGTGCTTACCTCCCTGACTGTAAGGAAGGAAAGGCTGTTCTGAAGTTGCTCAGGAAAGCCTTTGATAGAAAGTTGACGTTCACCATCGGTCGCTCTAGTACTACTGGACAGGAGAATGTTGTCACGTGGAACGACGTTCATCACAAGACTAATAAGGACGGTGGTCCGACCAGGTAAATGCAACACCAGCCTAGATTTACACGTATCTCGTATCCTATACCTGGGGCATTACAGATCACTAAGCTATCAGTGGTCAATGGGTTTAGGAATTTCGACGTAACATCTGCCCACGATTTTCTTGTTTAGACTTTTCAAAACGAAACTGTGATACATAAGATATTGAGGTAGATGGATGAATATTTAAAAGAATATTTAAAAAACTGTCATCTTGGTTTAATGTTTTTTCTGACACTCCTAAACAAAAACTTAAATGGTGAGGAGCAGGAAGAGATCTGTGTTGAAGTATCAACTTTAAGTAAACAATATGGTGCTTCATCTTCACCAGATGTTAGTATATTCATTTTGATGTGCAGTATCATTATTTACTCAGTACAGCAGCGGAATACATACAAAAGAAGATAATTTAACTGAAATAAGAGACCACAACGTTTCGGAGATATCTAACTCCTTTATTCAAACATTCTTCCCGGTAGAGTACCGGGTGTTGTCTCCGTATGCTTAATATGGATCCTTTAGTTTCTTTTGATGCTCCCCTTTACTGACGGAGGCATTTCTTTAACAATCTTTTTTGAAAGTAGTCCCAATCGTTATTTACATGTAACTAACGGTAGTTAAAGTACGGTCCGAAACATGAAAGGTTCACTGTCGACATATCTGAAGTGTTATTGTTGCAGATTCGGCTACCCTGACCCGGGTTATCTGACACGAGTGAGAGAAGAGTTGGCGGCCAAGGGGGTCAAAGAGGTCAAGGAGGAGAAGACGGAAACCACATTGTAACTGATGGCGGAGGAGGACTTAAGGCAAAGGGCATTCAGTTGAGGACAGAAGACAGCTTAACGTCTTTCAGAGGCGATTGCGTAGAGATTTAACGAGCGCTTACCAGCTGAGCTGATTTCCCACTTTGAGAGGGACTTAAAACTTGTTCTTATTATATTACCAAGTCCAGTTTCTATTTACAATCACTTATTTGATAACATCTACGGCGAAACGTTGTGTTCTTACAAGATCGAAATTGAAATCCCTTTCACTTTGAATTCTGAGCATTTTACTTACATAGATATAATAAGTTATTGTACATTATGACCATTAGTTTCAGTTTATAACGCTTCGTAATCAAGTGCAGCTTCCTTTTAGTTAGTTTGTGTACTTATGTATAGGCGATCTTGTCGATGTTCTTATCTAATATCATGTCGAGTGCTCGATCAACGACGATTTCGTGTTAAGTTTACCTTGGTGCTTTCTATCACCCAATACACGAGCATATGTGCAATTTGAAGACATTATTTGATTGGTGGTTGTGATGTGTTTGATTTAAATTATGAAACATGTTAAGCCCAACGGGCTTGCATTATTGCACCAGTCGGTTGTATGGCGTGTTTGATTTATTTTGGGAAACATACATGCTGTTCAATATTGTAAACTGTAGTGATGATATATTTGCTTTTGTTTTAAATCAAGAGTATATACATTATATATGGAGATGTGGAATTGTCATGCTTCCGTTAATTTGAACAGACATTTTGTATAGTATTGTATTGTATTGAAATCCCAAGACGGAGGGATTTCAGTGTTTTGTAGTTTATGGTAGCGTTAGTGTAAGTACACACCTCTTTTGTGCTGCAGTTTATTTATTTGTTTTAATCAGGAAACTGAAAACTAGATATTTTGATGATCATGACTTTTTGATACATGTAGTTTTCAAATTAGGTCATGTCTATGTTTTTTTTCAACAAATAGTGATTAGTAACTCAAATGATTATATCTGTTGACGTATTTTAATACTGATTTGTTCTTTTTTGTTCTAATATGTAATTCTTTGATCCCAAAACTGAATAAAACCAATACTGAACAAATCCGTTCACCTGTTCATAAAGCCCCATGAACTTTCACAAAAAGATTCGTTTAACTATTAACTATTATATAAACTATAATTCAGTAATGTATGTGCTGAATTAAGTGAGTGTAAGTGTATGTATGGCACTAATGTTAGTGTAAGTGTATGTATGGCACTAATGTTAGTGTAAGTGTATGTATGGCACTAATGTTAGTGTAAGTGTATGTATGGCACTAATGTTAGTGTAAGTGTATGTATGGCACTAATGTTAGTGTAAGTGTATGTATGGCACTAATGTTAGTGTAAGTGTATGTATGGCACTAATGTTAGTGTAAGTGTATGTATGGCACTAATGTTAGTGTAAGTGTATGTATGGCACTAATGTTAGTGTAAGTGTATGTATGGCACTAATGTTAGTGTAAGTGTATGTATGGCACTAATGTTAGTGTAAGTGTATGTATGGCACTAATGTTAGTGTAAGTGTATGTATGGCACTAATGTTAGTGTAAGTGTATGTATGGCACTAATGTTAGTGTAAGTGTATGTATGGCACTAATGTTAGTGTAAGTGTATGTATGGCACTAATGTTAGTGTAAGTGTATGGCACTAATGTTAGTGTAAGTGTATGTATGGCACTAATGTTAGTGTAAGTGTATGTATGGCACTAATGTTAGTGTAAGTGTATGTATGGCACTAATGTTAGTGTAAGTGTATGTATGGCACTAATGTTAGTGTAAGTGTATGTATGGCACTAATGTTAGTGTAAGTGTATGGCACTAATGTTAGTGTAAGTGTATGTATGCCACTAATGTTAGTGTAAGTGTATGTATGGCACTAATGTTAGTGTAAGTGTATGTATGGCACTAATGTTAGTGTAAGTGTATGTATGGCACTAATGTTAGTGTAAGTGTATGTATGGCACTAATGTTAGTGTAAGTGTATGTATGGCACTAATGTTAGTGTAAGTGTATGTATGGCACTAATGTTAGTGTAAGTGTATGGCACTAATGTTAGTGTAAGTGTATGTATGGCACTAATGTTAGTGTAAGTGTATGTATGGCACTAATGTTAGTGTAAGTGTATGTATGGCACTAATGTTAGTGTAAGTGTATGTATGGCACTAATGTTAGTGTAAGTGTATGTATGGCACTAATGTTAGTGTAAGTGTATGTATGGCACTAATGTTAGTGTAAGTGTATGTATGGCACTAATGTTAGTGTAAGTGTATGTATGGCACTAATGTTAGTGTAAGTGTATGGCACTAATGTTAGTGTAAGTGTATGTATGGCACTAATGTTAGTGTAAGTGTATGTATGGCACTAATGTTAGTGTAAGTGTATGTATGGCACTAATGTTAGTGTAAGTGTATGGCACTAATGTTAGTGTAAGTGTATGTATGGCACTAATGTTAGTGTAAGTGTATGTATGGCACTAATGTTAGTGTAAGTGTATGGCACTAATGTTAGTGTAAGTGTATGTATGGCACTAATGTTAGTGTAAGTGTATGTATGGCACTAATGTTAGTGTAAGTGTATGTATGGCACTAATGTTAGTGTAAGTGTATGTATGGCACTAATGTTAGTGTAAGTGTATGTATGGCACTAATGTTAGTGTAAGTGTATGTATGGCACTAATGTTAGTGTAAGTGTATGTATGGCACTAATGTTAGTGTAAGTGTATGTATGGCACTAATGTTAGTGTAAGTGTATGGCACTAATGTTAGTGTAAGTGTATGTATGGCACTAATGTTAGTGTAAGTGTATGTATGGCACTAATGTTAGTGTAAGTGTATGTATGGCACTAATGTTAGTGTAAGTGTATGGCACTAATGTTAGTGTAAGTGTATGTATGGCACTAATGTTAGTGTAAGTGTATGTATGGCACTAATGTTAGTGTAAGTGTATGTATGGCACTAATGTTAGTGTAAGTGTATGTATGGCACTAATGTTAGTGTAAGTGTATGTATGGCACTAATGTTAGTGTAAGTGTATGTATGGCACTAATGTTAGTGTTAGTGTATGTATGGCACTAATGTTAGTGTAAGTGTATGTATGGCACTAATGTTAGTGTAAGTGTATGTATGGCACTAATGTTAGTGTAAGTGTATGTATGGCACTAATGTTAGTGTAAGTGTATGTATGGCACTAATGTTAGTGTAAGTGTATGTATGGCACTAATGTTAGTGTAAGTGTATGTATGGCACTAATGTTAGTGTAAGTGTATGTATGGCACTAATGTTAGTGTAAGTGTATGTATGCCACTAATGTTAGTGTAAGTGTATGTATTGCACTAATGTTAGTGTAAGTGTATGTATTGCACTAATGTTAGTGTAAGTGTATGTATGGCACTAATGTTAGTGTAAGTGTATGTATGCCACTAATGTTAGTGTAAGTGTATGTATGGCACTAATGTTAGTGTAAGTGTATGTATGGCACTAATGTTAGTGTAAGTGTATGTATGGCACTAATGTTAGTGTAAGTGTATGTATTGCACTAATGTTAGTGTAAGTGTATGTATGGCACTAATGTTAGTGTAAGTGTATGTATGCCACTAATGTTAGTGTAAGTGTATGTATGGCACTAATGTTAGTGTAAGTGTATGTATGGCACTAATGCGTATTGTCACTACGTTGCTTACCAAGAGGGTTTGTAGGTAGGAGCGTGCTGTTGCTGATGTTATTTGAACCTTGAGATTTGATGTGTTTTGTTAGTTTAGTTCATTGATTTTCGTTATCATCATTCACTGTATGTAGGATCTATGGTGTTTACTTTATCAAAACTCCCTACGAAGAAGGTGGAGCATTATAGCGGTTATTTCTTTCGTTCTTCCGTTTTTCCTCCGGTACTGTTTTTGTTAAACCTTGGTAGGTGTACATCAGTCAAACTTGTACAACTTCTTTGAGTGGCATTGTAGAAGTTGGAAGTCAAATAAGGGCAAGTGTATGGATGACAACTTCTATTCGGATGGTGCAACTTTTCGGTGCAGATTCTTGTACCGTTTTCAAGCATCCTTCGAATAAAGAATTTGTCATCCATACACTTGTCCTTAATAAACTTTGTACAGTTGTTAGCCGTTTTCTGGAATCCAATCATGCGTTGTTACTTGCAATTTTCTGAGATTTCTTTTTCACTCAGCTGTATAGTTTTCTTTGGGGTCACGTTTTCTCGCGTAGATGAATGACCTTCTGAGTGTGGGTACTCCTGACAAGACTATTGATCAAGTTCGAACGCCAGTTTTGCAATATATGTTTATATTGAGTTATGGCCCTTGAATAAGATACGAATAACTGCTGTGATGCTCCAATAGGGACATGTTTTCTTGGAAAGTATATATATATATATATATATATATATATATATATATATATATATATATATATATATTCTTAAAACATGACATACCGAAGATTAACTTGCATATAAGTTCATTTCCGACCGGTTTCACAACATAGTGTTCTTCAAGGGAAACTTATACATTGTGTTGTTAATGATGAAGCGTCAACAATGACAAGGGACGTAATTCATGACGTCATATGCATACCACAATAAAAATATACAGTAAATGCGACGTCAATATAGAGGTGAGTGAAATTTAGCATGTATGTAGTCCTGATGATAAACTTGATCGATGTCGAAAGACGGGTGGGGATGGTGGGGGGATTTCTCGGAAAATAATACATCTGAGTGAATTAAATGCTGTAATGTGAAACTTCAGTAGAGCTCAAAAAGTACATCACCATATTATGACGCTTGAATATATAGCTAAAGTGTAATCCACAGCTACAATGCTGTAGGGGCGGCTAGTGGATGGCGTGCGTATGTTTGTCTCGTTACTGTAGCATGTAACTATTCATATTGCTTGAGAATTGTATTGTAGAGGCTCCCATACTCCGTCAGTTGATCTTAGCATTATTAAAGTGTTCACTATCTTAATTGCTCTTCATGATCACGATTGATAATGACTGATTTAAGCTCATCAAGCCTGAAGGTCTGATGGGTTTAAGGTATGACAAGGCGTACGTCTGTAAACTTTTCTACTTCGTCTTAAAAACCACTGGCTTCAGATAGCTGTAAATATACTGACGAATTGTAAATGTAAAGTGTCTGCTTATTTTGACTTCTTAAGAATTAAACGCCCTTATTTAAATGCTGAAGTAACGCGTAACGGCACTCAGATAATTTGGCCTATGAGGGTTATTCAATGTATCGCCGAGGACTTGTTTCACATAGGCGTATGAAGTTTGTCATGCTATTTGTAACTATGTGACGTCATCAATGCGATGGAGAGATATCAACTGGTCGTGAGAATAAAATGCGATTATACTGTATTGGAGACATTGAAAGTTTGTTATTGAAACACATTTTCGACATGACTAGAAACTTTATTCCTTTTTGGACTAAAACTTTAGAATGCAGAAGTAATTTGCCTGATGAGCTGTGCAGCCAGTTTGCTGTTTTTCAAAAGTTTGATTCCCTTAGGGAATCGTTAAACATCTGTTCCAAGAAAGACACTCGTGTAACCATCCTTTCTTTCCTTAACTGAATAAAGCATATACGTACCGCCTTAGTTTCTGTTATGATTGTAGGCACGTTATGTTGGTCAGTCATGGACGTAGAGTACCAGAGCTGACCAATGACCTATATCCTGTCCAACATGAAGCGCGCAGCTAGACATTTGATGTAGGAATGATAACGTTGATACCGTTGCTGTAGCCGCCCTGCCCTGTAGTGCAGCAACGTTGATACTGTTGCTGTAGCCGCCCTGCCCTGTAGTGCAGCAACGTTGATACTGTTGCTGTAGCCGCCCTGCCCTGTAGTGCAGCAACGTTGATACCGTTGCTGTAGCCGCCCTGCCCTGTAGTGCAGCAACGTTGATACCGTTGCTGTAGCCGCCCTGCCCTGTAGTGCAGCAACGTTGATACTGTTGCTGTAGCCGCCCTGCCCTCTAGTGCAGCAACGTTGATACTGTTGCTGTAGCCGCCCTGCCCTCTAGTGCAGCAACGTTGATACTGTTGCTGTAGCCGCCCTGCCCTGTAGTGCAGCAACGTTGATACCGTTGCTGTAGCCGCCCTGCCCTGTAGTGCAGCAACGTTGATACTGTTGCTGTAGCCGCCCTGCCCTCTAGTGCAGCAACGTTGATACTGTTGCTGTAGCCGCCCTGCCCTGTAGTGCAGCAACGTTGATACCGTTGCTGTAGCCGCCCTGCCCTGTAGTGCAGCAACGTTGATACTGTTGCTGTAGCCGCCCTGCCCTGTAGTGCAGCAACGTTGATACTGTTGCTGTAGCCGCCCTGTCCTGTAGTGCAGCAACGTTGATACTGTTGGTGTAGCCGCCTGCCCTCTAGTGTAGCAACGTTGCTACTGTTGCTGTAGCCGCCCCGCCCTGTAGTGCAGCAACGTTGATACTGTTGGTGTAGCCGCCCTGCCCTGTAGTGCAGCAACGTTGATACTGTTGCTGTAGCCGCCCTGCCCTGTAGTGCAGCAACGTTGATACTGTTGCTGTAGCCGCCCTGCCCTGTAGTGCAGCAACGTTGATACTGTTACTGTAGCCGCCCTGCCCTGTAGTGCAGCAACGTTGATACTGTTGGTGTAGCCGCCCTGCCCTGTAGTGCAGCAACGTTGATACTGTTGCTGTAGCCGCCCTGCCCTGTAGTGCAGCAACGTTGATACTGTTGCTGTAGCCGCCCTGCCCTGTAGTGCAGCAACGTTGATACTGTTGGTGTAGCCGCCCTGCCCTGTAGTGCAGCAACGTTGATACTGTTGCTGTAGCCGCCCTGCCCTGTAGTGCAGCAACGTTGATACTGTTGCTGTAGCCGCCCTGCCCTGTAGTGCAGCAACGTTGATACTGTTACTGTAGCCGCCCTGCCCTGTAGTGCAGCAACGTTGATACTGTTGGTGTAGCCGCCCTGCCCTGTAGTGCAGCAACGTTGATACTGTTGCTGTAGCCGCCCTGCCCTGTAGTGCAGCAACGTTGATACTGTTGCTGTAGCCGCCCTGCCCTGTAGTGCAGCAACGTTGATACTGTTGCTGTAGCCGCCCTGCCCTGTAGTGCAGCAACGTTGATACTGTTGCTGTAGCCGCCCTGCCCTGTAGTGCAGCAACGTTGATACTGTTACTGTAGCCGCCCTGCCCTGTAGTGCAGCAACGTTGATACTGTTGGTGTAGCCGCCCTGCCCTGTAGTGCAGCAACGTTGATACTGTTGGTGTAGCCGCCCTGCCCTGTAGTGCAGCAACGTTGATACTGTTGCTGTAGCCGCCCTGCCCTGTAGTGCAGCAACGTTGATACTGTTACTGTAGCCGCCCTGCCCTGTAGTGCAGCAACGTTGATACTGTTGGTGTAGCCGCCCTGCCCTGTAGTGCAGCAACGTTGATACTGTTGCTGTAGCCGCCCTGCCCTGTAGTGCAGCAACGTTGATACTGTTGCTGTAGCCGCCCTGCCCTGTAGTGCAGCAACGTTGATACTGTTGCTGTAGCCGCCCTGCCCTGTAGTGCAGCAACGTTGATACTGTTACTGTAGCCGCCCTGCCCTCTAGTGCAGCATGCACGTACTGCTGGTGTTAACTATGTGTAAGTTGATTGCGTTCTTGTATTAACATGGCACCTTGAGATTCTACGGTGTTATCCTTCATTCACAGTACAGGGCATATACTTTGTTTATTGTTGGACGGAATATAGTTGTTAAAGTTGAATAGCTCGGTAAAAATACCAGTATAGGATGTACAGTCACACATCTGGAGTTTCTATGCTGTGAGCTAACTTCATAGGTGATACCTACACTTACATACACCCTACTTTGCTCTGTATAAGCTATATCTACATGTATTTGTCTATTATATACATTTTCTTCCTAGCAGCCAGTCATAGAAAGTAGCGTATCAGACAAAACGGTTTTGGTTTGAATTAAAAACGTTGAACATTTCTACCGTAGCGATAAACAATATAAGTAAGTATGAATGAGTGGCATCGACATTTTAGAAACCTTTTAACTTTGAAACTAAGAGTGAGAATAACACTAAAACTTTTGTAGACGATTAAAACCAGTCGGCACCTGATGATAACGTTTCGCTAACAGAGAGCATATTAGATTTTCTAATTAGTAGGGATAAGATATTAGATTAATACCAAATTAATCACCGTTGTTGACGATATTACACTAGAACTCATTAAGAATTCGGCAGATATTAGAGCACCACATCTAGAACTATTTCAACATGGAAAATGTTGCTTTTCCATCTAGTTGGTCAAGTGCATGGAATGTCGTTCCGATCCACAAACAAGGTAGTCTAATAACCCATGCCAAATAATTACATAGGGATCACACTTTTTTTTATTTTTAGTAAAGTTTGCACTGCTTTCATTAACAGAAGACTGGTGCTGTGGGGAAAGGCTAGAATCAGTGAATCCGAGGCAGGGTTTAGAGACTGGGGATGGTAAGTGTTGATATTGCCGGCTGGTTGTTAGGTCAACCGAGGTGCTGGGTGCTGGGGTAAAATGTTACGTGTTTTAGAAACCCATTAGACATCATCGAAAAACAGCAAATATGGCTAAACTAGAGTGTATAATATTGAATCAGAACATGTTTAGTTGTTCCGGTGAACGACAAGGAATAGAAGTTTGAAACTATGTACAGACATACCTCGACAAGCAAATTAGTATATGTGTATGTTTGGTGAAGGTTTATTGCATATATTATGATAACTTTTATTTCATATACGTCTTCAACTTTAGATAATACTTCATTCAATATCTAATGGGCTACTGAACAAACGGGACTTCATTCAATATCTAATGGGCTACTGAACAAATGGGTCTATTTGTTATTTTATGTTTCCTTTTTGGAGAGTGCAAAAGAGAAAAAAACTGACAATGAGTTCAGGGTGACGTTTATGTGGGTACTTACAATGTGTTGTTATTTTTCTAGTAAGGCCTTAGCAATACCTAAAACCGAAAATGCAGGGAACATTGAGTGTATTAGGGCTGACTTCGCATTATTGTGTCTTTCATATGGATGTTTAAATTTCGTTACCTTAAAGCTTTTATGTGTACAGGCTAAGTGTAGATGTTGAATTGTATAAGAGTAAGACAAGCAATATGGTGAACAACAACGGTTTACTGTATAAATGTTCAAGTAACAGGTATATTTGTCATATTTAACGTTAATTTGACATTAATATTGTTACTTTTAGACAAAGTTACAATGTTAATGTAAATGATTTAACTTGCACACGGTGTTGTGTACATGAGATACAGATGACTACCATTTTATTCTCATGTGTACATCTTAGAAAAGTGTATGTTCCTTCATTTTACATCAATAATCATACAAGAATGAAACTCTGTAAGTTAATATCCTGTGAGAACTTGCCATTAATTAAAAATGTTGCTATCTTTTTTAAGAGAACTCAGGTATTTAAATGATACAAATGTAACACCACACCGTACTACCGCTATTCTGATGTAGTCTGGGCCATGAGGCCTTTAATTCTGAATAAAGTCTGTCTGTCTATATTTGTTATATGCTTTAAATACCAAGGCTAAAAGATATATATTTTCAAACATGGTGTGATAACATGTTTCTATTATGCAATATTTAAAGAGGATCTGTTAAAAGAAGCTTACTTATCATGTGTTGATATAAAAAAGTACAGACGACCATTAGCAAGAATTAGATGTTCATCTCATGATTTGTTTATTGAAAATGGCAGGTATATAAATATTAAAAGAGAAGACAGAATATGTACACTTTGTAATTTAATCGAAATTGAAGATAAATACCACTTTCATTCACCTGTTCACTATATAACTCATTACGTTGTATGTATATTAAACAATATTACTATGTCCATCCAAGTATCACTAAATTCTCTACTTTAATGAGCAGTAGAAATCAAAGAACGTTAGAAAATCTTGCTATGTATATTAATAAAGCTATGATTTGTAGAAAAAATGCCATAGCGAACTAATGTACACTATGTATTTATGTATATATTCAAATGACTTATGCAAATGTACTATAGGCCTGAGGCCTCTTCAGTACGAAATAACGATTGATTGATACCGCAATGCCTGTATTGTGTCTATACTTTGTTAACCAGAGGGCTCGAAATGAATAGTTCATCCAGTTACGCATTCAACACTCTACCCCTCTTGTATCACTGTAGTACTGGAAAAACGGGTCCAATCTTTGAGGTAATCTCCCCAATGTGCAGACACCCTTTGTTCAGAGGTACAGAAGCAGTAAGGTTATCAGATGGTAGAACAACAGGCATGTATGGGTCGTATCAAGAAGTTACTAATGCTTATAGTATAGAAGAGTATTTTATTAGCACTAGGTGATCCGCATCATCTCGAAAAGTTTGACATGAACTGATAGGTAATATACCCGCAGTTGTCTCCCTTTGACAAGGCGAGCCTACACTCCGGTGTCGACTGTCTACCCAGTAAACAGCGAGCTAAACTCTTACACATGTATTTGTATATATATATATAGCACTGACACATAGCAATGCACAGTCGTTAACCTACTTTGTGACTTAACTGAACCGCAACCTTCTCCATACGTTTTGTGTGACTATCTAGACTGAATATAAGGTGACACACACAAGTTATATGCAATAGGCGTTTACATAATGTAAACCTGAACAGCTTTTAGACATAATTCAATACTTTATTCAGGATATTTGAAAAGTTTTCCACGGCGCAAATGCTGTGTAATACTGTATGAATCAGAACGGTGTACTATATCGGTTCAGTATTGAGTTAAGCGGCGTTCCTCTTTCACAATGAATGGGAGTGCCTACTAAACACTCGTAAAGTGAAATGCAAAGACATATATCTGGATGGACAATGTTGAACAGACGTTAATGCATTTATTCTAATTATGTTCGTGACAACCTGTAATACTTCAGTTAAAATACATCGCCTATGACAAAACAATCAAATCTTAATGTTCATTCTGTTACGTCTATTATATAAATGAACGATGAACAGAAAGACAAAGTAGTGTGGAATGTACACAAGGAATGTTATAAAACACATGCAAAGGCAACGTTGTCGTGTATCGACATTAATTAACCACAGCTTCACGGCTGATACAGGTATATCGCTTCAAGTGAAGTCCTCCATCTTTTTCCAAATCGTTAGTGTTGAAATCTAGTTGGGGAATTCAATGTCTCTGGCACGTTTGTCGTGTGAGGAACTCGTCTCTCTACCTCAAGGAGTTCTACAGCGGATCTGAAATAACAACCTGTGTAAAGGACACACCATTACATCATTGACGTGCGGCTTATATCTACTTGCTAAGTTCACACCATTGGCATGCGGCTTATGTCTACTGGCTAAGTTCACACCATTGGCATGCAGCTTATATCTTCTTGCTAAGTTCACATCATGGGTATGCGGCTTATATCTTCTTTCTAAGTTCACACCATTGGCATGCGGCTTATATCTACTTGCTAAGTTCACATCATGGGTATGCGGCTTATATCTACTTGCTAAGTTCACATTATGGGCATGCGGCTTATATCTTCTTGCTAAGTTCACACCATTGGCATGCGGCTTATATCTACTTGCTAAGTTCACATCATGGGCATGCGGCTTATATCTTCTTTCTAAGTTCATATTATGGGCATGCGGCTTATATCTACTTGCTAAGTTTCTATGCTTTCCTCGTAATTCACGATCCATTGAAGACAGTTGTCGTGCTATGTTAAATTCAGTGCAAGAAAAGTTTTTATTATTATTTATCAAGATATAGTTCACAGTTCTCGAAAAAACTATACTAACTAACTAACCTTCAGTACGCCAGATGAGGAAAATAATACTCAGTTAACCATTAGTAGAGATTAGTGTCTACACAACTTACACACGATGCCGGTTAAAATAGTGTGCACCATACTTACACCTGTTCCGGCGTGGAGGCTGATGATGGTGTGGTCGGGCGTGGACTCCAGGGTGGGGTGGAACCCATTCAGACACTCCCTACAGAACCTCACCTCACACTGAATACAGTACCAGTCAGGCGGGTCTCCGCACAGGTCGCACTGTCATACAACGCTGTACCTTACATTCAATTCATCTCAGTCTCTTGCATATAAGTCCAATCTACAGTACCTTGCCAAAAGTGAGTCAGCAAAGCTGAATTTCCATAGACTTTACCTTTGGAAGATTAATTTTCATAAATAGAGAAGAAGTCCTTTTAAAGTTAACTTATTGTACCCAGCAAGGAAATCATTTCTGCTATACAAAAATAATTATGTTTTATCTTTCCGTTGAATAGTCTTTGAATGACAACTGATTAAGCGACACATGTACAGCTGTTTATACCGCTGCTCCATAGACCGCCATGTTGAACATATAAAATATGCCGTTATTTTCTGACCTTTTTAGTTTAAATAGCTGCAGTTTTATTTATTGTCATCCGAATATATTATGGAAATTATGGATGTGTAGCTGAGATGATTTCCCAACTTTTAGATACAATTTGTAAGCAATTCAGCCAATAATTAATTAATTAACATTATTTTTGCAACGGTTAATTAACATGAAAGTCTATGGGAATTTCAGTTTTAATGACTCACATTTGGTCAGGTACTGTGTATGTCTAAACTCCAACCTAGACGTAGAGAGTGAATACATGTTTCCTCACTGTTTGTAACTTTGTTGGGCTTCTTTAAAAAAGGTACCAAGATTAAATAAAATACAGAAACCATAGTAGAGCAATGGACATGTCAATTACTTGATTATCATATAATAATGTGAAGCCTAAAAGTGTAATTGATAATGGCCAACTGTGGTATTATGTAATACGTGTTTGGAACGCATTGCACAAATCCAATGTTGAAAAGTCTGGATACAACATCTTTACTTGACAATCTTGAGGTGTCATTAACTATATATGTTTTCCGTAAATACATCAACGATCTTCAACCCTTACCTGCATCGTTCCATTCTCACCTGTCGTATCTGTGGTAAAGACGACGCCGTGTTCAACTTCCCCCCTTCCACGACACGGGACTCCTCGGTGTGTTTCTTCCCCCGAGTCTCACCTCCCCCTGATCCCGTCTTCTCACTTGCCTGGCCAATTCGTCGGGAAAATGCCTCAACGATTCCTTTTAACGGGTAGTTCTTTTTCAGTTCATCACGAGTTATCTCCTCTTTACATATGGGACATTTACCCTTGTTGTCAGATGAAAGGAGAGTTTGAGCACAGGAAGAGCAGAGGGAATGAAGACAAGGGGAGATAAGCGGGTCTGTGAAGATGCGAGCGCACACAGGACAGGAGAGTTCCGTCCTCATCTCCGTCTCAGGGCTGACCTCTGACCTCTCTGGAGGGATATAAACATCATATTTACCTCACATCGGCACCCACATGGTTGCACTGTCATCATTAGTCGCTTTCATGTTACACAAGTATAACATAATGGCACATAGTTAACATATTCAAACATATCCATCAAATTACCGAATTTTACTGAATCTTAGATTTTAGAATATATTTTCCTTCTACAACAAAACTGTTTGTCGTGGATAGTTTGATACAGTAGATAGCGTATGGTGACGTTCCATCACAGAATCCTCACGACTCACGTCATTGAAGAAATTGATTATCAACTAGATTAGCTTTGTTTCCTAGAATGTGTAATCGTTATACTTTTATCTGTAACTACAGTTGTAATTAGCATTATGATAATGGTAATTGACTACAACAATATGTAACAAGTAGTGAAGGTGTGATAACGTGTTAACTAGAGAAAAGGAGTAATAACCAAGTCTCGCTGGCTCGCTCATCGACTCACCTTTCTGATCTCCCCGAGCTGATTGTACAGGTGTTGGTGTTTCCTCCAGGGCAGGGGGGAGGGGGGACTGCTCTAAGCGTCGATGCTGTAGCACCTGGGCTTCCATATCCAGATCCATGCGAGCTAACATGGAGAGTAGATGGAAGTACTCCATGTAGCGGTCCCGGGCCCGACCAATACGTCCATCCATAGCTCCCCCGTCGTCGAAGGCGTCCACTTCGTAATATATATCATTAGCGTCGTAGTCGCTATCGTATAAGTCGAAATCGTACGGGCGTCGATGTCTTGAATGCCCAAAGCGATTCTTAATTTTCCTCCAAACTCTCTTCATTTTGTATGTAACCTGGAGAGATAATATTCCATTTATATCGAACATTCAGTCATTCACACATTCACATATCCACATTTTCACATATTCACACATTCACAAATTCACATATTCACACATTCACACATTCACACATTCACATATTCACACATTCATATATTCACACATTCATACATTCACATATTCACATATCCACATATCCACACATTCAGTCATTCACACATTCACAAATTCACAAATTCACAAATTCACATATTCACACATTCACATATTCACATATTCACACATTCATATATTCACACATTCACAAATTCACAAATTCACATATTCACACATTCACACATTCACATATTCACATATTCACAAATTCACATATTCACACATTCATATATTCACACATTCACAAATTCACAAATTCACAAATTCACATATTCACACATTCACACATTGACATATTCATATATTCACATATTCACATATTCACACATTCATATATTCACACATTCATACATTCATACATTCACATATTCACACATTCACACATTTGCATATCCACATATTCACACATTCAGTCATTCACACATTCCCATATTCACACATTCATATATTCACACATTCATACATTCATACATTCACATATCCACATATCCACATATCCACACATTCACACATTCACACATTCACACATTCATATATTCATATATTCACACATCATATCACATAACGTTCGGAGCCAGACAACAACACAGTGGCTACATGACAGTACATGTTTAGAGTCAGAAAAGCAAGAATCGGAGGTGTCAGGTGTTCATTATAATATTATAAAAGTGATAATTTTTTTGGTCATTTGAAATATAAGTGTCCCTGACAAATGAACTCTAATTGTAGTATTACGTGTACGAGTTAAATAATTGTCGTGAATTCTGTTATCATGATAAATTCAGTTGCTATTTTACACAACGCTTTGATCAAAGAAACAAGTTTACCTGAACGCCCCTGTCTAGCGAATACAAGTTTACTGGAGTAGGTCTTCACACACGTCGGATACGCCACTAGCTTCTCCGTGTAACCTATAGCAGTGTTCTGGGGAATACATGTCGACTCATGAATCACTGGGTAGGCTTTGTCCCTGTGTAGATCCTGGTGCGGTGAGTGTGTGTTGAATAGCTACCGTGTGATAGAAGATATCCGTTCAGGGGCAATACGATATCGTATATGAATACTAGTGCACCTTTGTACATTACGACTAATCCATTGATAAATATTACTTTTATATTACGTAATTACCTGACAGGCGTATTTCTCTTTGGATCATTTCTGTTTTGTCTTTTTACTTTATAAAAAGACGCGTGATGATAATAAAGTATTTATATATATATATATTTATATTTTTATTTAGTGCAGATATCCTTTGAAAAATGCACAGCACAAGGTGTAGAGTCACTGTACTATGATACAACAGAGTCAGTGAGACATATAAAGTCACTGACGGAATGCTTTTCTGGAGAAATGGGTCAACACCTGAGAGATCAACGCAGATATTAAACAGCTGACATGTTTTTATTTCGAATGACTTGATCAGCTTTCTAATAAAAAGAAGCACAGAAGGAATACATACTAGAAGAATGATGTGTTAATGCCTTCAGAATATTTAGAATACATCTCGAATGAAGTTCAATTGGTATGGATGCATCATGTGAGACGCATTTCAAAAGTCGATTCTTTTGCTTTAAAATCGCTTTCTAATGAATTGTAACCAATACAATATATACCCTCATTGAAGGACGACCGGCTTTATCTATAGCATACTCCTAACAGGCGCTGTTTTCTTGTAAGTCTATTGTCAGTGAGCTGTGTACACTCATTTGTTCTTGTCTGATACGCTATCTGTAGTGTACACCCAGGTGAACTGCTGTCACGATATCAGTATATCACATACGTCATGTAGAGACCCAACCACTTCCGGGTTAGCTTGTTATAATGTTGGTGTTTATCCGTTCGAATCAGTTTGTGACTTACATTTGGACGGCATTCCTGTGATTTGTCAAATAATAAGACTGATCTTGAATTTCCCCCTATTTTAAGTAAATATTCAATTTTGCTCACATTCAATATATAAATATATTATATCGACCATAATTGTTTTCATTCATTGAAGTATGTTGAACACTGTATGCCTCCTGACAATTTTGCCCTTGTGTAAAGTTGTCATGCGGCTCATTGCTGACGCGTGCTATGTTGTGTTTAGTTATATCTGAATTGACCGTTTTGCTTCAGTTGACGAAGCGACAGTACAGAGAGTTTCCCTCAATATTTAGTTTTACGCAGTTGTGTAAGTGATATGGGGAACACTTTAACTGTTTCTCTTACTATTTAGTTTTACGCAGTTGTGTAAGTGATATGAGGAACACTTGAACTGTTTCTCTCACTATTTAGTTTTACGCAGTTGTGTAAGTGATATGGGGAACACTTTAACTGTTTCTCTCAATATTTAGTTTTACGCAGTTGCGTAAGTGATATGAGGAACACTTGAACTGTTTCTCTCACTATTTAGTTTTACGCAGTTGTGTAAGTGATATGGGGAACACTTGAACTGTTTCTCTCACTATTTAGTTTTACGCAGTTGTGTAAGTGATATGGGGAACACTTGAACTGTTTCTCTCACTATTTAGTTTTACGCAGTTGTGTAAGTGATATGGGGAACACTTGAACTGTTTCTCTCACTGTTTAGTTTTACGCAGTTGTGTAAGTGATATGGGGAACACTTGAACTGTTTCTCTCACTGTTTAGTTTTACGCAGTTGTGTAAGTGATATGGGGAACACTTGAACTGTTTCTCTCACTGTTTAGTTTTACGCAGTTGTGTAAGTGATATGGGGAACACTTGAACTGTTTCTCTCACTGTTTAGTTTTACGCAGTTGTGTAAGTGATATGGGGAACACTTGAACTGTTTCTCTCACTATTTAGTTTTACGCAGTTGTGTAAGTGATATTGGGAACACTTGAACTGTTTCTCTCACTATTTAGTTTTACGCAGTTGTGTAAGTGATATGGGGAACACTTGAACTGTTTCTCTCACTGTTTAGTTTTACGCAGTTGTGTAAGTGATATGGGGAACACTTGAACTGTTTCTCTCACTATTTAGTTTTACGCAGTTGTGTAAGTGATATGGGGAACACTTGAACTGTTTCTCTCACTGTTTAGTTTTACGCAGTTGTGTAAGTGATATGGGGAACACTTGAACTGTTTCTCTCACTGTTTAGTTTTACGCAGTTGTGTAAGTGATATGGGGAACACTTGAACTGTTTCTCTCACTGTTTAGTTTTACGCAGTTGTGTAAGTGATATGGGGAACACTTGAACTGTTTCTCTCACTGTTTAGTTTTACGCAGTTGTGTAAGTGATATGGGGAACACTTGAACTGTTTCTCTCACTGTTTAGTTTTACGCAGTTGTGTAAGTGATATGGGGAACACTTGAACTGTTTCTCTCACTGTTTAGTTTTACGCAGTTGTGTAAGTGATATGGGGAACACTTGAACTGTTTCTCTCACTATTTAGTTTTACGCAGTTGTGTAAGTGATATGGGGAACACTTGAACTGTTTCTCTCACTATTTAGTATTACGCAGTTGTGTAAGTGATATGGGGAACACTTGAACTGTTTCTCTCACTATTTAGTTTTACGCAGTTGTGTAAGTGATATGGGGAACACTTGAACTGTTTCTCTCAATATTTAGTATTACGCAGTTGTGTAAGTGATATGGGGAACACTTGAACTGTTTCTCTCACTATTTAGTATTACGCAGTTGTGTAAGTGATATGGGGAACACTTGAACTGTTTCTCTCACTATTTAGTTTTACGCAGTTGTGTAAGTGATATGGGGAACACTTGAACTGTTTCTCTCACTATTTAGTATTACGCAGTTGTGTAAGTGATATGGGGAACACTTGAACTGTTTCTCTCACTATTTAGTTTTACGCAGTTGTGTAAGTGATATGGGGAACACTTGAACTGTTTCTCTCACTATTTAGTTTTACGCAGTTGTGTCAGTGATATGGGGAACACTTGAACTGTTTCTCTCACTATTTAGTTTTACGCAGTTGTGTAAGTGATATGGGGAACACTTGAACTGTTTCTCTCACTATTTAGTTTTACGCAGTTGTGTAAGTGATATGAGGAACACTTGAACTGTTTCTCTCACTATTTAGTTTTACGCAGTTGTGTAAGTGATATGGGGAACACTTGAACTGTTTCTCTCACTATTTAGTTTTACGCAGTTGTGTAAGTGATATGGGGAACACTTGAACTGTTTCTCTCACCTGGGAATATCTGTTAGCTTGTATTATGTTGACATTTATGGAAATGACGTAAATAGAAATCTCAATTTCATAAATTATGTACAGCTGCGTACCGAAAGTTTGTTAACTTACATGTGAGTCTTAGTGGAAATATCATGTAAGTTGACGTCCATTGCAACGTCAATAGAATTACATGTCATACACTGACAATGAATCATCATACATCAATAAGTAAAACAATCATTCTTAAATGTATTCTGTGATCGTCAGTGGTACATGTATATGAACTTTTGCATGATGAAGAAGACAAAGGGGGCAAATTTGTAAAATTCAAATTTAATTAATTTTCAAGTAAAAGTTTTCATATTGACTAAATGAGAATAGATTCATCACAGATACATTGAATAAGTATAATAGGAAGTATATGATGTATGTTAGGCCCAGTTGATCCCTTACTTAATATTTCACAGAAGAAAATACAAACTGTAGTTTTGAAAAGATTGACCCCTGGTCACTTCAAAGAGCTGCCAAAACGTTAACTGTTTACTATATCAAATCAGATTATGTTATGGAACACTCAGCTGTCTTTTAAATTATGCAAATATGCAAAATGATCTGTCTATTTTTCGCATTGACACCACGCTTCAAAGACATGCCAAATTACAAGATATTTGCACTAAAATACATCGGCAGGTGAACAAACTTTCCGTACGCAGCTGTAGATAAATCCCTGGAGAACATTGAAATGATTGTTACACATGAAATGTGAAATATATAAGAAAATAAATATTTCCGGGCATGGGCATTACAATACTTGAAT
This sequence comes from Gibbula magus, assembly GCA_936450465.1. Classification (NCBI taxonomy): domain Eukaryota; kingdom Metazoa; phylum Mollusca; class Gastropoda; order Trochida; family Trochidae; genus Gibbula; species Gibbula magus. The sequence continues at coordinate 114,102,782 of OW388289.1, read as the reverse complement.
ACCACGAGGGTGAATGTATGTTGTATTTAGGGCATGGGCAATACAACACTTGAATTTGTTCATGTCAACAAATAACTTACTAACAAGAATGAAATACAGAAAAGTTAAATTCTTACACTTTTTGCAAAACAGAGGAAGGATGAAAATACAATTATACATGTATTATCTGAGGGTTTATTCATTTAATATGTAATTGTAATGTAAAATTTATGTAATTTTCTCTAGAATATTTTAAAGGATATTGCAAAAACATAAAGTATGTTGTGAAGTTCGATTACAACAGTCGTGAAATAAAATGTACTGAATTCATGCAATACTTATAAAATCGTTGTATACCATGATACTTAACAAAATTAACACTTTTGATTTTTGGCAAACAGAATACATTTAAACGATATATTATACAATTTGCCTAGTCAAATTATACAGAGATAATTTCATTGAATCCACGTCAATATGACATAATCTAGTTTGACAATCTACTGCTTACTGTACACTGTTTAAACTATGCACCTATCTATTTCGACCTGTCCCTCTATGTTTATATAAGCGCCTGTAAATCAAACCCTGTGTAAAGTGTGGGGCATGTCTATGAAACCTTGGCATGGATTGAACTGTCCTTTAACATATCTTGTACGGAGTTACAGAAATAGAAATGAAATAATGAAAAAATAGAAATATAGAAAAATAGAAAAAATAAAATAAAATAAATTAATTAACATTTTAATTTGGCTCATTGTTCAGTTTCACAGTAAGTAAGTGGACGAAAACAACACGGGCTTATAGAGGTGAATTGATATTAGCACTACAATCCTCGTATAAGTAAAAGTATATATAAACGGTCTTCGCTTGGCGTCTGGAGTTCAATAATGTATTGTAAAGTATAGTACACGGTCTAAACCGAGAAAGTTAAATGATTTCTTTACTCGTCACATATTGCTATCTAAATCGAACTCTACGAAGGTTGTGTTATTTTCATTGTACATGTTCCAGGAGGATGAACCAGCCCCTGGCGTGTAAGGCTTTGAGGGACATTCAAAAGTAGAATACATATAACAACACTAGTTTTTGAACAACTTCTTTATTGCGAAAATACACGACGTTTCGGAGTATACGCTTATTTACATACTCTGTAAAAAGGGTCGCCCAAAGTCCGTATAGGCCCCCTATTTAATATTAATTGTGTTATTGGAACATACTGAACTATCATTTCGACTTCATTGTAGAAGATGATTGTGGTCCCTGACCTGTGTTTGTATTGTATACATATACAGAGCAATCACAGCAGGGTCCCTGGGAAACCACTCCTTTAATGTGAAAATACACCACGTTTACGAAAATATTCTGATTCCTTCATCGAATACTGAATGTATAAAATATGTCATTGCCTACCAGTGGATACATGGGAATTAGTATCCGTCATTTGGTTTCTAAGAAACTAGTGTTTAAGTTATGTCGTTTCGCTTGTTACAGTAATATGACATTTTTTCGACTGTAACAATCTATTTATCACCCATTTCATGGAGATTTCAGTAATAAAGCAGGTAAATAGCTCCACTTTAGTGACGTCACGTTCAATCGTTTATTACGTCACAAAAGATAGATTGTGGGAACATGCATTGAAACAATGGTTGCTAGGCAAACATGATATCAGCACAAGTAAGAAGCATCATCAGTTATCATCCAACAATATCATTACACTTTCGATGTGGTGATGTGAAAGCACTGTGACGTCATTATGTTTAGAACGTCATACCATTATGATGACATTACTTGATGATGTGAAAGCATTGTGATGACATGTTGTTGACGGTGAACTCCAAGGAAATGTCTCACACAGGCATAAATTATATCCTGTGGAACACAGCCAAGAAACATATGTTCCGCCATAGAGGTGATGTAATGTATCTCATAAGTGTCCGATGCCGTAAATACGGTGGTTCCGCAGCTTGTGTTCCGTGTTGGGCAATGGTAATCCACACAACAATTTGATGGCGTCTATAACACTCTACATTGTCGATTCATCGGGATCTGAAGGAGGAATCACATTCACAGTCCTCAATCGGTCGACTCCCTGAAAGGCCAAGTCAAACAGTAAGTAGAGGAGTAATGATGTAGTTTGGCGTAAACGAATCTCTTCACTGCATATAGTATATCTATACATTTAAAGGATGAAATACGATATTAAATTACTGTAGATTTTGTCTTGGAATGGTGTTATTTTTAGCAAAATGACATTCAATGGGGATATTCCCACCTGAGCACTTAATTTATTTTTGTCTACAAAATTACACTCAGGTGCAAACAGCAATATGGCCTGTCTTTATTCTTACATTGATTGTATCAATGCAGAAATATTCAATATGACATTCATTAAATTTACATTAATTGTATCAATTCAGAAATATGACCTTTTTCGATCTTACATTACTTTATCAGTACAAACATATTCAACATGACCTGTCTTTAATCTAACATTGATTTTATAAAAGCATAATTATTCAACATAAATGCACAAAGAGAATTACATCATCGAATAAAGTTCCCCCTAAAATCGCGTTCGTTCATTTACCACAAAATTCCGGATCAGTTCAGCATTGACACGGCGCAGAGTGCCACTGACGTCCACGAGACTGCTCTGCAACGAGATCCGGTATATCTTCTAGACAATCTGCCTCACATGACTCGTGTATCATAACGCTAGAGACTAGTCTCGTGTATCATAACGCTAGAGACTATTCTCGTGTCTCATAACACTAGAGACTATTCTCGTGTATCATAACGCTAGAGACTATTCTCGTGTATCATAACGCTAGAGACTAGTCTCGTGTATCATAACGCTAGAGACTATTCTCGTGTATCATAACGCTAGAGACTAGTCTCGTGTATCATAACGCTAGAGATTATTCTCGTGTCTCATAACACTAGAGACTATTCTCGTGTATCATAACGCTAGAGACTATTCTCGTGTATCATAACGCTAGAGACTATTCTCGTGTATCATAACACTAGAGACTATTCTCGTGTATCATAACGCTAGAGACTATTCTCGTGTATCATAACGCTAGAGACTAGTCTCGTGTATCATAACGCTAGAGACTATTCTCGTGTATCATAACGCTAGAGACTATTCTCGTGTATCATAACGCTAGAGACTATTCTCGTGTATCATAACGCTAGAGACTATTCTCGTATATCATAACGCTAGAGACTATTCTCGTGTATCATAACGCTAGAGACTATTCTCGTATATCATAACGCTAGAGACTATTCTCGTGTATCATAACGCTAGAGACTATTCTCGTGTATCATAACGCTAGAGACTAGTCTCGTGTATCATAACGCTAGAGACTATTCTCGTGTATCATAACGCTAGAGACTATTCTCGTGTATCATAACGCTAGAGACTATTCTCGTGTATCATAACGCTAGAGACTATTCTCGTGTATCATAACACTAGAGACTATTCTCGTGTATCATAACGCTAGAGACTATTCTCGTGTATCATAACACAAGAGACTATTCTCGTGTATCATAACGCTAGAGACTATTCTCGTGTATCATAACACTAGAGACTCTTCTCGTGTATCATAACGCTAGAGACTAGTCTCGTGTATCATAACGCTAGAGACTAGTCTCGTGCCACATTTGATCCAGATACAAGCTCTATGTTAACCACTTGTAATCAGTACGGAAGGATGGTTTCGATCCCAGTTAGACGTCTTTACACGTTTATGAAACTTCTTATTTCAAACGTTTACTTGGGTTCATCATACCACTGAACACTATAAAGAATAGCATCGCGGCATTGATATTGATACCATCATATTGAATGAAAGCATTTATGAAAAAAAACTATCATATGAATGAAAGAAATATGAAATACCTTCATATTAATGATAGCAATTTAAAATCAATTCAAATTAATGACAGAAATAAAAAAAATACCATTTTATCAATGAATTGAATTAAATCACCATTCTTTTCCAACAGAGGTTACAGATTGCCGATCGGAAGGGAGTAACCTCGGAGGGGAGAGAATGTACAGTGTACAATTTATTAATTAACACTATGCAGAATACCAGCATATAAATACACGCGTACAAGACATAATCACATCAATAACTTATATCATCATATTTTAAAAAACACAATATAGAAAACCATCTTACTTGTAGAACTGTGTTACTCTGAGTTTCGGATTCAGTTTTCACCTGAAAGTAAGAAACATCAGATACTTATATTGTATGTGGGCAAAGCAGTTCGTTTAGTGAGGTATGAATTGCGCTTAGTGAGGTTTACGTATTGTGAGGTATGCATTACGTTTAGTGGGATATGTATTACGTTTAGTGGGATATGCATTACGTTTAGTAAGGTATGCATTACGTTAAGTAAGGTATGCATTACGTTTAGTGGGATATGTATTACGTTTAGTAAGGTATGCATTACGTTTAGTGGGATATGTATTACGTTTATTGGGATATGTATTACGTTTAGTGGGATATGTATTACGTTAAGTAAGTTATGCATTACGTTTAGTGGGATATGTATTACGTTTAGTAAGGTATGCATTACGTTTAGTGGGATATGTATTACGTTTAGTAAGGTATGCATTACGTTTAGTGGGATATGTATTACGTTTAGTAAGGTATGCATTACGTTTAGTGGGATATGTTTTACGTTTAGTAAGGTATGCATTACGTTTAGTGGGATATGTATTACGTTTAGTGGGATATGCATTACGTTTAGTAAGGTATGCATTACGTTTAGTGGGATATGTATTACGTTTAGTGGGATATGTATTACGTTTAGTGGGATATGTATTACGTTAAGTAAGGTATGCATTACGTTTAGTGGGATATGTATTACGTTTAGTGGGATATGTATTACGTTTAGTAAGGTATGCATTACGTTTAGTGGGATATGTATTACGTTTAGTAAGGTATGCATTACGTTTAGTGGGATATGTATTACGTTTAGTGGGATATGTATTAAATTTAGTGGGATATGTATTACGTTTAGTAAGGTATGCATTACGTATAGTGGGATATGTATTACGTTTAGTAAGGTATGCATTACGTTTAGTGGGATATGTATTACGTTTAGTAAGGTATGCATTACGTTTAATTGTATATGTATTACGTTTAGTAAGGTATGCATTACGTTTAGTGGGATATGTATTACGTTTAGTAAGGTATGCATTACGTTTAGTGGGATATGTATTACGTTTAGTAAGGTATGACTTACGTTTAATTCAGAAATAGATGTCATAATGTGTTTGTTCACTGGCTTATAAAGGTTTGAAAGGTGCAATTTAAACTGGTATAAATGCCGGTGCTTGTCGACGGCATTTATACTACAGTTTAACTTGAACTTTCAAACCGTTTATAAGCCAGTGAACAAACACATTATTAAATCTATTTCTTATAAATTCAAACTTTGTAATTTAAGCGATTTCTGATTATTAAGTAAACTTTTGAAAATAAAAAAAATCCTGCGAAAAATGCACAGTGCATGATAAAACAATTTTAGTATTGTCTTAGATCAGGCGCTAAGCTCCGCCCACAATAACACCGCATCACGTATGTGTCATCACGCGCAAAACGTAGTTCACAAGAAATATGATTAAAGTATTTAATTTTTGGTTCTAAAATGCTGTTTTAACTTTCAATCTAACTGCAATTAGAGTTCACCCTGTAAGATTTTAAAAAGTTCAATCAAGAAAAGAGCATTTGATAGCAGTGTCATAATTGTGCAGTGTTACGGTGATAAAGTAGTATCGCAGGTTACTTTTTTGTAAACGTCAGGTTATGAAGGTTATCCTTTTCAGCTGTCAGTCTTGTGTTTTTGAGAATGTATACCGGTCACATAACCTTGTTTAATCCAATCAGCAGAGAGCATATCTCTTAAATTTCAAAGTCTGAATTTATTGAGGTATTACGTTTAGTGAGGTATGCATTACGTTTAGTGGGATATGCATTACGATATTGAGTTGGAATTTAGATGCCAAAATGTCGCCTATGTAAGTTATATATCTATTAGTGTCTCGTGTTCATTAGAATATCATATTAATGTATTTTGATAATAGTCTTGTTAATGATGAAATGCTATTATATAAGGAGAAGTACCTTTGGTTTCACTGGTAGTAGCGGGTGGTCCGGGGTGGACTCCACTGTCGGGTGATAGTAAACAAGACAGGTGTCACAGAAGGCCATAGTACATGTCAAACAAAACACTCTCGGCTCCTGGGTACATGTGGCACACTGCAAAAACATAATGTGAATTCTATTACTCATTTAATTCTAGAATATATATTTAACAAAAAATGTTGATCACTATGTCGACATCGATGCTAGGATTATTTCCGTATTATAAATTAAAGTATATGAAGCATATATGAGATCACAGTGAGTTTGTTATATACTGAAAAACTAATTCCAAACATTCTGAGGTACCAGAAAGATGAGGTTAAGAACACTTAAGATATAAACATGATCCTCGGCAGCGTGTTCTAGGGAAAGCGTCACACGGCCAGTATATCGACCATCCTGCTGCCAACCTTGCTGCTCCCACGCACTGCAGGAAGCTTCATTTGATGTCATTGTCGAGACTTATGTGTGGAGATATTGGACTAGAACAGTAGTTCGTAGTTATCTGTGTTGTCACACACAGTGAGTCACACATAGTCTCGATAGATACGTACCGTTTTAGGTTGGACGAATGTATTTTTTAAAGTGCCAGAACTCAATTTCATGGTACTGACTATCGGTGTTGCTTCATTCGTCTTCCCACTCTCCGCCCTCGCTTCCAGATCTCTCCTGTATATGGAGACCAGGGTGCTCAGCGGGAAGTTTCTCTTCAGGTTCTCCCGTCCGATTTCTTTCTTACACTCGGGACAGAGGAAGGGATTCATCATCTCCCACAGGCTGTTTGCACACTCCCAGCACAGCGAGTGGAGACAGGGCAGGATGATGGGGTCTGTGTAGAGGTCCAGGCAGATTGGACAAGACAGTTGAAGGAGCATCTCGTCCTGGGGGACCGACTCACCGACCCCTGGTGCTGGGCGGGGGTCTGTGTTGTTTACAGTACATATTTGAAAAATATTTGATTACATTTTTCACAGCTTAAGTCTATTCTGATGGCATTAACCATCGATATCAATACCCTGCTTCAATAACAAATATCATGGTACTACTTTAATCTAAAATATTTGGAAATCATGCTGTATGGGGGTATTAGTATCCGCAAGACTACTTCTATCCAACGGTCCCACGATCAATTTGCATTCGTATCACAATTGATGAGTATTTATCGGTCGTCTCACCCGAGAACTTCCATTACTTATCGATTTAAAGTCCATTTATTAGCTGTTGTGGGATCAGGGTTTTATACTTGCCTTGGGGGTACACATACCATTAAGGGAGTAGAATTTATTCTGGATGTATCAAAACTATTATAAAGTAAAGCTTCAACGTAATTGAAGTAACATTTTACCCGCCAAAACAGGATTGTACTGCATGGTCTGCATACGTTTATTTGGAGTACAACATAGCCAATTCGTGCTTTCTCATATGAACAAATATAAAATCATCTAACTTCATTACCGTAAATAATTAACGTTTGTTCTCACAGTATTCTTCATCCCTTACAAGGGTTTATATATGTTCTTAATTTTAAGAAAATATTTTATGTTGCGAAAACAAGTGTTTGAAACAAAGTAAACAATTTACACACATTATGATATAGATCAGTAGATTGATTAACATTAAACCGAGGCAAGGTACAGAACTCACCTGTACTCGTCCTCAGCAGCGAGTCGGAGGGGGGAGCGTTAGGCATCAAGCGTACTTCCCCACCCCGCGCCGTGTTGGACCTGCCAGGTTCGGGCAGAACCCCCGGGCTGGATATGGGGGTGGGTCGGGACGGCAGTGGGGGTGGGAGGACATAGGGGCTAGCCCGGGGTGGATTGGATGTCACATCAAGGGTATGTGCGATATCACCGTCCACATCAACGCCGTGAAATCTCTGATCGTTGTCCCTGTTGCTGGAGAAGGCTCGTTTCAGTTTGCTCCACGAGCCGCCCATTGTTCCACTTCGTGGTCGGCGACTGACAACCCTGTAGGTGATAATATAATCTATATGAGCAGATATTTAGGTTTTAACTTAAACGGTCGCCTTTTTGTAATTTCCAGTCCACCTACCCATAGAATAATTACAAAATATATCATCAATTAAAATTATTATCCATAGTTTCTGTAATTAGTGTAAAGGTCAGGGCTACAGTGTTCGTGTTATTAGTAATCACTTGGTTGATACTGAACTAAAACGTTCAAGTGAGTATAAATTATATCTTGAAGACCACCTCTTACCTGCAATACGGTGGAAATGATCGCGGATCTACTCCGCCATTGTCACATTCCACCTAGCGGTGTGGTTATTGAAGCTTACCAACAGCCACACATGCACCCAGTGGCGTGCTCGATACGCGGGGAGCTGGTGAACGGCGCTATTGTGGTGTCTTGTACAGTGTAAACATATCTCTCGGTCACATGAACGCTATTCAACAGCAAAGCGAAACACTGTCAAATCACACCCGCATATGAAAGTCAACTGTGCACTTGTCGTTCTGACAATGTACATCTCAGTGAGACGATACGAACACTCAGATTATAAAGTCGTTATCTATTCAATACGCTAACACGAGACGGATATGTATCTAACCGTATGATAGAACAAGATGGGTAAGAACCCTAAAAGGACACGGGAAATAGCAGATGAATTTACTAATTTAAAGGTGAAATCCTTGTCAAACACTAATCATTGGCTTCTAAATGTGAAACTAAAATAGGGAGTCGAAAAGAGCCCCGGGAGCTCATGACGATCCATTGACATAAAGCATGTAACTAGTGGCATTATCACCAGTACAACCAGTACAACAAGTGGAACCAGTACAACCAGTACAACCAGTGGAACCAGTACAAACAGTACAACCAGTGCCCCACCAGTACAACCAGTACAACCAGTGTCCCACCAGTACAACCAGTGGAACCAGTACAACCAGTACAACCAGTACAACCAGTGCCCCACCAGTACAACCAGTACAACCAGTGTCCCACCAGTACAACCAGTACAACCAGTACAACCAGTGCCCCACCAGTACAACCAGTACAACCAGTACAACCAGTACAATCAGTATAACCAGTACAATCAGTGGAACCAGGGGCTCCTTTCACAAAACTACCTTTACTAAGGTTAACCTTAACTCCTATTCTTTAACATTGCACTAAGGTTACCTTAGTGACTTACCATCACCTTAGTGCTTTGTGAAAGGGGCCTCAGGACTTTCGGGACTCCTGTCATCAGCATTACCAATACAACACGTACATCCAGTTCAACCGGGACGTTCAGGAAAACATCTGTCAACATCATCAACAGGGCATCCAGTTCAACCGGGACGTTCAGGAAAACATCTGTCAACATCATCACCAGGGCATCCAGTTCAACCGGGACGTTCAGGAAAACATCTGTCAACATCATCACCAGGGCATCCAGTTCACCCGGGACGTTCAGGAAAACATCTGTCAACATCATCACCAGGGCATCCAGTTCAACCGGGACGTTCAGGAAAACATCTGTCAACATCATCACCAGGGCATCCAGTTCAACCGGGACGTTCAGGAAAACATCTGTCAACATCATCACCAGGGCATCCAGTTCAACCGGGACGTTCAGGAAAACATCTGTCAACATCATCACCAGGGCATCCAGTTCGTCCAATAGGAGTCCTGTTGTCATCCTCCTCATCATCAGTACAATTAGGGAATTCAGTAAAACTCCTGTCATCATCCTCACCAGGACAACAAGTACGTTGAGGAGAATCATATCATTCACCTCACCAGGACATTCAGGAGGACTCCTGTCATCACCGTCACCAGGACAACCATGACATTCAGAAGGACTCCTGTCATCATCATTATTACCAACGCTGCACGGACCCAACTTCGACAGTAAGCTGTTGTCATATCCACTGACAAATCCATGATTATCAGTAAGTGATGTTTGAGGACTAGAGGTGTCCGAATCTCCGTCATAATACACATACGTTCACAAAACTCATAACCGTGACATGGAGCATTAGCATTAGCTATGATACTGACAGTGTAATACCTTTCACAGCGGTAATCTGCACAAGTTTGCACACATTTTAACGGAAATGAGTTGACAGGCGATGTTGTTTTTTTTTTTACAAATTCACAGCTTCTTCATCTTCACCTATGTATGTCACACAACTCGCAATAATTTAATACATGTTAATAGAAAAGAATAAAATCGGACCTAGCAATTTGGCCCACAGGCAACGAATGCAGTAAACGTACACTTTATGTTCATCAATCCTTTGCTACTGAGACCTTTATTTTATTTACTTACGAATAACTCATAACATGAAAATTACATCGTTTTGTTTACTGTGTGTAATATGTAATAATTCCCCCTAAGGTATGTGAGATAAACACTTAGTAAGGACGATATTAAGAAAGTGTAATAAACATTATTGTTATATTTGGGATTGACATAAATATGTGGTTGGTAGCTTTAAGGCGGCAGTCAAAGGGAAGTAATTTCCTTATATACCACTACTCAGTACGTACAACACGATCTCTGGTAGCAAACTCCCCTGTGCATCACGATCTCTGGTAGCAAACTCCCCTGTGCATCACGATCTCTGGTAGCAAACTCCCCTGTGCAACACGATCTCTGGTAGCAAACTCCCCTGTGCAACACGATCTCTGGTAGCAAACTCCCCTGTGCAACACGATCTCTGGTAGCAAACTCCCCTGTGCATCACGATCTCTGGTAGCAAACTCCCCTGTGCAACACGATCTCTGGTAGCAAACTCCCCTGTGCAACACGATCTCTGGTAGCAAACTCCCCTGTGCAACACGATCTCTGGTAGCAAACTCCCCTGTGCATCACGATCTCTGGTATCAAACTCCCCTGTGCAACACGATCTCTGGTAGCAAACTCCCCTGTGCAACACGATCTCTGGTAGCAAACTCCCCTGTGCAACACGATCTCTGGTAGCAAACTCCCCTGTGCAACACGATCTCTGGTAGCAAACTCCCCTGTGCAACACGATCTCTGGTAGCAAACTCCCCTGTGCATCACGATCTCTGGTAGCAAACTCCCCTGTGCAACACGATCTCTGGTAGCAAACTCCCCTGTGCAACACGATCTCTGGTAGCAAACTCCCCTGTGCATCACGATCTCTGGTAGCAAACTCCCCTGTGCATCACGATCTCTGGTAGCAAACTCCCCTGTGCATCACGATCTCTGGTAGCAAACTCCCCTGTGCATCACGATCTCTGGTAGCAAACTCCCCTGTGCATCACGATCTCTGGTAGCAAACTCCCCTGTGCATCACGATCTCTGGTAGCAAACTCCCCTGTGCATCACGATCTCTGGTAGCAAACTCCCCTGTGCATCACGATCTCTGGTAGCAAACTCCCCTGTGCATCACGATCTCTGGTAGCAAACTCCCCTGTGCATCACGATCTCTGGTAGCAAACTCCCCTGTGCATCACGATCTCTGGTAGCAAACTCCCCTGTGCATCACGATCTCTGGTAGCAAACTCCCCCGTGCATCACGATCTCTGGTAGCAAACTCCCCCGTGCATCACGATCTCTGGTAGCAAACTCCCCCGTGCATCACGATCTCTGGTAGCAAACTCCCCTGTGCATCACGATCTCTGGTAGCAAACTCCCCTGTGCATCACGATCTCTGGTAGCAAACTCCCCTGTGCATCACGATCTCTGGTAGCAAACTCCCCTGTGCATCACGATCTCTGGTAGCAAACTCCCCCGTGCATCACGATCTCTGGTAGCAAACTCCCCCATGGCCACAGAATATTCAAATCTGTTTTAAAAACTCATCGCTTCATTCAAGCCCATCGATAACTTCCACCAGTGTACAGCGTCACATAGGATTTTTCAGATTGATTTTTCGCACAATATAAGGAAATACCATTAATAATTATTATCAATTATCACAATATAATTAGTTATTCTTTGCTTTATGATGATATTTTCATTTTGCTTTATCACTTCTTTAAAGTAAAAAAGGGAAATAGAAATGAATTTACCAAGGAATAGTTATCTACCCTGGATCTGGAATTTGATCGGTATGCTGTATTTGATTAATATCGTATCCTCAATTTAAAAATAATATTTATTTGGTGCTTATGTACTGTGAGATGTTCCATTTTTAAAAAATAGATTAAGTTTGTAAATGCTTTTTTTATAAATAATGAATCAATGTCTGTTCAATGCTTGTTGTTAATTAGATCTTAATTAGATCCAGGTGACATTTATCAACAGAATAGAGAAGAAGAAGAAGAAGAAGAAGAAGAAGAAGAAGAAGAAAAAGAAGAAGAAGAAGAAGAAGAAGAAGAAGAAGAAGAAGAAGAAGAAGAAGAAGAAGAAGAAGAAGAAGAAGAAGAAGAAGAAGAAGAAGAAGAAGAAGAAGAAGAAGAAAAAGAAGGGATAATTTATTTTGTATAGAGGTCGTGAGACACATCGTACAAAGTTGTACAAAGATGAATTTGAGTTACCTTAAAAATGTGAACAGTCGCTTTGACCTAGTGCTAATGTTAATTAATAAGTATTAAAAAATAAAATTTACAGAATATAGCAATTCTTTAAAATGTTGTGCTTTTTAGTATGTAAGTTACAGTGTCAATGACGAGTGGTTGTGATAGATTGAGATAGAGAACATGTACACTTCAGGGCTTTAGGCCAGGTGTGAATACCATTCACAGACATCTACACTACTTTACAACTCTATTTACCTTAGATTCTAATGTTCACATATTTACTCACTCATGAAACTACTATCTAAGTTCAATATTCAATATTGAATATCCTCTGGACCTAAACAGTTGTCTCCGCTTCTATCAAAGAGGAATAGGAGTGCACGATATACAAATTGGATTTCAGGTGATATAAATGTGCAATGAACATCAATCACTTCCAACTTGTTTCTTACTGACATACGTAGAATAACTAATATTTGACTGAAAACCATATTTGACGAGTTCCAATGTAGTACGTAAAATATACATAGAATCCTGTTTCGTGTTTTACATAAGTTAATAACTTGCCATACATATCACACGATATCTTGGAAGTTTTTCCAGACTGATTACTTGCCATACAGGTCACACGGTATGTAAGCATTAATTTCAATAAATTCAGTATGACATCGTGATATAATCCGGCGAACGGTTTTGGCAAATCAACGAATAAACAATAAAACCTTCCCTTCCTTTTGTATTTATACTATTTGAATAACTGTCTGTATAACAAACATTGGAAAAGAACAGTACTCTGTGAGCTATACCAAATTGCAATACATTGCCCAACACTTTCTATTAGCTGTATTGATGTGACCTTGTAATCGTTAGTCCACGTTACTATTTTAGAATTAAAATGTCGCAGGTTATGCTACGCCTCCACAGGGCGGTGGATTACCGCTGTGTTCCTTCTCTTTATTATTGTGTACAGTCTCGGGTTCCTGACAGCTACTGACACCGATCACACATATAAACCACACTCATATATCCTGGTCAAGTTTATTTGACATAACTCCAGCGCATTGTACGCTGGAAACACGTCAACATATCGTAAGCAAGTGAAATGCATGCGTTGTCATAAATACACGGCTTCAGATTCGTCTTTATACTCGACTTCCCGAGGATCCCCATGTGCTGTCAGTAGATCTGCTGGGTGTAGAAACACGACAATTTCACGGATGTTCTCGGTGGCCAGAAACCCGTCATGTGGAAACAGGACAACTACAATGAGAACCGTACGACTGAACGTAACCAGAGAAGAATACCGCCCTCTTCAGTGACATAGTGAAAACGGGAATGAATGGTTACCTGGGAAAGGCATGTGAAAAGGTTAACCACTCAGTCCTTATCTTTTATGACTACAGCGTGAAAGGATCACTAAACGGAATTCAAAAGCTATTAGTATATCCGTGATTGAACCTGCTTACAGCCAAATACAAAACGGTGGTAAACACATTGACAGTTATGATCGTTATATATGTAAAGAAACCTTTTACAAATAAATCGTTTACCTTACATTCGCTAGAGAAATCAGTCAACCAATTCACGTCTTATTTTGACATGATATAGCAAATGTCAGTCAGTTAAGTGCGAGTCGATATTCATTTGTATCAGCCTGGAACCACACCAAAACTCCGCACTAGTTACGCACACGGCTGCAATACACGGTACCAGTGCAAAGGTGTGAGACGTGAGAGCAGTCAGTATGCGACTTGTAACCTACTGGGTCTGAGAAAATTCCTGAGAGATGAATTTTGGAATATTTTCCCTAATTTGTGTTTACAGCTTTTCCATTGTACATAGCATTACAGTAAGTAAAGACTGTATTTCATTTTTATAATAGCAGAGTATTTAAAACCTCGCAAATACCATTGAATATTAACTTGAGAACTAAATTGCAATATATATTTAATTTCAATAGAATTACCAATTCATTATCAAGAATTAAATATCTCTTCAAGTATCTATTTTATCATTTTTATTAATTGAAGATGAATTAAAGATGAATACACAAAATAAACCTACACACGTCAGTGACACATTTTCGACTAATTTAATCCATTTTTTTATACAGCTTTCAGAAAATCCATGATAGATGGATTCAAGTCAGAAATACTGATTAAATAGAATGTCCTTATGTATATAGATATATGTTTACTCTCTTCATTTACTTATTTCCGTCGTAATGGACAATAACATAATTCAAATATCTACAATATTGTTATAACACGCACTGGCAGACAAAGAGCAATACAGGGGCAGACGAAGAGACAGCAATGAAACTAAAAGACAGACAAAAACAGGCAAAAAGCAGACTAAAAGGCAGGCAGAATACAGGCAAAAAGACAAAGACAGATAAAGGGATAGTAGGAAAGACATACATGTATGAACATGTATATATAAAAAATCTTCTTTGTTTTACCTGTAATATTCTGTTGTACATGGATACATTAATCATTTAATATATGTATAAGTTAAACAGTTCCAACACCTGCTATATTTTCAACTAGAAATTACCATTCATTTTAGAAAAAAACATACCGATTGACATTGTCTTCATGTATGTTCCAATTAATACATTTGTATATATGAAAAACATGTATTAATTTTATATTTGCTGTCCCCAAACTCGTGACCTTATACTCACCTGTGAAATTCACTATTGGGTTTTATTAGAATTCAAAGATCTGTACTAATAATCTAATGATCTAACAGAAGTAATGAATTGCATAACAAATATTCTCAACTGAAACCACGCATTGAAATAAAACAAATCCGTTTTAGGGTCTCTGGTCGCAGTTAGAACAAATCCTACCAAATTAATGTAAAAGGTTTCTATATTCTAGTGTTATAATTAGCGTTTGACTATAGAATACAACCTTGCGGAAAAAATGTGGAACATGTGGGTACAATTTATTTACCTTCTTTTTATGAGGTAACATGTCGAGTTCAAATATGATTGACTTAGTTAGGCTAAATGTGCTCTGAGGTCTGACCTTTCACATGTTAGGTTTTACTAAGGTCAGCCTTAGCACCCTTCATTAAACCTTGAACTCCGAGTATCTTATAGTAACTTGGTGTACTGTTGATATCAACTCTGATATTTGGTGTAAATTATCAATTCATTTGCAATCAAAGATTTGTTTTTGTAATACCAACCCGACATCAAATGCATACTGTCCGTTCTCGTCAACTTAACTGTATCCATAAACTCTTAAATCTTTGAGGTTATATATAGAAAAGAGTAAACATCAGATATAGTGAGTATATAGATATTTGAAGACAGCTGAAGTTAACCCCCTCTGTGCCATTCCTGCAGATAACCAACACAGTGGGCAATGCGAACCTGAACCGACTCCAGAGTGGAGACCTGTGTGTCTACGAACTCGACATCACCGGCACCCCGCCTGTCTTCTCCTGCGTGCAAGATTCTGCTTTCACGCAGTTTGATCTCCAGAAACGCGCCGGAGACACAAGTAAGTAAATCCACACCTTTTAAAAACTCACATTAGGAATCTTATAGATTAATATCAACTAATACAGAAGCTCAACTGATTGTTTTTTTTCCATTTCAAATTTCGGGAAGATAGACCAAATTTTGTTAATCAATACTTTAGTCATGGTCAAAATCTGAAGTGAAGAAGCTTAATCAAGATCTCAAGGAATGGTTCCAGACCAACAAATATTACAGTTATTTTAGACTGACATATTTGGTCATACATCTCGACAAAATTCTCTGATAATTAATCTAAATTTATGTCAAGGTTCCTCACAGTGGACTGAGATACAGTTCTCTGACAATGATTCCAGAATATGATCTCTGACAATGATTCCAGAATATCATCTCTGAAAATGAATCTAGACCAAAATCTTTAACAATGAAAGATCAAGATTTTTGACAATAAATCGAGACCAACATCTGTGACAATGAATCTAGACCAACATATCTGGCAATGAATCTAGACCAACATGTCTGACAATGAATCGAGACCAACATATCTGACAATAAATCTAGACCAACATCTGTGACAATGAATCGAGACCAACATATCTGACAATAAATCTAGACCAACATCTGTGACAATGAATCTAGACCAACATCTTTGACAATGAATCGAGACCAACATCAGTGACAATAACTCTAGACCAACATATCTGACAATGAATCTGGATCAACATCTCGGACAATGAATCTAAACCAACATCTCTGACAATGAATCTAGACCAACATACCTGACAATGAATCTAGACCAACATATCTGACAATGAATCTAGACCAACAAATATGGCAATGAATCTAGATCAACATCTCGGACAATGAATCTAGATCAACATCTCTGACCATGAATCGAGACCAACATCTATGCCAAAGAATCTAGACCAACATCTATGACAATGGATCTAGACCAACATATCTGACAATGAATCTAGACCATTATATCTGGCAATTAATCTAGATCAACATCTCGGACAATGAGTCTAGATCAACATCTCGGACAATGAATCTAGGCAAATTTCTGACAATGAATCTAGACCAACATATTTCATATTTCTCTACGTATGTCAGTTTCACTACTTGTGTTGTAATATTTGTACCCTTGTCTGTCAACAGAGTTTTGCGTGTACTACCTGAATGGCGGTTCCCTGGCCCTCAATACATACAGAGTGGACTTCACATGCGACGATGGGGTGAACGGGACAGACAGCAAGTTCGTCCAGATTGGTATCACGCCCGACAATCCGCCTGTCTTTAGTGCCGGCATCGCATGTATGATTCTTTTGTATTCACAAAATTTCTAAATTGTCAATCAAATAACTACAATGACATTATAATTTGAAATATTGCTCAACAAATGGAAATCGGTGAAACACATACTTACTCACTCTTTGAAACAGTTTACTTTGTCGTAACAATAGCCGATTCTATAAAGAATGGAGACACATTTATGGATATACAGCTTCCTCATTCTTTGTAGGCGACATATATTATTATGTCGCTGGCAAGCGAGTGATATGTGACGAATCATTGTTGGCATAAATGCATCAGATATCATTACAATATATTTGAGGTGAACTATTTAAACAATAAACAGGGTTGATAGACGAAGGTTATATAAGCGACCGAGTGAAAATCCGCCATGGGACGTACACATATGGTATGATATATATTGTCTTGATGTTTCTGCAACAATTGCCGCACATTATGTGACATATTTAAAGTGATAGGCGACACTTGCAGGATCCGGTTTCTCAGTTCCTCTGGTCGTCTTGGTGGTGTTGCCTCTGGTCGTCTTGATGGTGTTGCCTCTTTGGAAGATGACATCTATGTTAGCTTGGTTCAATAAGAGGCGACGGGTCTGATGGCTAGTTGGTCGAATGAAGGGGATACTGGTGGTGAACGGGGCATCTCGTTGTCGGGGAGGCTTAGTCTCGGGTTTGAGCTCGAGGGTATTTTAGACAGTCTGACTGCCGAAGGATGGATGGTATTCATTGTGGTTTGTACATATATAGTTGGGAAGTAGATGGTATTCATTGTGGTTTGTACATATATAGTTGGGAAGTAGATGGTATTCATTGTGGTTTGTACATATATAGTTGGGAAGTAGATGGTATTCATTGTGGTTTGTACATATATAGTTGGGAAGTAGATTGTGTTTGCTCGTCTCCTCAGGGGGCGATTATTCCTCTCTTGACGTCAATGAGGTGAATGGAGGGGAAATGGAGCTCGGGGTACTGGTTCATGTGAGATGGCTTAAGGTATAAACAGGCGTCGCTTTAGACTAGAACACCAAGGAAGGGAAATAATTCTCTACTTCTAATTCCATGGTAAACTGCATAGGGGTAGGGATGTTGGTACTTGAGGTTGTGTAGAATAATGTTGGTACTTAAGATTGTGAAGAAGAATGTTGGTTCTTGAGGTTATGTAGAATTATGTTTGTACTTAAGGTTGTGTAAAAAAATGTTGGTACTTGAGGTTATGTAGAATAATGGTTGTACTTGAGGTTATGTAGAAGAATGTTGGTACTTGAGGTTGTGTAGAATAATGGTTGTACTTGAGGTTATGTAGAAGAATGGTTGTACTTGAGGTTATGTAGAAGAATGGTTGTACTTGAGGTTATGTAGAAGAATGTTGGTACTTGAGGTTATGTAGAAGAATGTTGGTACTTGAGGTTATGTAGAAGAATGTTGGTACTTGAGGTTATGTAGAAGAATGTTGGTACTTGAGGTTATGTAGAAGAATGTTTGTACTTGAGGTTATGTAGAAGAATGTTGACACAAGTACCATCTACTTTACGATACCAACAAGTTCGTTAAACTTGGGATGTAAATTATTTGCACAATATAACATAGCAGCAAAATATATACTGTTGAACAGTGGCTTTTTCGACGGTGACATCATAAAATATTCCCCGTATATATTATCTACCGCATTGACAACATAGCAAAATTACGAAGAACGAAAACATAAACTTGCCCTAAACCATTTTGACAGCGAGAATAACATTAAGACGCCAGTGCGGTAAACCATGGGAACGACAGAGAAACAGAAAATAGAGTGGGGCCCATTCTGAGTGAATTAAATCTATAGTATTCCCAGGTCATTTGCGCATTTTCAAATATCAAACATAGATTCTTCCTTCAAATCAAACTTCAATAATCAGAAATACACACAAGTCATTTTACAATGATACGTTAACATTTTAAGCACATCTAGCAAATAATTAAACGATATCAAGAACATATAAAATATGAATGTTCCAGTTTCCATGAATGTGGATGCGTCAACCGTGAAACTAAACAATGACTTGTTCACTGCGGTGACCACAGATGTAAACGGGGATCCCAGAAGTTACAACCTGGACCCCGTGCCTCCCGAGGTGTACATCGACGCCGGTAAGTCATACTTAGTTACAACCTGGACCCCGTACCTCCCGAGGTGTACATCGACGCCTGTAAGTCATACTTAGTTACAGCCTGGACCCCGTGCCTCCCGAGGTGTACATCGACGCCGGTAAGTCATACTTAGTTACAGCCTGGACCCAGTACCTCCCGAGGTGTACATCGACGCAGGAAAGTCATACTTAGTTACAACCTGGACCCCGTACCTCCCGAGGTGTACATCGACGCCGGTAAGTCATACTTAGTTACAGCCTGGACCCCGTGCCTCCCGAGATGTACATCGACGCCGGTAAGTCATACTTAGTTACAGCCTGAACCCCGTGCCTCCCGAGGTGTACATCGACGCCGGTAAGTCATACTTAGTTACAACCTGGACCCTGTGCCTCCCGAGGTGTACATCGACGCCGGTAAGTCATACTTAGTTACAACCTGGACCCCGTACCTCCCGAGGTGTACATCGACGCCTGTAAGTCATACTTAGTTACAGCCTGGACCCCGTGCCTCCCGAGGTGTACATCGACGCCGGTAAGTCATACTTAGTTACAACCTGGACCCCGTGCCTCCCGAGGTGTACATCGACGCCTGTAAGTCATACTTAGTTACAGCCTGGACCCCGTGCCTCCCGAGGTGTACATCGACGCCGGTAAGTCATACTTAGTTACAACCTGGACCCCGTGCCTCCCGAGGTGTACATCGACGCCGGTAAGTCATACTTAGTTACAACCTGGACCCCGTACCTCCCGAGGTGTAAATCGACGCCGGTAAGTCATACTTAGATACAGCCTGGACCCCGTGCCTCCCGAGGTGTACATCGACGCCGGTAAGTCATACTTAGTTACAGCCTGGACCCAGTACCTCCCGAGGTGTACATCGACGCAGGAAAGTCATACTTAGTTACAGCCTGGACCCAGTACCTCCCGAGGTGTACATCGACGCAGGAAAGTCATACTTAGTTACAACCTGGACCCCGTACCTCCCGAGGTGTACATCGACGCCGGTAAGTCATACTTAGTTACAGCCTGGACCCCGTGCCTCCCGAGATGTACATCGACGCCGGTAAGTCATACTTAGTTACAGCCTGAACCCCGTGCCTCCCGAGGTGTACATCGACGCCGGTAAGTCATACTTAGTTACAACCTGGACCCTGTGCCTCCCGAGGTGTACATCGACGCCGGTAAGTCATACTTAGTTACAACCTGGACCCCGTACCTCCCGAGGTGTACATCGACGCCTGTAAGTCATACTTAGTTACAGCCTGGACCCCGTGCCTCCCGAGGTGTACATCGACGCCGGTAAGTCATACTTAGTTACAACCTGGACCCCGTGCCTCCCGAGGTGTACATCGACGCCGGTAAGTCATACTTAGTTACAGCCTGGACACCGTGCCTCCCGAGGTGTACATCGACGCAGGAAAGTCATACTTAGTTACAACCTGGACCCCGTACCTCCCGAGGTGTACATCGACGCCGGTAAGTCATACTTAGTTACAACCTGGACCCCGTGCCTCCCGAGGTGTACATCGACGCCGGTAGGTCATACTTAGTTACAACCTTGACCCCGTGCCTCCCGAGGTGTACATCGACGCCGGTAGGTCATACTTAGTTACAGCCTGGACCCCGTACCTCCCGAGGTGTACATCGACGCCGGTAAGTCATACTTAGTTACAACCTGGACCCCGTACCTCCGTATTGGCCGAGTAACAGGACATGTAACTGAGCCATTAGCCAATTATATGAGAACTGTATAACATATGATAACTGTATAACATATGAGAACTGTTTAACATATGAGAACTGTATAACATATGAGAACTGCATAACATATGAGAACTGCATAACATATGAGAACTGTATAACATATGAGAACTGTTTAACATATGAGAACTGTATAACATATGAGAACTGCATAACATATGAGAACTACATAACATATGAGAACTGCATAACAATTTGAGAACTGTATAACATATGAGAACTGTATAACATATGAGAACTGCATAACATATGAGAACTGCATGACATATGAGAACTGTATAACATATGAGAACTGTATAACATATGAGAACTGCATAACATATGAGAACTACATAACATATGAAAACTGCATAACAATTTGAGAACTGTATAACATATGAGAACTGTATAACATATGAGAACTGCATAACATATGAGAACTGCATGACATATGAGAACTGTATAACATATGAGAACTGTATAACATATGAGAACTGCATAACATATGAGAACTGCATGACATATGAGAACTGCATAACATATGAGAACTGTATAACATATGAGAACTGTATAACATATGAAAAGAAGGATCCAGTGGGTTATATCTCTATTTAACTCACAGTGGTGTGGTCCATGTATATCACATCTGAAGGTGTTACATGTTGATTACTTTTACATTTCAGTTTCTGGGTTAGTGAAGTCGAACATAGACTTCGACACGTACACCGGGGGCTCGACTATAACATTCAACGTACAGGTGACGGATGGCCACTCCGCCAAGGTTGACCTGGCAGTGACTCTCAACATTCAGAGTGAGTTGAACGTCGTACAGTACTACTTTTGTTAAACCAAATAGCATTACAGTTTCTAATTATCATCCAAAACTGGCTCCCGACGTAGATATCACCTGTGTGAGATCAAGCGATATCTACAAGCGATATCTACATTGTAGATGTCGCTACAACCCAATTGTCATAATCCTATTAAATCATTAGTTAATGACATCACAAGGTTTTGACATCACTGAGAACACTGCTGACAATGTTTTGACGTCATGAAGTTGAGGCTGTAACTATGCCATGATGCTAGATGCTGATGACGTCACAATGTTATGATCTCACTGAGATCACTGCTGAAGAAGCTAGATGACAGACTGAGTATTTTGTTTCAGATATGTTTATTCTTTTGCAAATAATTGTTGAAGAATGATTTTGGATGATAAATAGCATCTCACTCAAATGATAATTTATCAAATGTATCAACATCCGTTGATTAAAGAAGAAATATCCTCGGCAAGTCTCGGATATCTGTAACATTAACCAACTCGTGTTGATATATTTGATATCAGAATACACTTTGGTGAGATTCTCTATGTGTATGTTTCCCAACAATAATTCTATTTATATGGAGCTAATGAACTGATGACTGTGGTGACATCCTCCTTTTCGCGCAGACATCAACACAGCGCCCCAAGTCACGAACCTGCCTCCTTCGCTCGACGTGTCCGAGGCTCTTGGTGCAGGAGTGCCTATCTACACGTGCATACACGACGAGACTGGAACCCTCACCAAGCAGCTCATAGTCGATCCGCTTACAGAACAGAATGTATTTGCCTTCAACGCCGCGAGTGAGTCTCAGCCTTTACCTTTAAATAATCATAATCATCGAGCGAGTGTTTAACTTATTGACCGACACGTCAGTTTCTATAGCACAATTATCCCCTCTCATGAAACGAATCTGGAAAATTATTTTTTTAAAAATTTCATATACAAATCCTCTAATTCTAGCTTGTGAGATTTCAATCGCCACTGGAAAAGCGCTGGACTACGAGAGAGTGAATACTATGACGTTGAAGCTTGTACTTAACGACGGCGTCTACAACTCCGAGTTCAACATTTCTTTAAATGTTCTGGACGCTAACGACCCCCCTGTGTTTGATCCCGACACGTACTCGACACTCACCGAGGAGTGTTTGGTATGACCATGTTCCTTCTTCTACAATCCAATCTCTTTCAACCAATATTCAACTTATTCGATCCAGGTAGGAACCCCTATTGGCCTATAATCACTGTCCACCGTTATTTATTCCAGGTAGCAATCCCCGCAGGACAACAACCAGCGTTCGGAGTTACAGATGATGACACGTTTACTTTCTCTCTGCAAACCGGATCCTTTTCCACATTCTTTGCTATTGACCCCAACAGCGGAGTGATCACCTGCCTGACCGAGCTCGACTTCGATACAGGGGTTACACAGGCCGAAGTTGTCGTCATTGCCACTGACACAATCAGCGGAACAGCCACGGCAACTTTGACGGTAAATGTTGTAGATTTCAACGACAATGCCCCGGATTTCGGAACAGTTCCCAGTTATGGATATGTAAGTCCTAAGACGGCCCCTGGGACACTTCTTGGTTCGGTTGCTGCTACCGACATTGACACGGGAGCGAACGGTGATGTCGAGTACACCTTAACAAATAACCCAGGAGACAAGTTCTACTTGACACCCCAGGGCGACCTCTACCTAAACCAGTCTGTGGTAGAAGCGGATAGGGGCACACTGTTCAACCTTGAGGTCACAGCCACCGACAAAGGGTCTCCTGCACAGAACACTGTTACAACCATTGTTATTCCGTTTGTGAGTGTCAGCCTGTCGGCATACATAGCATTACATTGCAATACGAGGGTGTATTCTCGGTTCCGATCACAATGGGTTTTCTTCATGTACTATTGATACACATGTTTAGGTGAAATACGTTCATTAACCCTTTCATAATGAGATTTTTTCTTTTTTGGATTTATCCACTACATTTAAAGTATTTGAAAATTTAGAAACAATTATGATAAACTACGTGATGTGTAGATCACACAATACTTCCTGCGGGGTCGTCCCGCTAGTTATTTTGTCATTCTCATCTCATCTTGCTGCGTCGCGATATCCGACCGTTTGAACGGGATTATGAAATGATTATCTGCAATGTATTAAATACCTTTTAAAATTCCACTGAATTATGGCAGCTACGTCAATTATCCATTTTCCCTTGTTTTGAAAGGATGCATTTAACTACCAATTCCTCTACAATTTACACATTTATAACTATCTCACTATTCACAAACAAAAGTAAAAGTCAAATGGTAAAATTAGCTGACATTTTATAAATAAAATGACATTATACAAGTCGATCATCTCACTTCCGGGTCTACAAATAGACCGGTAATAAGGGTGAATAATATTGATGACAAAACATATTTCAAATATTCAGCAATATAATAAACACTTTTAATACATTATTTCATTTATTGTATATATCTTTTGATTTTGATGTTTAATGTCAGAGGGATCGAATGTAAAAATGCTTCATGCATAAAGTGTCTGCTGTAAGCGCTGTGACTTTCTATGACAGAACCCATCACCGTTCCTGGAGAACTTGCCCACTACAGAGAAGATCAGCGAGGAGCTGTCCACCGCGACACCAGTCTTCCAGATCATCGTGAACGACACAGACTCCTACCAGTGTGAACTCGTCAGCGTGACGCCCCAAGCTGCATTCACTGTGGATGAGCTGTCTGGCGGTAAGTAAATGATGAATTTTCAAGGAGCCTTAATTAAAATGGTTCTTAATTACTTCAGTGATACAATGGTCCTAAAACCCACACCAGTTACAATGTATGGTTTCGATAAGTGATTACCGTTTCGTTTTCTCGTAAATAATCTCTCCAGATAAATGCACTGTCAGTCATATCTTCCCACATAACTTGGTTTTAATCAACAGTTTGATAGTAAGACCGATAAAGAATCCTTCTGATCTGGAAGAAATTCAACGAAGCTGTTTGCAAATAAGCATTCGACCTGTTTCTGTAACCGTCGGCAACTACGGCATTCAGATCAGGGAAGGGTCGACAGACTCCTGACTGGATGGCAGTCAATACTGTTATCCATGCTACAAATTGTCACCGCCAGGTAGGATGTAGAAAATGTCGTTGTCGGTCAATTAAAACGGGTTACGTGGGAATATACGAGTCGAGAAATATGTGTAGGATGAGAATGATGAAGGATAAAGTATTCAATAATCCAAAAGTCAGGATTCATTCCCAATGCAGACATTAGAAGACTGTAACTATGTGTATGTTTTACCTCACACACAGCGTGGTGGGTTTCCTATGAGGGGATAATCCCCCTGTCCCACTCCTCCACCCCCTCCTTCACCGTGAGCGTGTCGTGCACGGACTTCCACGGCGGTGTTTCGGAGGTGGGGATCCTCACTATCCAGGTGACACAGAACCAGCTCCCCCTCATCAGCTGTCCCACAGGTGAGTATAGACAGTTTTAACAGCAGTGCAGTATCTCTAACCTCGGCAGCTTCCCCTTTGTGAACAAACCATGGCTGGTAGAGACGATCTGGGCCCCGTTCCACATGTCAATAGTAGAGTTACCAATGACATTTTAGACTTCTCAAGAACCGCTTCCTCCTCACAGCTGACATTTTTAGGGGGATACCTTGCACCTTTGGGATCAAACTATTCTTTATTTGGTCTTAAATATCTGGGAGGAATCTCGAGTTTGCTACACATATTTGACGTTTATATATGACTTTGAACGGACTCTTGAACATTCAGTGTAAGTGTATATCTTGTCTATATTTCTGCAGACTAGTTTTTCTAAAGTAACCTTTACAAATAAGGAATAGTTTTTAAATACACTCAACCGCAAAAGAAACGTCACTACATTTTCAACAGTGTGAAAAACGAAAAGATATTTTGAATGCATTTTGTAGGGACAGGTTTTTAAAAGAGGTAGAATGTAAAAAAAAATAATAATAAGAGAGGTTGTCGATATAACTAACCAGTTGGACTTTAAGGGGATGTAGCACGTATTTTGCAAATTTTATTTTTGTCAAATTTCTCATTTATATTTACTTTACTATTTTCTTCTTCTTCTGCAGTACCAAAAGGTCTAGAGAGCTGAAAGATCGTGTGCATACTCCTTGGTCATTGGGGATTCTCAATTGCACATTTGGTGACCCAATGACCCCAAATAGGGTCACAGGGGTCACGACCTTTAAAACCTATTCCCATCTTCTTCTGCAGTACCAAGAGGTCTAGAGAGCTGAACTGTTGTGTGCAGACTCCTTGGCCAATGGGGATTCTAAATTTAGATTTGGTGACCCCATGACCCCAAAGAGGGTCATAGGGGTCACAACCTAAAGAGGCTATTTCTCAAGTACTTCAAATTTGTCATACCTGTGATAAATCCCCTGGAAACTTTACATTTTGAAATTTTAAATCCTGATAAAATGTACTAATGAATATATCGCCCTACGAACCTGTATCTTCAATATTGTGAATTAAATGCACGCCAATTGATCATTTTATGTACCATATAAGTTTTCTGGAAAATATGTACGTTTTCAGGTTAAAGTTAAGTGTAAAAGACCGAAAATTGTTAATGCAATATTGCATTTAATATGCATGAGCTACAATATCGACAATATTAAATATTTTGCACACAATCTGAGGACCACAAACGGCAGTCCCTATGGTTTATAGTGCAACGTAAGTACTTACACTGCACAGAAATCATTGCAGTTACAGATATACCTTAATGTACATTATGTCATTCTGTGCTGTCCGTTCAGAGTCACTTCAGAGGCAAACAGAGCGTATCTGACTTGTGTCCCGTATGCTAACATATATAAATTAACGTGTTTTAGCATATTTCTAACTGGCGATTTAATATACTATTTATTTTATCAAAACAACTCAAATCTTCCATATTTCGAATCCTTAGATATCCAACTAGCTAATTCGGCAGATGACATTTGCATAATTGTTGAATAAACATGTGGTTTGCGGTGTTTCAACCTCCCATAAACTGATGTAATTGTAGTGATAATCAACTAGAAAGCTCATTTAACGCCCCACGTTAACAAAACAAAAACACGAAAAAATTACAGGCCACTGTTTAGTCACCACACAAGTACTTACCCCCCTCATGTTTGTATTACAAATTTCCATTGAATACTATTCTCATGTATGTTAATCTCCCTGATTGGCATGGGTTTCCTCTCCATTGTTTTGTTTGCTTTATAAATGTATCACATTTTTGTTATTTCCATACATTCCACCTGATGAAGGTGAGTAAATAGTCTGAAACGTCGTGTATTTTCACATTAAAGAAGTTGTTATCCAGAAAAGCTTCCTATACTAGTACATGTACAGTAGATGATACGGTGTGTTGTAGGGGAGGTGTTGGTGGATGTGAGTACATGTACAGTAGATGATACGATGTGTTGTAGGGGAGGTGTTGGTGGACGTGAGTACATGTACAGTAGATGATACGATGTGTTGTAGGGGAGGTGTTGGTGGACGTGAGTACATGAACAGTAGATGATACGATGTGTTGTAGGGGAGGTGTTGGTGGACGTGAGTACATGTACATAAGATGATACGGTGTGTTGTAGGGGAGGTGTTGGTGGACGTGAGTACATGCACAGTAGATGATACGGTGTGTTGTAGGGGAGGTGTTGTGGACGTGAGTACATGTACAGTAGATGATACGATGTGTTGTAGGGGAGGTGTTGGTGGACGTGAGTACATGTACAGTAGATGATACGGTGTGTTGTAGGGGAGGTGTTGATGGACGTGAGTACATGCACAGTAGATGATACGGTGTGTTGTAGGGGAGGTGTTGTGGACGTGAGTACATGTACAGTAGATGATACGATGTGTTGTAGAGGAGATGTTGGTGGACGTGAGTACATGTACATTAGATGATACGGTGTGTTGTAGGGAGGTGTTGGTGGACGTGAGTACATGTACAGTAGATGATATGATGTGTTGTAGGGGAGGTGTTGGTGGTCGTGAGTTCATGTACAGTAGATGATACGGTGTGTTGTAGGGGAGGTGTTGGTGGACGTGGGTACATGTACAGTAGATGGTACGGGGTGTTGTAGGGGAGGTGTTGGTGGACGTGAGTACATGTACAGTAGATGATACGATGTGTTGTAGGGGAGGTGTTGGTGGACGTGAGTACATGTACAGTAGATGGTACGATGTGTTGTAGGGGAGGTGTTGGTGGACGTGAGTACATGTACAGTAGATGATACGGTGTGTTGTAGGGGAGGTGTTGTTGATGTGAGTACATGTACAGTAGATGGTACGATGTGTTGTAGGGGAGGTGTTGGTGGACGTGAGTACATGTACAGTAGATGATACGGTGTGTTGTAGGGGAGGTGTTGGTGGACGTGAGTACATGTACAGTAGATGATACGATGTGTTGTAGGGGAGGTGTTGGTGGACGTGAGTACATGTACAGTAGATGATACGGTGTGTTGTAGGGGAGGTGTTGGTGGACGTGAGTACATGAACAGTAGATGATACGGTGTGTTGTAGGGGAGGGTTGTGGACGTGAGTACATGTACAGTAGATGGTACGATGTGTTGTAGGGGAGGTGTTGGTGGACGTGAGTACATGTACAGTAGATGATACGGTGTGTTGAAGGGGAGGTGTTGGTGGACGTGAGTACATGCACAGTAGATGATACGGTGTGTTGTAGGGGAGGTGTTGTGGACGTGAGTACATGTACAGTAGATGGTACGATGTGTTGTAGGGGAGGTGTTGTGGACGTGAGTACATGTACAGTAGATGGTACGATGTGTTGTAGGGGAGGTGTTGGTGGACGTGAGTACATGTACATAAGATGATACGGTGTGTTGAAGGGGAGGTGTTGGTGGACGTGAGTACATGCACAGTAGATGATACGGTGTGTTGTAGGGGAGGTGTTGTTGACGTGAGTACATGTACAGTAGATGGTACGATGTGTTGTAGGGGAGGTGTTGGTGGACGTGAGTACATGTACAGTAGATGATACGGTGTGTTGTAGGGGAGGTGTTGGTGGACGTGAGTACATGTACAGTAGATGATACGGTGTGTTGTAGGGGAGGTGTTGGTGGACGTGAGTACATGTACAGTAGATGATACGGTGTGTTGTAGGGGAGGTGTTGGTGGACGTGAGTACATGCACAGTAGATGATACGGTGTGTTGTAGGGGAGGTGTTGTTGACGTGAGTACATATACAGTAGATGGTACGATGTGTTGTAGGGGAGATGTTGGTGGACGTGAGTACATGTACAGTAGATGATACGGTGTGTTGAAGGGGAGGTGTTGGTGGACGTGAGTACATGTACAGTAGATGATACGGTGTGTTGTAGGGGAGGTGTTGGTGGACGCGACTCTAACTGATGTAGGAGGGGATATCTACCAGATCCTAGCTTCTGACACGGAAACACTAACCTATGACTATGATTTTTCTATTGCATCCGGCAAATTCTCTCTCAACAAAGGTAAGAAATCTCTCCGGCTTTATATTCATCATTGAGATTATAATTCTCAATTTTATCTAGCGTTTACCCCGAGATTTCTCTTTCTGAGCGAGTCTACACTATTCACATGTATATTGTGTCATTATTTATTCGAATCGAATGTTTCTAACATCATATATATAGAAAGCTATTACCATGAGATTGAACGCTTAAAACTTCCAGCTTGAGCTGAGCTGAGCGTGTATCGGTATGTTTATAGCGTATTGGTGTGTTTAGAGTGCATTGGCGTGATTAGAGTGAATAGGTGTGTTGAATGAGAGTGTATTGGCGTGTTCAGATTGTATAGGTGTGTTTAGGTACTGGTCTGATCACAAGCCAGGTGGAGATGCTGAGAGAGACACAGACTCTGTATAAAGGGACGGTCACTGCCACGGACGGGTTCAACCCTGTGAGCTGCTCAGTCACCATATCCATGACGAGTAAGTGACACTGCACACCTCCTTCTATTTCTTCTCAATCTGAGACATAATCAAGACGACACATATCACAAGAACATTACTTGGTGGTTCTACTTCATGATGTGGAACATTACTCTACCGGTAATTACCTATCACTTAGTGAAGGCCATATACCATAACTTATCATAAGTTATTTTTACATCAAGCAGAGCATGATACGAGCTAAAAAAAACATGAATGACAATGCTTGTAATATATGCTGAAATATGGAACAATTCAAGATAGGTTCGCCCCCCAGATGCATGTATATATATATGTACATGTATGTATGTACACCCCACCCACCGACCATCACATGTAGCGCCATGCTCCAGACACCAATGTGGCCCCCATCCTGGAAGGGTTCTTATTCACCGACTCTGTGGATGAGGACTTTGCCGCAGGGACTGCCATCACGGTGATCACAATCACCGACCCCCAGGAATGTGACCCCACCGTCTTCACCTGGAACGTCAAACCTTCAGACGAGAGACACAACTTCGACTTCACTGTCAACGGCAACGGTAAGTCCTTACTTAAGTTAACCTTAACCAAAAACAACGTATTCAAATACAGACCCAGTTTACTTCTGTTATCCAGATAATTATCGTATTTAATTTCTCTGCATGATCGGTTTTGATTCTTGATTGATTCAAAGTTAGGTCGTTTTTATTATTGTAGCTTTTTAGTTACCTCCCTTATGAATCAAACCGACGGCTCAATGGAAAAATAAAAAGCAACGTCAGAAAAATGAAGGTTGTAAGGTTATGATCTTAAGAGCCCGACTCCTATACTGAAATACAACCAAAAGCATCATTCATTAAATCCCGGCTTCATTGCTGGTAAGTGCCACATATTTAATAAGTGAGTACAATATCTTTAGGGCATGTCGTACATAAATACATATTCTATTAACTGAAAGAAGAATTAATAGGGAAGTATGTTGTGTCGGTTTGCCATGCGATAAATTACACTGTTCACATATATGTATTACTGCGCTCAATGGGTGAAAACAACTTTCAAAATGGTGATGTGAAGTCTGTTTTAGCAATAGGAATGCAGAATGAGAATGTATAGGGTAACCAATGTATCATATATGTTCATGTATCGTAGCTCATACAGAATGTATTGAGCTCGCCAAATATACTGTTTACCTCTGAAGCAGAATAGTAACAATTCCGAAATACCCTCAAATGATAACCTTTTTATATAAATAATTTATATTTACAGTAAAGTATAAATTATGTACACTGACGGGAAAAAGAAAGTATATCACTCAGTTGTATTTATGATATGTAACATTTTCAAAGTCAAATATATCGAGTTTTCGACGTCGTATTTCTTTTTTTTTTCAAATTCAAATTCAAATTCAAATTTTAAAATAAATCCAAATTAATTTGTATAAAACACAACTGTTCATAGACATATAACACATATTCTGTGTGAAAATAAATAAATATGCCTCGTCCTGAACACATTTACAACATTTTGAACATGGTAGGGGTCATGTTATGTAGATTTCATATATTACCCCTGTCTACTTTTAATAATGATATTTTAGTTGTTTTAAAAAAAAAACAGTCACTAATTAAGTTAACTCATCCAAACTACTGCCGAAAGGTTTTTATTCCATCGTGTCATAATCAAATGTGTCTCATTTCTTTGAAATATTGAATTAATCGAAAACAAGTGAGTGTGATACTTTCTTTTGCCCGTCAGTTTATATTTATAACCATACAAGACGATGACGTAAAACAGATTCCAATCAATGCTTTGGAATAAAACTATCTGTAACTTGCAATCCCCTGCAGAGGTGACCCTATCCATAGCCAGCAACAAGAAGTTGGACTACGAGACTACGAAGAGTTACGATTTCTTCCTGAGGGCTAACGACGGATGTCGCGAGTCCGTGCAGTACCCCTACACGCTTACGGTCAACGATATCAACGAGGAACCCAGTTTTATCAAAGATAGCTACACCGTGACATTCGACGAGGTGGGTGGCGTCGGGTTCTACACTTAGCTGGACGAACCAGGGGGGGCTAGGGGGTTGGTGAAGGGGAGAGGGTGGATGTAGGGTTGAAATAATCCACACCATTTCAGTTTTACTTAATTGACTGCATGTGGTTTCTCAATCTTTCATAGCTATCATTCCTTATTATTGTATTTAAGAAATAGAGACGAGTTGGCGTGGGCGCAGTCCTGAGTGTTTTATGCTCCCTGCTATGTTTTACTCTACAAAACGGCATGGCAACGAGTCTTCTATTACTTATGTGAGATGCCCTTAATCAATTACTCGCTTTTATATATATAAAAAAAACCCAATTGCAACAACGTTGGGATATTGTGTTATTTGTATGAACTTTCTATTGAAAATAGTAATGCCTCCCGTCGTAAAACTCATTTACTAGCAATTGAACAATCAAAGTGACGTAAAATATAACGTCATTTGCAAACCTACGCTCTAACTGACGTCTTAAATCACACGTGTTTTATTGTCTCATGGAGCGCGCTGTCAACCACACGTGTTTTATTGTCTCATCGGGCACGCTGTCGGTCCCATTGGCCGCCTGTGTTTTATTGCCGTGGGTATCTTAAATTTCAGGATATACGTCCATTAACCGTGAACACCCCATGTACTACTGCGTTGAGTGACGTTATGCAAGCCACTCGGCTCAGTGTGGTAAACTTTCAATGGTAGAGTACCACTATTATTTAAAACGATTACAAATGATTTGCTATTCAGACTGATTTGTTCGCCAAACCCCTGGGTTGTGGCGCTTTTGACCCTGATGAAGGCGACAAGTTAACCCCGACACTGACCGGCGCTAATCAAGACAAGTTCTCCATCCTGGTGGACAGTGCCGGTGAGTGCTACCTGCAGCCATTGGTCGAGCTGGATAGAGATACGAGCTTCCCGGACACCTTCCAGCTCACTCTGAAGGTGGAGGACAAGGGGCTGCTCTCCGACACGGCAGTCATCACCGTCAATGTGAATGAGGTCTGTATGAACTCCCCATCTTACATAGACGTACATGGATACACCTATACGTATAGGTACACCTATAAGATAAGGTATACATGTAAACACGATTTGAATGATTTATAAAGACGCTATAGTGTTGTGCAATATCCATTTGATATCCACTATCAAAATTTAAATTATTTTAGCGTTTAGATGTTATGATTAATAATGTTTATAGCTGACCTAAAGAATAGTTGTTATTTCTGAGATAAATGTAATTTATTTGTAAGATCAACGACCACGACCCAATCTGCGACAACCCAGGCCAGCAACTCAACGACATCTTCAACGGCGACGCTGCGGGTAAGGCAGTTGGTACGATCACTGCCACTGACGACGATATGGCGGGTTCAGTTAACAAACAGGTGACGTACAGTATTACGAGTCCGAGCGCCAGTACATCCTTCATGCGCCTCACCAGCGACGGGAACATGCTTGTCACCCAGGACCCAG
The DNA here is from genome assembly GCA_936450465.1 of Gibbula magus. Taxonomy (NCBI): domain Eukaryota; kingdom Metazoa; phylum Mollusca; class Gastropoda; order Trochida; family Trochidae; genus Gibbula; species Gibbula magus. The sequence goes on along the minus strand of OW388289.1, from coordinate 114,069,224 downwards.
GGTCACAGCTCGGGTCGGTGGGCACTCTCCTTACGTACCGTGTACTCGTCACGGATAACGGCACTCCTAGCCGCTCTGCTACATGTACGGTTGACGTCCTGTACTCCTACACCACGACTCCTCCTCCCCCCACCACTCAACCACCCATGACAGTCCTTACAACGGCCGACAACAGCGGCAACGGCAACAACGGCGGCAACACTGCAACAAAGTCGCCCATCGATGAGGCTCTCAGTAATCCTGTCATCCTCGGAATTATCGCAGCTTTTGGAGCTTTGTTAGCTCTTGCCGCTATCATTGGTATTGCTGCCTGCTGCATGAAGTACGGCTGCTGCAAGGGAAGTAACTCTGGCAGTTTTAACACCAACAAAAGCCAGTATGAGTAAGCATTGACTTTCTGTTGAGAATATAAATTGTAACATGATTTCGGTGTATCCTTGATTCTGATTGGTTGATTTGCCTATGTTGAATGACAATGAATACCCGCAAATTACTTGGGGCGAATCACCGCGAACATATACATCATGTTCACAAGATCCGGCCCGACTCAAAATTTTATTTTTCTATTTCTCTTAATAGTTGCTCCTTACTCAAATTTGACAGGTGGCATTGTCATTTTCTAACTTGTGTATAGCAGTATAGGTAACAAATAACTGTCAGAATTAATTAATTTCAAGTAACTAAAATGTTTTCAACTAGAAAGATTTGTCCAAGTTTGACGCCTTCTTCAATGCGGTTGTGTTTACCGAATGCCGTTGCCATGGCATGACGTCATGGTGATCAACCGTTTTGACGTCACAATGCTAGCGTCATTGTCACAATGGGTTAGGGCAAGTTTAAGTTTTTTGTTCCTAGGTATGTTACTGTGTTGATGTCGTAGATAAATATTTATCGCCATCTAAAAGGATACGTGAATAGTGTGAAGTGAACATAGTTGGGTGACACTGTTTGAGCTTATGTGTAAATTGTTGCTAATGTACATATTACGCCGAGTATTTACATTTTTTTGACCTGACCACACCTCTTACAAAAATGGAACAGTCGCAAATTCCTTTCCACTCAGAGATAGGTACGCAAAAAGAGAGTTCGTTTCAAAACGCCTGATAACTAACGGTCATGTTACAATATCGATAAAAAGTTGCGTTTGTAAAATTTCCGGGATTCATTGCTATTCAACACCCGCAAATTTCAGCGTTTAAAACCTCCGGCTAACGCCGTCGGTTTTAAACTAAATTTGCGGGTGTTGAATAGCAATGAATCCCGGAAATTTTACAAACACAACTATTTATCTTATAATTGGTATGTTTTGCAATAGATAAATAAATTTGTTAATTATGTGTCCGTTCTTTAATACAAGATGCTACCGTCACTGCACTACACGGGTCATGATAAGCATATTCTATAAATGTCTATATCGTACTCCTACCTCGGCAGCTACAGAAAAAGCAACGCTAGTCGACTGAGAAGCCGAGGGGACCCTGGTGACAAACGGGGCTCGAGACAGAACTCGCCCAAAACCAACCAAGTCGGCGACACCGAGCCATCCTCCACCAAGACAACCACAGCCACCGACATCTACACTGTGAACGAAGTGAAGCCGAATATTAATGGTATGTATTGTATGAGAGACAGTCTAGTAGATGGTAGTTTAAAGAGCCATCAAGGATGTTGATGAATATATAGGAAAATTGCAAAATCTATCTCCGTGAAATATATACACTAAATTTTCAACAGATTTTTTCGACCCAAAATAAGCCGAGAAAGGTGTTTTTCCAGTCTAAAATTATATCCACTCTATTATTTTCAAGCGCACAGCATTGTGGTCTAACTCACACACTGTATACAATGACACGAAAGAATAACAAAGTTAAGTGAATTCTGTTGTGATTCCAGAGGGATCCTTATACCGACATATGCTTGATAGCGGTATATTGGTCAATCTTTTTAACCATACGCACGATTTTATTAATAAAACTAATAGTTTTTGAAGTCATTACATATATATATAGGGGGCGGGATAGCGCAGTGGTTAGCGCGTTCGGCTTCGGATCAAGAGGTCCGGGGTTCGAATCCCGCCAGGGGCACGGCAACTTTGTCTGCAGTAGAGAACTGTTCTACACGCAGTCAGGTTTGGGTGCAATGCTACACTGAATTTCAGCGTAGTACCACCCATGGTTCGCTAGTTCCAGCCGTTGCTCGCAGGTTTCATGGCCACATGGCGTTGCGGGCTTTCTCCCTGCCATAATACTAGCAGCCGCGATATAAGTGAAATAATCTTGAAAGCGGCGTTAAACCCTAACTCACTCACTCACTCACTCATATATATATATAATGCTCTCCGGCTTATCTTTGGAAATTCGGTCGAGTCCGAAGTGTGTCGCAACAATAAAAGTGTTGCGACTAACTTTTTTTTACAAACAAATTTCATTATTTAAAATGCCCTGCATGAGTTTTCTGGAAAATTTTCGGTTTAAAATTATTTTTGTCAATTTTTGAAATTTTTTTATTTAAGTTTAACTTTCACAAAAGTCAATACATATTTTCAAAGTCAATATTCCACCAAATAAATACTTGATCAAAGTTAATATTTCAATAAATTCAAAAAAATATTTTTCAAAGTCAACATTTTATTAAAATTTAACTTTCACAAAAGTCAATAAATATTTTCAAAGTCAACATTTCACCAAATAAATACTTGATCAAAGTCCACATTTCATATTTTAAAAGTCAACATGTCATCAAATTCAATATTTTATCAAAGTAAAACTTCCACCAAAGTCAATAAAATTTTTCCGAAGTCAACATTTTACAAACATTATATTTTTTCCAAAATCAATATTTCATCTAACTCAATATATATTATTAAAATCAACATTTCGTTGAAAACTTCACCAAAGTCAATAAAATAGAAATATCATATTTCATGAATTCATTATTATCAAAAGTGCCTTCAATGACTAATCCTACAACCCTTTTCCACATTGGAAGAAAAAAAAATTCCATTGGAAAAAAAATTTCCATTGCATTTGAGTCTGGTTTGACCAAACACGATCCGTTGTGTTTTTCCACTTTGATTTAGTACATTTAGCTCGAAGCGCACATTCACACACACACACAGGAGTGGAGGAATTATCCAAATAGAAATGTTTTAGATATTTTCTATTATGATTTAGTCTTTATACCTGCAATTTTGCTTTTTACCAAATAAGTCTGCTATACATTGTACTTCCTCATTTCGATCACAAATCATATCATCTCTAATGTCTTCATTCTCATATATTACAGTGAGTGACACTCCCACCATGCTCAAGTACCGGTGATTCAAAGAGTTATCTCCCTTTTTGTATATCTATACTGCTCTACAAAAAGAACTTTAATTGCTACTTTAAATTGTACATTATAGACATATCATTATTTTCGTTGAATGTATTCGTTCAATTACGTTCTGTGAAGAGGTGTGCACACGACCATTCACCCGTGACTGCTACTTTAAATGGTCGGTGGCGACATTCGTAGTCATGTTCAAAAGAGTTGAACAAAGTCACTGTCACTAGCGCTCAAAAACGAGTGACAAAAGCTTGGTTTCGATAATGTTCCAAATCTTCTATTGCCTACACTGCAAGTGTATATTTAATACGAATTGGTTTGTCAAGGAAACGATTTAAATCTGTTTCTGTTGTCATGAAATATACATTTGGAAATTAATTAAGCAACATCCAATTTTTTTAAACAGCAAAATCGTTCCGATTTGAAAGAAGACAATATCTCATGAAAACTGTTAGTGATTTTAGATAGAACAATCATTTAGCAGTGTTGAAACGAAAGATCACTAAAATAACAGTTCACTGTCTTTTGGATAACGGCTGTTGCAATAATTTGGTATTTTGATGTCGAAATCCAAGTTCCATTATGAAATGAAATGAGTCAATATTTGTTGCTGTAATGTGATTAGTGTCATTGTTTCAAGTGAAGTGATTACACTTTACTAACTGACGTTTTAACAAGCAGTATGCACCTTCAAACTCACAAAATAATGAAACTGTCAAATTCAATAAACTTGTCTTAATGAAAAAATACGGCTACTACTTACGGTATTGGCATATCTCAAGCGAGAAGTGTAAACAGATTGAACTCAAATAATCTAAAATTTATTCACAGGTTATGTTGTTTACAATAAATGAATTCTACAGTTTGATATGTAGTTTCTCTTCTAGGACAGACTTAGTTTAGGTTAAAATTCAATACCATCACATTTTCATTAATTTTGCATATGGTGGATTTGTATTTAAGTGAACGAGTCGCTAAATGACCAATGTTTATGTCTGGGGTGATAAATTCGTTCAATTTATTCTAACAATCCCAGAGCACCACATTTTAGTTTACAAATTAGGGTGTTGCTTAATTAATTTCCAAGTGTATAGATGATAACCCGTGCATTTACCTACATATATATATATATATATATATATATATATATATATATATATATATGTTTATGTCGCCTTCTGAATGAAAGCAGTGCACTCAATATACTTACCACTTGACATAGACACGTCGTCACTCTATATACTTACCATAGGCATGTCTTAACTCTATATACTGACCACTTGACATAGACACGTCTTCACTCTATATACTTACCACTTGACATAGACACGTCTTCACTCTATATACTTACCACTTGACATAGACACGTTTTCACTCGATATACTTACCACTTGACATAGACACGTCTTCACTCTACATACTTACCACTTGACATAGACACGTCTTCACTCTATATACTTACCACATGACATAGACACGTCTTAACTCTATATACTGACCACTTGACATAGACACGTCTTCACTCTATATACTTACCACATGACATAGACATGTCTTAACTCTATATACTGACCACTTGACATAGACACGTCTTCACTCTATATACTTACCACTTGACATAGACATGTCTTAACTCTATATACTGACCACTTGACATAGACACGTCTTCACTCTATATACTTACCACTTGACATAGACACGTCTTAACTCTATATACTGACCACTTGACATAGACACGTCTTCACTCTATATACTTACCACATGACATAGACATGTCTTAACTCTATATACTGACCACTTGACATAGACACGTCTTCACTCTATATACTTACCACTTGACATAGACACGTCTTAACTCTATATACTGACCACTTGACATAGACACGTCTTCACTCTATATACTTACCACATGACATAGACATGTCTTAACTCTATATACTGACCACTTGACATAGACACGTCTTCACTCTATATACTTACCACTTGACATAGACACGTCTTCACTCTATATACTTACCACTTGACATAGACACGTTTTCACTCGATATACTTACCACTTGACATAGACACGTCTTCACTCTATATACTTCCCACTTGACATAGACACGTCTTCATTCTATATACTTACCACTTGACATAGACACGTCTTCACTCTATATACTTACCACATGACATAGACATGTCTTAACTCTATATACTGACCACTTGACATAGACACGTCTTCACTCTATATACTTACCACTTGACATAGACACGTCTTCACTCTATATACTTACCACTTGACATAGACACGTTTTCACTCGATATACTTACCACTTGACATAGACACGTCTTCACTCTATATACTTCCCACTTGAAATAGACACGTCTTCATTCTATATACTTACCACTTGACATAGACACGTCTTAACTAAGACAGTCTGCTCACTTTAGTTTCTGTCTATCTATTTGTTGTAAATAACATAATTTTAGAATGTTTTACCCGTGAGGATATCAGGAATTGTTCAATACCATTATACTATGGTGTACGGACAAATGTTATTACACGTGTGTCAAAGTTCACATTGAAAAACATTAATGGTTGTATCTTATACCTCACCCTTGTCATGTACACGGAATATTTGTTGAAATACAATAAGTATAATACAAATTTGAAGTTTTCAAATATGTTTAGAGGAATTAATCCTTATATTTCTATCATTAGCTTGCATGCGTGTATCTGTCTATGTATTGTAAATACTATTTTGTATTTTGTATTTATGTATTGATAACGGCTTCCTCTATACTAACAAAAACAACAACATGTATGATATGTGTATTATTCAAGTGCCAAATACAACAGTTGTTAGCGATTTTCCAATAATACAATAGAATAAATCAATTGATAACTCTATCGGTGTCACGTGTTCTTTTTTTTAGAATTACAATTCAACAATAACCAACTGATCGATAATATATGCAGTATAGATTCAGCTGAAAGAGACAGTATATTGCAAGGAATAGTCCAAATCGTTCTCAATACAGTGAAGAAAAAACTGCATCCATAGTAGCAACGTCGTTCTTTACACATCGAGAAAGAATACTAGCTTATGCCTTGCTGTGTGGACGCTGTGTCATGTAGAACAAAAGAACGGACAGCCGAAGTATTGTAGACCTTCTTGAAACATACATCCGCCTCTGGTCATAGCCAATATAGCAACTCGATCATTTTCCGTTTCGGGGATTGGTGAAATAAAATTTATATAAAACGTAATATTGTAATTCCACTTATAACAATTTGATTCTTATGTCTCCTGTACATTCATCCTGTACTAATTGGATTATAATTAACTCAAGGGCAGCTCACAGTAACAAATTCAACAGGCCCTGGCCATGCTGTGTATATATGTAACAAGTGGTCTAATATTCAAAAAGCATATTTAAATTAAATTTACTTTCCACATTCCCTTGCACTCTTAGCCACACATAATAATACGAATATTGACATTAACTTGAGGTGTGAATAACCTGCCTCCACGAAATGGCCATTCGTGGTCTAATCTGTATATGCCATGCGAACTAAATGTTTATATATGATTTATGTGAATTGTTAACAAGCCCTAGTTCCGAAAATAAATGCTCACGTTTATCATGAAGCATGATGTGTTGATAAAAATCCTCTATCCTCTGCATCCGTGTAACTTTCCATATGTTGAGATAGTTGATACGAGAAGATACTATAGGGTGAGATATCTAAAAAGTATGTATCTCATAACAGATGACATATATCTATATACACTGAACAGATGTATTTCTAAACTCTTACAACTCGACTCCTGTGCGTGTAAATAATGTTCATGTTTTGCAAAAACATACCAAACTCATTAAATTTTATTATTTACTTTACTTTATATAGAAAATCATAATACAAGAATGAACGTTTAATCAAAATTATTATAAGATACAAAACATACGAATTCCTCTTCATCCTTTTAGTAAATGCTGAGAAAACTTATTATAGAAATGCATGTTTACCAAGATACCAACAGCCCACTGAGGCAACACTACAAACACACAGATGTACAGGCATGAGGTTACTGGCATGTATATTTAGTGGAATTCGGTAGGAGGTCAACAGCTCATTGAAACAAAGGGGTCAACTTGATCTCGTAAAAAGTTACAAAAAAATCCCAACTAGAAATCGTAACATGTTTGCTAGAAGCGGTTGGTTATATATATATGCTTTTAATTTGTAAATACTTTTTAAAGATTCATTTTGTTCATTCATTTCTGTCTTAAATACATAACAAGAATGAAGCAAAAGTAAAAAGAACAGTCAAAATGGTGACCGGAAGTACTTTCCCGGAACCGGAAGTCGGGAATTGACCCCAGTGACACTTCTCGCCATCATCCCTGTCATACCCTACACAGTTGTGGCAGCAGAAGAAGTTGTCTGGGTCCCAGCGTGTCTTTATCCTCAACAGTCGCTCGTAGTTGTCACCGTCCCCCCAGAAGGATGTCTTCCACGTAGCCAGGTCCTCCGCAGGCTCGTTGAAGTAGACAGCTTTCCGGAAGTGTCCGAGTCGGGAGTTGAAACGTTTAGCATAACCAATGTGGTAGTCATCCATTGTGGAGTCATACCAGACCCGGCCACACGACACCGAGAAGAGCGAGTCGCGGAACCCTGGGTGAATGGGCGTTTCCATGTAGTTCACGTCTCGCATCTGGCCTAAACAGGGAACAATAGTTTATATGTGGTTTGCAAACAATGTGATTTTAATGAAATATTATTTATTTAAAGGTACTCTCCATAATAACAACAGCTTTTTAAACATTATTATTTTACATTTTTCATATATCCATATAAAGTCCCAATCGTGCTATTTCTTCATGTCACCTAAATCCATGATGATGGCCCATTATATTGCATACGTTGCAGTTGATACTTTTTCACAAATTTCAATGCTTATTGACTGTCGCACTCAGGCGGGGCGTCAGGTTTTGCAATTTGGAATGATTCCGATCTCACCATATTACAAGAACGATGTATTCTTCTCTTTATTCTATCAATTCTATCTGAATTGGATCATGAAACATCTCGAAGATGAATTATTGTAGTGTGTGACCCACGATTCGAACAGGCAACCCTTCGTTTGTTAACTCAGCACCTTTATCCATTACACTACGAATTGCCGTTATAATATAAGTGACTGTCAGTAAGAAGTAAAGTAAACTCAAGGGATAAAGTGTGAACAGGGGTAACGTGGTCAAAGCACGTGCAGTGTAATGTATTGACTGTCAATCGTATCGAATTTCGCCTCATATGTGTGGAAGAATCAGTTACAGTTAGTGTGCCATATATGATGAACAAACATCTGAATGTGCAATATCAGTAGAGGAAGAATCAGTTACAGTTAGTGTGCCATATATGATGAACAAACATCTAAATGTGCAATATCAGTAGAGGAAGAATCAGTTACAGTTAGTGTGCCATTTATGATGAACAAACATCTGAATGTGCAATATCAGTAGAGGAAGAATCAGTTACAGTTAGTGTGCCATATATGATGAACAAACATCTAAATGTGCAATATCAGTAGAGTAAGAATCAGTTACAGTTAGTGTGCCATATATGATGAATAATCATCTAAATGTGCAATATCAGTAGAGGAAGAATCAGTTACAGTTAGTGTGCCATATATGATGAACAAACATCTGAATGTGCAATATCAGTAGAGGAAGAATCAGTTACAGTTAGTGTGCCATATATGATGAACAAACATCTGAATGTGCAATATCAGTAGAGGAAGAATCAGTTACAGTTAGTGTGCCATATATGGTGAATAAACATCTAAATGTGCAATATCAGTAGAGGAAGAATCAGTTACAGTTAGTTTGCCATATATGATGAACAAACATCTAAATGTGCAATATCAGTAGAGGAAGAATCAGTTACAGTTAGTGTGCCATATATGATGAACAAACATCTGAATGTGCAATTTCAGTAGAGGAAGAATCAGTTACAGTTAGTTTGCCATATATGATGAACAAACATCTAAATGTGCAATATCAGTAGAGGAAGAATCAGTTACAGTTAGTGTGCCATATATGATGAATAAACATCTAAATGTGCAATATCAGTAGAAAGTTTCATGACGTCAAGGATGGACTATGGTGGAGGATACATTCGGGAAAGCGAATCCCTGAAATTGAATAATCTTTTAGTCGAATTCGAATTCGAATTCGAATTTCCCTTTCATTCGCATTCTCAATTACATAACATGAACGATACTTGTGCTAACGCTTACACGTGTAAACTCAGCCCAGATCTAGAGAAGAGTGAAAGGTAAACTCAGCCCCGAGAAGAGTGAAGGGTAAACTCAGCCCCGAAAAGAGTGAAAGGTAAACTCAGCCCCGAGAAGAGTGAAAGGTAAACTCAGCCCCGAGAAGAGTGAAGGGTAAACTCACCCCCGAGAAGAGTGAAGGATAAACTCACAACGAGAAGAGTGAAGGGTAAACTCACCCCCGAGAAGAGTGAAGGGTAAATTCACCCCCGAGAAGAGTGAAGGATAAACTCACCCCCGAGAAGAGTGAAGGTGCAACCGGTCGCACTCTCCTCAGTCAGTCCAGCAAACATCTCCTCTACCATCATCCCGGAGAACTCCTTGGTGTTCACGTCGGCGGGGGTCAGTCCGTTCACGATGTAGGCGCGCAGGTGGGAGACGCCTTCGTCTTTCACGTCCTTCTCGTAGTCCCAGAAGGAGGTCTTGTTATTGAGACTGGAGAACACGGACATGGGGTCGTCTAGCAGGGGCTGCAGGGCCGACCAGGACCTCGGGGTCAGGGGACCGAAGTGGTTCAGAGACAGAATGATCATGCCGTACACTCCAACCAATGCGGGTTCAGGGTTCGGAGCTGTGTTCAGAACGACGTATCCGCCCCACTCCCGGGGGAGGTTGGCAAGTTTGGGGATAATGGATTGTATGACCTCAACTCCAGGGGCAGTGTCGTTGACGACCATAGGGTAGAAGCTTGTGAAATGGAGGAACTGAGAGGGCGCGATGTGCATTTTGAAGGTGAAGGAGATAACGACGCCCCAGGTCCCCCCTCCCCCTCCTCGCAACGCCCAGAACAGATCCGGGCTCCTGTTCGTCTCCCCTGTATCCTCATCGTGTACCCCGTCAGCACTGGCCGTCACCTGGGACAAAATCAATGGCGGATAACAATACGAGAGCATATTCGGACTTTGAAAAAAAAAAAAAAGATTTAATGTGTTTGAAACCTGCTTATAAACGGTTTAAAAATTCAAGTTTAACAATTGCATAAATGCCGTCGACAAACTCCGGCATTTATACCATTTAAACTTGCACTTTTCAAACCGTTTATAATCCAGTGAACGAAGACATTATGAAATAAAACCACGTGCAAAAGATACGTCCCCATACAGAATACGAGATATTTCAATCGACGGGCGATAAATACGACTGAAACAGCGTTACATCATGTCTTCAGAACCCAACTATACCAAAAATGAATTTTCAAATCATTATCTGTTCATATTTCTGTGAAACAAAGGTTTAGTAAGAAATCGATGTTTTGGAATCTCCTACTCTTGACGAGATAGGAACGTCAACAGGTATGTTTTGTCTTCTTTTGTGACTTCTTACAGTAATGACGTGTCAACAATTTAAATCAAGGACGAGTATTTAGATCGGTAACATATACTATTAACATGTTAGTGTTTCAAATTTTGGGAAAATATACTTTTAACGTCATTCGCAAGAGAAATCTTTTATCTACAACATGGAATATGTTAAATAATTTTCAATTCAAGACAATGTATTGCAATTTGGTTTCAAAGAGAAGTATCACTTCGACTAGCGCGCGCTATGGGTATCTGACGTATATAAACAGAGTCCCCTTTTTTGCGTAATACGTACTACACAAACAGCAAGCGCTTCCAAAGCGTGAAGGCTCGTCTCTAGCGCAAGTCGCCATAACAACCCATATGCTGCACGTGCTTCACGCGTCGCATTTGCAAAGTACCCTTGTCACACATTACTGAATGTGACGATTGCTTTACAAACTATGTTTCTAAATGTCCCGAGAATATACAAATTATTTCCTGTTTAATGTTCTTTTTATTGAGATAAGACCAGCAAATTATGACAAATTTTTACTCTCATTAATTATAAAATTCAAGCAAAATACCTAGTTGGGTAAAATAATTATTCCAATATCTGTAGCAAATACATAATTAAATGAAATGGTAAATAAATAACCATCAAAAAAATATATATTCGATTTCTTTCATTGCTCATATTTTTTTTTATTCTTTCGTGTCTTTGTTTACTGTGTGTGAGCTAGACCATAATGCTTTGCGCTTGAAAATAATAGACTGGATCTATATTTAGACTGGAAAACACCTTAATTAATGCAATTTCTCGGCTTATTTTAAGTTGAAAAAATTAGAGAAAAATTAAGTGTATTTATTTCACGGAGATAGATTTTTGTAAAAAATTTGATATTTTCATCAACATCCGTGATGGCTCTTTAATCAAACTTCAACTTTTTTATTTTTTAAAACTTGAAAACATTGTGACCAAAAATCTTAAAAAAGCGATATCAGCACCCCACGTCGTGTATTTGAACAGACATAAACAATAAAGGTATCATACTCTGATGTATAAAGTTGCAAGTTTATTTTGGGGACGTTTCCTTTGCACGTGAGTTTATATTTGTTAAATAGCAGTACTACAGTACTAGATAAATACAGTAAGCTATAGCTCACTATATGTTGAATACTGAGAGTATATGACCTGAGTGTCACGCACTGACTGGCTAGACATACTGATATCAGGATCAGTCAATCTAAACAGGATGGGTTAAATTATTTCAGATTTCACCAACTCTTGTAGCTGAAACAATACGAGTGTCGTATTGTATACTGTATAAGAATGGTTATTACATAACTAATTTACGTTATATCTTTACCATTTACCAAGATATGAAATAATTATAACTGTCAAAATACATTAGTCGAGTTAGGATTTTGTTCAAGTTTTAAGTATATTCATAGATAATTCCATACAAACAAACACACACGCCGCGAACTAGCCATAGTATAAGTCGAATCAATGAACGTTTGTGTATTCATTTCGATAAAAATCAAATATACAATGAACATGGGGTCAATTATACAACACACATGAAGTCAATGATAAGATAAACATGAAGTCAATGATAAGACAAACATGAAGTCAATGATAAGATAAACATGTTCTATACGAACCAGATATCCTTCCGCTGTGACGAGTTTTACTTCTAAAAGGTTATCCACAGCGAGGCCAAGTGACCTTGACATTGGACTGTGACCTCCTCCCTGCGTGTAACCTCCCATCCCGACTGTGTGAGCGCTTCCCCCGACCACCAGTCTGTCGTGTCTATCCACCTATACAGTAATAGTATCCATCTTAAAAATCTTAAAAAACGGAGTAGATATATATTTTTTCAAATTACGAAAAACACGACGTTGCGGCATGATAGGCTACTACACTCAAATTATAGACGGCATGTGTGGCAAGTGCACACTTACAATAAAAACTTATTTGAAGAGACGTTGCATTTATACTTAGTTTTAAGTTTAGTTTTTAAATGTATTTCACTTCGTGTGCTTGAAAGGACACGCATTTGAGAGATTGCATTGGAAAAAGTATCAAACTGTTACCTCTTCGTAAACCCGGGCCCACGTGTTTCCGGTTTGAACGGTAATTTCTCCACCTGGACTTCGGCCAATCAGGTCAGTTCTTACTTCCATGTCCGTCATATTACCCATGTGGATCAACAAACTTCCGTCATGCGTAGAACGTCCAATGAAGGAATGTCCAGTGGACATTATAGAGACCCGGATGTGATGCTTCCTTGCGAAATTGACACACTTCTTCACGTCCTGCACACTGTGGATGTAGACGATAATAGCCGGGTACTTCTTCACGCGATCATTCATCATCTTAATCCCCCCTGCATAGAGAGGATGGGAGGGGTAGACGAAGGTCCCTTCTAGACTGTAGGCGAAGTCACCCACCTCCTTGTCACTGGGCCAACATGCCTGACCTAGGTAGCACTTCTTGTCACAGAGTCGGACTCCGTCTGCAGCCTGGAGAGCTAGGAGCAGGGCAACAAGTGCGAGCAGTGACCACCTGTACACAGAGGGGGAGGTCATGGGTCAATATTGAACAGACATCGTTGCTTTGTTTATAAATAAATAAATAACTCACTTATATAGCGCCTAGTACCATCACAATCGTCGCTCACCGGCGCTGTACAATCACAAATCACTATATACTAAGAAAACTACTTAAAGTTAAAAATACTGCACACATACATAATATTGATGATATATATGTGTTATTCTGTGAAGAGAAAACAGTTTTTAGCTCATCTGGCCTGAAAGGCCCGATGGGCTTATGTCATGGCATGGTGTCCGGCGTCCGTCCGTCACTACGTCCGTCCGCCCATCCGTCCGTCCGTCTGTAAACTTTTCGCATTTTCATCTTCTTCTCCAGAACCACTTGGTCTTGGGAGCTGAAATTTTATGTGCAGACTCCTTGGCTAATGGGGATTCTCAATTGTAGAATTCATGACCCCGTGATCTCATATGGGGTCACAGGGGTCACAAACCCAAAAACCTATTTTCATCTTCTTCTCCAGTTCCAAAAGGTTTAGAGAGCTGAAACGTTGTGTGCAGACTCCTTTGCTAATGGGGAGTCTAAATTGTAGATTTTTATGACCCCGTGACCTCAAATGGGGTCACAGGGGGTCACAATCTCAAAAACCTATTTTCATCTTCTTCTCAAGTTCCAATTGGTCTAGTGAGATGAAAAGTTGTTTGTAGACTCCTTGGCTAATGGAAATTCTAAATTGTAGATTTGGTGACCCAATGACCCCAAATGGGGTCACAAGGGTCACAATCTCAAAAACATATTTTCATCTTCTTCTCCAGTTCCAAAAGTTCTAGAGAGTTGAAACGTTGTGTGCAGACTCCATGGCTATTGGGGATTCTAAAATGTAGATTTCATGACCCCGTGACGTCAAATGGGGTCACAGGGGTCACAACCCCACAAACCTATTTTCATCTTTTTCTGAAGTTCCAAAAGGTCTAGAGAGCTGAAAAGTTGTGTGCAGACTCCTTGGCAAATGGGGATTCCAAATTATAGATTTCGTGATCCTGCGACCCCAAATATAGGTCACAGATGTCATGACCTGGAAAGCTATTTCATCTAGATATTGTATGTGCTCTTTAAAGGGAGGTAATTTAAAGGAAACAGTAAAGAATTAAATCTTCAAGTGTGACTTTAATCTCTGGCCTCAAAGATAGATCAGAGGGGTAAGGACCTTGAGAGGTTTTTACTTTTCTCCATTTAAAGTGCTTTCAATGTGTTATACCTCTTACCTAGAAATTGACATTTTGAATTAGTTAATGTATATAAAGCCGTATGAGCTACAGAGCCCATGGCTCTATTTTTTCTCTAAAGGCGGTTTGGTCAAAGGAATTCAAATTTCATAATATTGTAATATTGTTCGAAATAGAACAACCATTTGTACCTAACTTATTGTAGCAGTAACACAGATGAACTATTCCGATGATGACCACATTGGTGTTTTTAAAAAAAAAGAAGTTGATCATCCATAAAGAGAGTAACCGTCCATAACGTCCATACTCTGTTTCTGAAAATGTCCATCTGTGATACGTATGGACATGTACTGAAAAGTGGTGTGAAACGATCATCTTATTGCGAAAGCCATAGTTTACATTCACAAGCGCTTTAGCAGTTTATTTTGCAAATTTTGATTTCTTAAAATTTTCCATTTATGATTAAATTTTATACAATGTATTGTTACGTTAGAGGATAAAACATCTCATTCCGCGACCCGATGAACCGTATCCATAGAAAATGGTTCTCCGTACTGTAAGACAGTTGTGCGACTCATAAAGCGACATCGGTGTGAGGGGAATGTTTGTAGGTCTGATGCGAATTTGAGACTTCAGACAGCAAGATGAATGACCATTCCATCATGCTGCCGTAAGTGTTAAGGTATCGCTACATCAGTCAGCTTACTTGAACAACCTTCGAAATGGGCAGGGAAATGGACTCGCATGGCTTAATCGAACCATGTATATTCATTTTAGAACTATCTTTATTGATTGAGAAATATTATCTAGCCATTGGAACATTTATTTAGCTTTTCGTAAGATCATTTTATTTCAGTATGAACGGCGTGCTACAGCGCCTTTAAAGTTGCATAACTTCAGTCTTTGTCATGTAAAAATGTATACCTATTGAAAATATGCAATCATTTGTCAGTCACACTACCGAATTTAGAGAGTACACAGTTTTTGTGCAAAACATTAATTTTTATTGCGCATCGTGAACCGCTCTATAAGACAAAAAACCATGTACGTTTTCACATCAGAGTATATGGCTTATTGTAAGGGTGGGGAATCTAGTATTGTTTTATTGCAGAACAGAAACAGATAAATCAACAACGTTCATGTCCAATGTGTTGCTTTGTTGCGTATGTATTGAAGACGGGTACACTTTATATTCGTGTGCTATTCTAAAACCCGCTGCGGGTCAAATACGTACCATATACACTCATGGCAAAAATGGTTGTCACCCCCAGACTGAGAACGCTACGTCAAGTTTAACTGAGTGTGGACAAATAATCAAACATGCAATAACTGTCAGAATGATTTGTGTGATTGGGAAAAACATTCGTAAAACATACCAGCTTGTATTTTGGTCTTGTGCTGGCCAATTTAAGAAATTCTATCAGGATATGTATGGTCCCTGTGAAAAAGGGCAATTTTTTACAGTATCCATATAGTATCAATTGGATGGGTATCAATAAAACAAATTACATTTTCAAGTTCAATTGTCGTTTTTTTTCATTCTGCAGTCATGTATGAGTATATTTACAAGCCTAATATCGGGTAGCACCGCCTCTGGAATTTTCAAGGGCGATAATTCGGGCAGGCATACTGTCTATCAGTGTGTTGATGTTTGCAACAGCCAAATTGTTCCATTCATTCACAAGAGCAGCCCGCAATTGCTGTAAATTTGCAGGAGCAGGGTCCAGTCTTCTAATTGCACGGTCAAGCTGATCCCAAGCATGTTCTATCGGATTCATATCCGGACTTTTTGAAGGCCAGGGCAATCTTGTTACTCCTTGTGCCTGAATGAAAGCGTTCACTGTACGTGCACGATGGGCTGGTGCATTATCGTCCTGCAACAGAAGTTGTTGCCATACACTCTTCTTGCATGTGGGAGGCAAACGGTTTCAAGAAGACGTCTGTACGACCTCTGGTTGACGTTTCCTTGAAGGACGACAAGATCCGTTTTACCGTTATGGTGTATTCCTGCCCATACGTGTACAGAACCGCCACCGTGGGCAACCTGATGCTGCAGACAGTCGTCATTGAACCTTTCCCCACGTAAACGTCGCACTCTCATTCTCCTGTCCACCTTATGCAGTAGGAAACGAGACTCATCAGTAAATATGACGTGACGCCAATGTCCAAGTTGGATTCTGCGGTGCTGCTGCGCCCAAGCAAGCCGTGCCCTGCGGTGGACCAGTGTCCAGAATGGTTTGATGGCAGGTCTTCTTGCCTTATATCCATGCTGGAGCAACCTGTTCACTACAGTTCTCCGGCAAATGGGCGTATTAATATGAGCCCCCCATCTCTGTGCAAGAGTCAAAGACGAAAGACGTCTATGACGTCGGGTCAAACGAAGAAGAATTCTATCCTGACGAACCGTAGTTTTCTTGGGACGGCCTGAAGACTTATTCGGAACAACATTTCCCTGTATGGCGTGCAGTCTTTTAATCCTTTGAACAGTTCTAACACTGACGTTACATGCTGCAGCAATGACACGATTCGAAGCGCCACCACGACTCATGCCAATGATTTCATGTCTGATTCCTGGTGGAGTGGGACCAGGCATGGTCTATGCTTTTCAGAAACTATAGTCGTGAAGCTGTATCTTATGAAAGAGGTCTATAGTAATCGATGGAAATGACAAACCTAAGGAGACAAATTTCAATCATTTCAATGAAATGCACGTGGTCTACATGAAACCGCTGAATCTGTTCATTGTAAAGTGTGAGTTAATGTAACTTCATGCCTGTAATGACATTTCCATGGAAAACCAACATTGCCATGCATACAATGTGATATAAACTCCAATTTAATTAAATATTAGGGGGTGACAACCATTTTTGCCATGAGTGTACATGAAACAGAAGTTGAAATACATGTAAATGTCAACATGTCCGAATGTTGACTTGACTTTGGTACATGCCTACCTTCAACATCCGAACATTTAGATTCACATATCACCAGATAATGTAGTGGTCTTACAACTTTACATGTTTATTTATTTATTTATGCATATTTCAGAAAGTTAATATATACCTTGAGACGATACATTTCTTAATTATGCCACCGCGACATATAGACATATAGAATTGCTTACGCCCCACTTTAGCTCGTTGCCATGGGATACCTTTGTTCTTTCAGTAGATGTGTCAGACCATACAGTCTTACTCTTTTTCACACTTTACAGATACACCTATACTTTACCAACTACCAAATACCTAGATACTTTTCTCAATATACCTCCACTTTTCTAAATACACCTACAGTTTCCTCAATACATCTTCACAATCGCACATGGAAAGAACATTTTAAAAAGAATAAAGTTTTCTGTCTTGAATAATAATAATAATAATAGTCCATATATATAGCGCATATATCAATGCACATTGTATACTCAAAGCGCTTGTCGACATATTACCCCTGGTCAACGAGTACAGAACACTCCCTGAGCATGAGGAGAAAAAAAAAATAATAATAATATACATTTTTACGCCTAATATCCAGTGCAAGCACTGCTCAATGGCGGTACAATTATTACCCTGAAGGAACTGTACTTTCGGTGCCGCTACTAAGCGCTCCGCGCGACCATATAGGTCCTTACCTCCCGTGTTCAGGTACCCATTTGAACAGCTGGGTGGACTGAGTGCAATGTGGATGAAGTGCCTTGCCCAGGGGCACAACACAGTATAAGACCCAGGTCACAAATGTTTGGTGTCTCCACCGGGATTCGAACCCGGGCCGTTGGCGTGAGAGGCAAGCATGCTAACCACTACACCACTGTGCTCCACTTATATAGAATACAACCGGTCGCCTGTCGCTCAAGGTTCAAATTCAGACTACCATCGTATCATACCAGATACCCATTTACTGCTGGGTGGACAGAAATTAAGTCACTTACCCATGGTGACACCACAAGTATCTCAACTCATGTCTCAGTGTGGGGCAGGGAATAACCCTCTTACTCTCAGTTTATCCAGCAATGTAGCGGGTAACCCACCCATACTGTGAGTCGCGCCCATTGTTTCTGAACTAACTGATAGCGGTCGACTGAGCTATGCACAGGACCACGTGCCACCACAAATGAATGTGAATAGGATCTTAAAACATCTCAAAAATGATAAAATTAGTATTTGTTATGAAAGAGTCAACTAAAATGAGGTGTTAGTAGGTTCTACCTGGACTGTTCCGAGTGTAGGCATGAGGCTATGAGCTGATACACCTACATATTGACTAGGGGGCTTTCTCCTGCGCATGCGCCTCGGAAAGGGCCCCTCGTCAATATGTAGGACAGTGGTGTATCAGCTCATAACGTTATACACCCGGAAAAGTATAGGTATATAACTATCAAATATTTCTTATACTGGATGATCACTACGAGATCTTTGAACTGGAAATAAAAGCTTAAGATTTTTAGAACATCGCGTCCGTGTAATGTAATCCGACAGGTGTTATGTATTCTGTAATTTTTTTCAGATAAGTTTTGTAAACAAATACCCGTGCATTTAATAAAATAATAGATTTATAATGGGTAACTTATAGTACTACTAACTAATACTAACTATACATACATGTATTGGTGTATTAGTGTTTATAAGCATCTGTATTGATGTGTTTGATTCCAACAAACATTAACATTTACTGTAAAGGGACGCTTAATTTAAAAAAAATAATAAGGGTGCCAAATTATATCGCAATGTAAACATTGTAGATCGGCCCACTATACCCAACTATGGTAATCAAAGAAAGAGTTTTCAATTTAAATATAATATGTCTCTTGATTTAAGATATCTCCACATCTACCTCATGGCTGTTGTTTGACTCCGTACCCTGACGACTGGTCTAGCTGACACTCATACAGGACGGGACGAGCTTTCTGTGGCTTCACTCGACTCCTACTATATACTTGAAATCACCAAGCTCATTGTATATATACGCATCAAGCGATTTGTTAGGGTAAACACTCCCTCGATTGGTGCATTTGCATAAGCAGATTCAGAAATGTTTAGCGCAGTGGGGAGCAGTTGAAGGAGGGCTACGTATTGTAAAGGCAATACGTATCTTGGGATCAGTTGAAGGAGGGCTACGTATTGTAAAGGCAATACGTATCTCGGGATCAGTTGAAGGAGGGCTACGTATTGTAAAGGCCATACGTATCTCGGGATCAGTTGAAGGAGGGCTACGTATTGTAAAGGCAATACGTATCTCGGGATCAGTTGAAGGCAGGCTACGTATTGTAAAGGCAAAACGTATCTCGGGATCAGTTGAAGGAGGGCTACGTATTGTAAAGGCAATACGTATCTCGGGATCAGTTGAAGGCAGGCTACGTATTGCAAAGGTTTGTTCCCAATGTGCCTACATCCAAATATGCCTACAAAAGTTGGGTAGGCACTTTGGGAACTGACATTACACCCCTACTTGGGAAATGGGTGACCCCAAGTCAACAATAGTTACCTATTACTATAATACCCCCGATTGAAGTTGATCAATAAGTAGATGTCTTAAGGAGCATTTTACATTTCCGACAACGACTTCAAAAATAATTTCCAACTCTCCACTCTTCTTTGTTGAAATCATAATATTTATCCTGGATGGGAACAAAGAACACAAACGCAAACACGCACGTGTATTACATGTTCCTTATGAAGCCTTTACGTGAATGGATATAACAAGTTTGGGCACTTTGAAAAACTGTCAGAAAATTGAAAAGTACAAAATACAGAACTAAGTAATAAAAAAATCACTTGTTATTCTGCTCTGAATCTCTCCTAGTGGTGTAGAAGAATGGTGTTTTAGAATCTCTCCTAGTGGTGTAGAAGAATGGTGTTTTAGAATCTCTCCTAGTGGTGTAGAAGAATGGTGTTTTAGAATCTCACCTAGTGGTGTAGAAGAATGGTGTTTTAGAATCTCTCCTAGTGGTGTAGAAGAAAGGTGTTTTAGAATCTCTCCTAGTGGCGTAGAAGAATGGTGTTTTAGAATCTCTCCTAGTGGTGTAGAAGAATGGTGTTTTAGAATCTCTCCTAGTGGTGTAGAAGAAAGGTGTTTTAGAATCTCTCCTAGTGGCGTAGAAGAATGGTGTTTTAGAATCTCTCCTAGTGATGTAGAAGAATGGTGTTTTAGAATCTCTCCTAGTGGTGTAGAAGAATGGTGTTTTAGAATCTCTCCTAGTGGTGTAGAAGAATGGTGTTTTAGAATCTCTCCTAGTGGTGTAGAAGAATGGTGTTTTAGAATCTCTCCTAGTGGCGTAGAAGAATTGTGTTTTAGAATCTCTCCTAGTGATGTAGAAGAATGGTGTTTTAGAATCTCTCCTAGTGGTGTAGAAGAATGGTGTTTTAAACTCTCAGGCATTAAGTGGAAGAGTCCACTATCTAACAAAGGTTGAAAGAACCCAATACACAAACCACTCATGTCTCTTGAATGGCCTTGTTTTGATAGCAGTGTAGGCAAACTGGGATGTAGGCGCATTGGGAACATGCCATTGTAAAGGCAACACGGATCTCTGGATCAGCATCTGATTTTATCTGGTATCGACGAAGAGGTGATCTCGCAATACCATATTAATATTTCAATGGAGAAGAAGCCTTCCGATTACGCAATTGTAGCAGGAAATTGCTTAATGTATTTGTGAAGATTATTTTTTTAAATTTATCAAGAAACCGAGTCATGTCAGTCCTGCAACTTGTTTTCGGGCCATATACATGTATTTACCTTAAATGCCCTCATATAATTGACCTTTTCTAGAATCAGAATTATAAATCAAAGTAACTTACGTAACAGAGCACGTCCCCCACATAGCGCGGTACACGTGATCCACACTCCACTTCGTCCCCGCTTACAGCAAGACGGGAACTGTGGACGAACCACGTTTCTAGGACGGTTAACTGTACTTGTTGGAGCGTTTGTTAAGCGGGTGTGGTCGCAACTAACGGTGAAAAACTGTAGGGCACACATCGCCTGTGTACCCTTAACAAACAGGGTAACTCAGTGAGACACTGGAGAGTTCACTCTTCACCTACCATGTTCTCTTAATAGTTCAATCATGGTGCTCTGAACATTGTCAGTAATTCGTCACGGTGAATGATGAATAGCAAAGGCAAACTGTAATATGAATGACTTTGAGTTATTATTAAATAGATAAAGTAAAATACCTGATCAAACCACTCAAGATATCTATATCACACGCTTATTTCATTCAACTCAAGACAATACACTTTATATATCACAGACTGAGATAAGTTCAAAAAGGTTACAAACTCTGTACATGATGGGGACGTTTGGGTTACAAACTCTGTACATGATGGTGACGTTTGGGTTACAAACTCTGTACATGATGGGGACGTTTGGGTTAAAAACTCTGTACATGATGGTGACGTTTGGGTTACAAACTCTGTACATGATGGTGACGTTTGGGTTACAAACTCTGTACATGATGGTGACGTTTGGGTTACAAACTCTGTACATGATGGTGACGTTTGGGTTACAAACTCTGTACATGATGGTGACGTTTGGGTTACAAACTCTGTACATGATGATGACGTTTGGGTTACAAACTCTGTACATGATGGTGACGTTTGGGTTACAAACTCTGTACATGATGGTGACGTTTGGGTTACAAACTCTGTACATGATGGGGACGTTTTGGTTACAAACTCTGTACATGATGGTGACGTTTTGGTTACAAACTCTGTACATGATGGGGACGTTTGGGTTACAAACTCTGTACATGATGGTGACGTTTGGGTTACAAACTCTGTACATGATGGTGACGTTTGGGTTACAAACTCTGTACATGATGGGGACGTTTGGGTTACAAACTCTGTACATGATGGTGACGTTTGGGTTACAAACTCTGTACATGATGGTGACGTTTGGGTTACAAACTCTGTACACGATGGTGACGTTTGGGTTACAAACTCTGTACATGATGGGGACGTTTGGGTTACAAACTCTGTACATGATGGGGACGTTTGGATTACAAACTCTGTACATGATGTTGACGTTTGGGTTACAGACTCTGTACTGAATGGGCCTACTTATCTTTGTTTTCATTACATGAGTGAACAATGTTAAAAACGACAATTTGATTATCTTAGTATATTTCTGAAAACATGCCTTTTGGAATCTACTTAACTAGGCAAGATAGAACAGCGAAATGTTCCTAAGTGACGATGTTATACAGCGACATCTTTTCCATATTTAAAAAAGTTAAACTTCAATGTTGACCATTTTCAGCACTTTGTGTGTGTTTGAACAGGCGTAAAAGTATCATACCATGATGAGTGAAACGCTTTATAATTCTTAACGAATGTACACATGTATTTATAAAACAATCAAGGTCGACTTTGTTCGGCGGCAGTGCTTTGTTTTTGACTGTTAAAATCTGTTGGCGTTTCTTTTGGACTCTAAAATATGTTAAATTGTCCATCGAATTATTGAATTGAATTGTATATATGTAAATAAATATAAAACACATGCATATCAATTCATTCTCTATCGTTTGCCTGTAAGCAAGATAGACTAGGTACACAATAGGCGTAATAAGCTAAACATTCAACAGCGAATCCGAATTAGTTGATTAGGAAAACATGGTTTTACCAGCTTGACAATACTGATCAATGTGTTCAATCCGTTGTGACATTCGGTGCTGCAAGCAGATAGCAACAAAGAATCACTTGAATTTCTAATGTGCTTGTACAACACTGTTGAACATGGTCACGAAGTCACGAAGGCCATGCACATCTAACACTGACAAGTGGTGCGCGGATACAGAGGTACCCTCCCTCTTTAAAACAACACAATACATTCAGAAAATTACAAAGACAAACTAAACATAAATCGAAATCACAATGAACCAGTGGCTCGGTAGAGACATTACTCCACTTGAGAGGACAGCCGTTTTAAAAAGTCCTATCCTACAAAGTTAAATCACATCTCTAGTATACTACCAAACAATGATACACTCATGGCAAAAATGGTTGTCACCCCCAGACTGAGAACGCTACGTCAAGTTTAACTGAGTGTGGACAAATAATCAAACATGCAATAACTGTCAGAATGATTTGTGTGATTGGGAAAAACATTCGTAAAACATACCAGCTTGTATTTTGGTCTTGTGCTGGCCAATTTAAGAAATTCTATCAGGATATGTATGGTCCCTGTGAAAAAGGGCAATTTTTTACAGTATCCATATAGTATCAATTGGATGGGTATCAATAAAACAAATTACATTTTCAAGTTCAATTGTCGTTTTTGTTCATTCTGCAGTCATGTATGAGTATATTTACAAGCCTAATATCGGGTAGCACCGCCTCTGGAATTTTCAAGGGCGATAATTCGGGCAGGCATACTGTCTATCAGTGTGTTGATGTTTGCAACAGCCAAATTGTTCCATTCATTCACAAGAGCAGCCCGCAATTGCTGTAAATTTGCAGGAGCAGGGTCCAGTCTTCTAATTGCACGGTCAAGCTGATCCCAAGCATGTTCTATCGGATTCATATCCGGACTTTTTGAAGGCCAGGGCAATCTTGTTACTCCTTGTGCCTGAATGAAAGCGTTCACTGTACGTGCACGATGGGCTGGTGCATTATCGTCCTGCAACAGAAGTTGTTGCCATACACTCTTCTTGCATGTGGGAGGCAAACGGTTTCAAGAAGACGTCTGTACGACCTCTGGTTGACGTTTCCTTGAAGGACGACAAGATCCGTTTTACCGTTATGGTGTATTCCTGCCCATACGTGTACAGAACCGCCACCGTGGGCAACCTGATGCTGCAGACAGTCGTCATTGAACCTTTCCCCACGTAAACGTCGCACTCTCATTCTCCTGTCCACCTTATGCAGTAGGAAACGAGACTCATCAGTAAATATGACGTGACGCCAATGTCCAAGTTGGATTCTGCGGTGCTGCTGCGCCCAAGCAAGCCGTGCCCTGCGGTGGACCAGTGTCCAGAATGGTTTGATGGCAGGTCTTCTTGCCTTATATCCATGCTGGAGCAACCTGTTCACTACAGTTCTCCGGCAAATGGGCGTATTAATATGAGCCCCCCATCTCTGTGCAAGAGTCAAAGACGAAAGACGTCTATGACGTCGGGTCAAACGAAGAAGAATTCTATCCTGACGAACCGTAGTTTTCTTGGGACGGCCTGAAGACTTATTCGGAACAACATTTCCCTGTATGGCGTGCAGTCTTTTAATCCTTTGAACAGTTCTAACACTGACGTTACATGCTGCAGCAATGACACGATTCGAAGCGCCACCACGACTCATGCCAATGATTTCATGTCTGATTCCTGGTGGAGTGGGACCAGGCATGGTCTATGCTTTTCAGAAACTAAAGTCGTGAAGCTGTATCTTATGAAAGAGGTCTATAGTAATCGATGGAAATGACAAACCTAAGGAGACAAATTTCAATCATTTCAATGAAATGCACGTGGTCTACATGAAACCGCTGAATCTGTTCATTGTAAAGTGTGAGTTAATGTAACTTCATGCCTGTAATGACATTTCCATGGAAAACCAACATTGCCATGCATACAATGTGATATAAACTCCAATTTAATTAAATATTAGGGGGTGACAACCATTTTTGCCATGAGTGTATATATAAGGATAGTGAAAAGATGTGCTTTAACTTTGTTGTGAAGGATACCAAGGGAAGGGGGAGTTTAGGGTTTAAGGAGGGTTTAAGGATAAACCACAATTTAAGAAACTGTTTGACTTGAATGTATCGAGAACATACAATCATTGTTATCAGTAAGACGAAACATCAATAATTAACAATGTTATTACTCCAAACTGCATTTTGGAAAGATGTATTATCAGCATGGGGACGCTTTATAAGACAAAAAGGAAATACTGCTGAAATCCAAACAGCTATCCTCTCACAACCAATAAGAAGAAATGCTAATATAAAAATTAACAAGACAATAAGCAAGAACATTATGATAGATTCAGGTGTTCACATTATTAATGATATCATTAAAAGAAATGGTAACCTTCCGCATGGAGCAGTTGATTCAATTGTATAAATAAAAATAAACTTTGTAGATTATGCAGATATCGTCCATTCAATGAAGACACAACTTAAAAAACAAATGTTACAATAAAGGAAAAAAAACCTCTAAATTCCTTCCATAATTCATTGAAGACATTGTCGCCAATGAAAAAGGATGCCGAGTTTTATTTAATTTATAACAAGAAACATCAAGTCATGTAAATAACTGTAAATACAGCGGAAACTAGACAAACGGCACCGTATGCTCAATAAGCGGAGCTGAATAGAGAGCATACATGAAGTATATCATATCAAACCTAAAATCAAACTTACATAGTTTCAATATTCCTTTGTGTATAGAATCCTTCCAACGAATTGTAATTTACACAAGATGAAAATCCAAGAAACAAACAAACGTAACTTTTGTGAAAAATATACCGAAACCATAGCGTATCAAGTTTTCGATTGTCATTATGTCACTAGTATTTGGAACAACATCGACGAGTGTTTAGAAGAGGTTACAAATGCAACGACTAAACTTACGAAACAAAACATATGTTTTTGGAATATCGAGAAAATAGAAATAAAGTATTGGACATGATTATAGTCACCACGAAATATGACATCTTCATATTGAAACATATTGCAATAAAACCAAACTTCATTTTCATTAATATTATATACACAAAATATTGATAATTACAATGTATATTAATAATTATTCAACATGTAGTTTCCAATATTTATGGTCAATTCTGGTCAATTTGTAATCAACTTTTTCAAAAAACTTAATTTTATTTCTCCATTGATACATCCAAGAGAAAGAATATGATGTTTTACATTTTATTTGAATTCACTGACATACGATAACCATTTAAAGACGCATATTGGTTTTTATTACACAGGCCCGCAGGACGTTATGAAATTTGATGCTATTAGGATGGCTATGTAGATCTGATGTGGTTTAGAGCGGTATTGGGCGTCTCTATCCTGTATTACCTCTCTACGTGTAAATACAATCCCTGGGGCGTGATTCACCAAGGATCATATTCATTGATTACGATTATCCGCTTTGAATACATATGTTCAAAGATACTGCTTTATAATTAGGTTATATCATCATATAAATGTCGTCCAGTATCCATGTATAAATAACAAAATACTAGAATTACGAAATTATGCAAATGTTAAAATTTGGCACTTTTAAAAAATATCAACTTTTTGAAACCGTACTTTGAAAAGGAGACAATATGAATAAATAGATAATGTGTAATTATCAAAATGATAATAATGTCTTTGGAATCTGGCCATTGTCTCATGTTTGAGGTTTTAGTAATCAGCACACGACTTGCAACATCCGGCATGACCTGGATGTAATGTGCAACCGTTTGCTTTTACTAGGACTTGATGATATTGGTATTTAGGTCAGTTCACAATGTTAACCCTGATATAGCAGTCATATCTTATCCATTACGATATTATTGAGAACTTTCCTAAGAAGCACTTTAAATAAGTAAATATCATAGTTGTAGCAACATTAAAAACACTGATTTTCAGACCATGGCCAACCGAATCTTCACAAGTCACCATGACCCGAGGCGTACACACGCAACACAACACCTCTTACGAGATGAAGAGCAAGGTAATTAAGTCGCTGATTATGACGAGTGCACCACAGATAACATGATGGCCAAACCAGTGAAGCACACGCAAAGATTACAGGAACCTGTATATAAGCAGTAGCTTCACAGTTTCTTCAGTCAGTGTCAGCTCCCAGTAGCAGCCTAGAGTAGCAACCCAGAGTAGGAACCCAGAGTAGCAAGTCAGAGTAGCATCATCGTTCAAGGAGAACTATCTGACATTTCTGAGTACTGAGATCGCGGAGAGAGTTCACCATGTTGCTGTTGTTGGTTGTACTACTGGGGATGTTGACACCAAACACGGCGCTTTCCTTCATGTCAGGTGCCGAGGACGAACAGACAGGTACTTGCTTTATAAATATGCCGAATGTAATATATATAAGCAAAATACAAAAACCAACTTGGTTTTGTGTAGTTTGGCCTTGTTACGAATTGGTAGAGTGCTAACATTTGTAAAATGGAGCGTAATAAATGTAGAAAGTTTAGTCAGTTATCTACAACAACCATTCATTGAGTATCACTACAACTGTTTCATGAGAGTAGCAATTGTCAAGTGTTCATTGACAATTGCTACTCGCATTACACAGAGCTTTCTAAACTTTTCTTTCTTTTTCTTTACCGAGTTGTACAGTAAGTACACATTATGGAACAATAATAACCTTCTTCTATTCCAGTTGGAGTTGATGTGTCCTTGATGCACTCCACTCATACCCGCGAGAAGAGATCAGCTGCGCAACTTCCGGACATCCTTCACTTCCGGTTTGATCTGGAAGGTTCCACCATTGAGCTCAAGCTGAGTCAGAGTCCCCGTCAGATTGACTCCATACCTGTGTTCACTAAGGACGAGAGTGGGACGCCCAAACACCGCGATGTGCCGAAAGATGAGGTATATTAATGTATTAAGTACAACTGTTAATGAAATACTAATAATATATGACAATACATAAGTCGACAACAAACAGTTGGTCAGAATAAGACTTCGAAACATAACGAATTATGACTGATATGGCAAAGAAAAGTAAGCCCTGAATATACGTGTATCAACAAATCACGATTTTTCTATTTATCAATATCCAAAACATTAGCAGTTTATTGCTGTTGTGAATTATCTGTTTACCACATAAGCAACCATTGATATAACAAGCATGCTCTGTATACTTTATTCTTGTAAATCCTCAACTCCCATAAGGTATACGTGTATATCATTTACCTCACCTATCTTTTGAACTCAAGAAGCAATACTAAACGTAAGGAAACAAGGATGATAGCAAAAACTCAGTATGTAAAGGAAGACGTGCATGTATTCAAGTCTTGTTCCGAATCCGACTTCAGAATGTCGCTGTGTTCCAAGATGTGTCCCTTGGTTCCGTGCTGCTGGTCAGGCGAGATGGGGCCGAGTACACAGTGGTAAGTTAAAACATTAGCATGACTGTTAATAGTAATAATGATAACTAATTATATATCTTGAAATAATGAAAGTGATTGTACCAAAATGTTTTAAATACAAATCAGCACTTTAAAGGAATGGATATTTGAAACATGTTGATAAGTACACTATATGACAGAAATATAACTGATGTTGGTGTCTTTCAGGCCGGTAACTTCCACCACGGTGAAAGACTTTACCAGATCTGGCCAGGGAGTCATAGGATCGAGAAGCGCAGTACTGGAGAAAAGAGCAATGGACACAGTGTGCGCAAAGTGAAGCAGTACAATCTCAGTAATGATGCTCGTCTCCTGGTCTCTCATGATGTAGTCCGAGCATCATACAGCTCTGGAGGTGAGGACAAATAATGCAGCAGTTGCTGATGCTGATGATGATGATGATATTGAACTTGAACTTGATGTTGATACTGATGTTGATGTTGATGCTGATACTGATGTTGATATTGATACTGATGTTGATGTTGATGTTGATACTGATGCTGATACTGATGCTGATAATGATGTTGATGTTGATGTTGATGCTGATGCTGACACTGATACTGATGCTGATACAGATACTGATGTTGATACTGATGTTGATGTTGATGTTGATGCTGATACTGATGCTGATACTGATGTTGATGTTGATGCTGATGCTGATGCTGATACTGATACTGATACTGATACTGATGTTGATGTTGATGTTGATGTTGATGCTGATACTGATGCTGATACTGATGTTGATGTTGATGCTGATGCTGATGCTGATACTGATACTGATACTGATACTGATGTTGATGTTGATACTGATACTGATACTGATGTTGATGTTGATACTGATGCTGATGTTGATGTTGATGTTGATACTGATGCTGATGCTGATGCTGATACTGATGTTGATGCTGATGTTGATACTGATACTGATGTTGATGCTGATGTTGATCTGATAAACGCTTCTTTTACTACCGGTACCAATGTTGCTCTTATTACAATTGTCCCCGATGATTATAGTAGGTTGATAGTAATGCTTATGCTAATGATTCTTGTTGTAATGTAATTATCATTACATTTACCCCTAAGTTTATTCCCCTACTTGTTCCAGACAATGCACTCCACAGACAGAAGCGCCAGACAACATCACACACTATCGAGATCGGAGCATTTCCGGACTTCTCGGATTACAACTAGTATGTTGGAAGCTGAAACTATATGTTTTCCATAAAACTGATTTCAGTTTATCTGTCCATTGTCTGAAGTTATCCTTAAGTCCTTGTTTATCCAGAAACCATAGGCGAAGCATCTGATTGTGTAAAATGACATTGTAAAATTGAAGACACTACACTTACACTGTTATTGATTTACAATGACTGAATATGAAAGGGCAAATGCCAGTCTTACCTCAGAGTCTTTATGAACGTTAATCACATGCTAATAAAAACACTAAGACATACATTTAGGAACATTATTAGGTATGACAAAACCATTGTATAATATGTCAAATATGAGTAAAATGAACTAAAGTGAGTATTATCTGTTAGTTTCCTGACAGAGGCCGGGGACAACGAGGACACAGCTCTCTCCAACATGAGGACCTACTATGCCTTCATCGAACAATCCGTAAGTCGGGCCTTTCAGTAGAAATTCGATAGGAAATGATTTCATTTATCACTGTCGTTGTTTTGTTGTTTATAACGATTAATAAAATACATACTTTGAATATACTACCACTGTTTCACTGTTAATAATGTTTTCATATTTGACTGTTATGCTTTCAGGTGCAAATGCGTTTCGACACCATCAATGTTCAAGACAACTCCATCGCTATTCGAGTCCTGTTCAAGTACATCAAAACTGCAACTGTACGTAGTTTTACTATTTCAAGTTATTCCGGTCTAGTTTAATCTAAAATATGTGCAGATAATAGCAATTGGCATTATATCATGAATTTTAAGAATATCTATGCTTTTATACATATCCACTCGACTTTCTTTTCCATATATAAAGAATATACACATACAATGTATACTTATAAATACATTTCACCCATTGCCTCTGTTCAGAATGCTGGTCTATCGCCGTGGACGGAGGAACTGAAGAGAGGAACTCTGGTGGCTGATGAACCCGCTCTCAACGACTTCACCTCCTTCATACAAGACAGCAACAACGCCGTCACCAGCGCCGACCACTACATCGCCTTCACTAGGTAGACAAAACTCTCCTCGAAACTGTGTTGTCATTAATTAACCTCCCATTATCACAAGCAGTTCATTAAAGTGTCGACAACTAAGTGTTCTAAACAGGTGAAAAGTACAGATCTATATTTTTTCTGTCAGAAATACTAAATGTTTTTCACTGTTACTTTCAGACTGGATCTGGAATACGACGGAAACACGGCTGTAGCTGGTGAGTAAAACAGTTAACATTTAAAATAAAAGTAACCTCTGACGTTTCACTAAAAACTGATTCACTTAAAATTGTAATTGTCAGAATATGTCAGTTTTCTGTTTAAAACCAATAAAGGAGTAAATACCTCTTCTTATGTGAGTGGTCTTTTCTTCATGACCTTCAGGTCTGGCCTTCCTGGGTTCTTTGTGCACAAGTTCAGCAACTTCCATCGTAGAAAACACGTTTGACGGATTCACCGCAGCTCTGGCAGCGCATGAACTGGGACACAGGCAAGAACAACTTAATTATAATTCCAATAGGATTAAACAAAATAAATTGACTGTTGAATTGACACTTTAATGAGAATTCCCCCGTTCTCTGTTCTTCATTAATTTTCTATTATTTCTATTACAAATTATTTATAATTTCAATTCAGATAAAAACGGTTTAGTAAAATCATTACATTGTCGTTGAAGTCACATTTCTATTTGCACCTTCCAGTTTGAACGCAAGACACGACACTGATGAAGGGTGCAGTGATGGCGACAGTTTCATCATGTCTCCCAAATTGACGATGCCAACAGAAAGTAATCCCTCCAGACTATGGACCTTCTCTTCCTGCTCGGTGGCTGTCTTCAAGGCCTTCCTCGACACTCCCTCGTAAGTGATGATGGACAGATAGATCTCACTGACCTTTGTAAAGCGAAACTAAGATACAAATATCTATTCGTTGATCCATTTAAACCCTTTTAAACCCTTTAAATTGACAATCATATTCGAATTTAGTTATCCTTTAAGTTTATCTTTGTTTCAGCGGACAGTGTTCCCTGGCAACAACAATATCCAATGGACTCTCAGACGGAAGTAAAATTGCAGGTCAGGTATCGGATGCTGACAAACAGTGCGAGCGCATCGTTGGAAGGGGTTCCAAATTTTGTAGAGTGAGTTCAAAGTTGTATCTGTTAACATATACAGCAACAGAAACATCAACAACAACAGCAACAGCAACAACAAATGGTACCATAATACGTAAATGTTGAAATAGCTAAATAAAGCTTATAATGTACTGATATATGATAACAATATGGACAATTGCAAACTCCTTTGTTTCAGACCGCCTACACACAAGGAAGCAAGTTTGATGCGATCTGTCAGACACTGAAGTGTTCCGGGACAGACGGTGATGTGAACACCTGTGACGACTATGTGGCCTATGAAGGGACGTCGTGTGGAGATGGAAAGGTAACTTTACTGTCCTTATAGCGTCTACCATATCAAGAGAGTTCTATAACATAGGCGAAACTTACATTTACATATCGAAGTGATACAAAATGTCTCTACAATATCAGCCCCTGTTGTTTCAGTGGTGTGAGAAGGGAATGTGTATCTCTGCTGACGCGGCCCCCTCCCGTCCTGACAACTGTCCACAGGGAGACGATCCTGGCTTCTCCTGTCAGCAATCCTCCTGCTCCTCCTATTCCCCTTCTCAGCTCCTCCTCTGCTGCTCCTCCTGCTCCGGCTCCTCCTCCAGCAACAACGACGACGGTAACAACAATGACAGCAACGAGATCTTGCAGGCAGGTCACAGCAGCACCGCGATGACAACCCCCGCAGTGCTGACGACAACTCCTTTCGTGCCTGTCACCATCGTCGAGCGATACATCGTCACCGTTGCCTTCTTCTTCCGTCCCTTCGGTTAAACATCGTCTCTCTGCTGTTAAATGACTTTATGATGAACATTCTTTTCTATCAACCACATTTAGGCACAGACTGTGCGGATAACATTTCTTTCTCTAATTTAGCATTCGGCATTGTCCTCATTTACTACTTAAAGTCCACGTTGTTGCTTTGTAGTGTTCAAATGTTGACGATAGTTAATTATCAGTTGTTTTTGTTCTATAAAAACGTAAAAGCATGTCCACATTGATTGAACAAGAGTAGTTTATGCACGTGGTGTAAGTGACTATTTATATGATGTTGTAATGTTGTACATTGTAACACAACATGTGTTTATAAACATGTAAGTTCGCATATTTATTTGTATAAATGTTCATATATTGTATGGTCCTTTTGAAATAAATAAAAAATTGAGAACAAAGCACGTATTGTCTCCTTCATTACCTCACCGTCATAGAGATAACATGTTGAAACACTGACATGAAGAATAGTACACTCACGGGAAAAAGAAAGTAAACCTTACTTTCAACAGAATCAAACACAAACATATTTCTGCCGGACAAAGTAGAATGTCTGTGATGAGGATATATCTCGTAAAGAGTTATGCATTTCATTAATGAGTGTATGATACTCAATAGTTTATGTCTGTTCAAACACGGTGTGCTGAAATTGCTGTTAGGGATTTTGGACTTTGTGTCTGTTATTTAAGGGAAAATATATTGAAATATAGAAAGTATGTTAGTGCAAGATCTGGTCGATATAATGTAACATTTTGGACTTGAAAATTTATGAAGCATCATTTCTGTAGAATGTCATAAAACAGTCAGAAAACCATATCTTACTCTCCTATCTCGCCTGGTTAAGGAATTTATTTCTTGAAAGATGAGTTTTTCAGAAATAGGAGTATTTAATGTTTCAAAAATAACAAATTACGTTACTTTGTTTTTAGAAATATGCTGTAACAGTGTTTTAGTCGTGTTTATCACTCGTTGATATGATGAGTTGTCTACCTATACTTTATTTTGCTCGCGAAAATAAAACGATTTGCTGCCACAAGGACTCGATATCGTAAGCAGAACGAAGGTAAAAGGAAAACCTACCCCTTCACTAAAAAGAATCGTATAAGGTTTATGTTTTACCTGCGTTTTACCTATTACACATAAACAGCTGCAGTAGTCATGATGAAGTTTTCCAACTTAAAATCGTAATTTTTGGTAAAGATAATAATGTTAGGCAGTGTCATCATTAATTCCTCACTGTCATATTCCACAATGTTGATTTTAGACTAATTTTGTTTCAAATAGAGCTCTACACAACATTTGATTTCCTTTTGTGTACACTGGAACATTTTAATAAATATGTTTTTTTATGTAAATAAGTCTTCTTGTGATGTTTTAATTTGACATCATACACACATTGTTGAAACCTTACGGTTTGTGTTACTAATGCATGCTGTGCAAACTATATCATGCATTGGACAAACTTGAGTAAACTTTAAATCATCTTCTCCTGAAACTGGTGCAAAGACACATGAAACCAGGCTAAATAGCTGACACTCGTTATCACATCTATGAAATAAATGAGATAAAAGTCTTCGTCAAGTCGTAAAAGGTACGATATAATCCTCTGAACATTGACAGACGCTTGGCAACAGATACTCACATTAGAAGATTCGCCATTGTTATTGCATTTCCATTCGCAGCGTACATTACAAACACTTGTTTGGTTACGAGTGTCTCGCTAATCTGTAGAACGTCCTTTGAATTTGTCTGTCTTGTGTTTTTTCGACTTCGTCACGCAGGCAAGAACATATTTTACATCTTTAAATACGTTTTCGTCCTTTAAAAACCATTTTTAACTATTTCGTATTATTTCTTACTATCCTTGTTTCCAAAATACAACTAATCAGACACCACCATATGTTTTAGGGATCTGGTAACAATTTGAAGGATGTTACTTAGGTTTATTAAGGAAACTCTGCACATCCTTGACAATCTTGGTGTCATGATCTATACGAGCAAATCCAGGGTCTACCCATGGGGTCTCCTCTTTCTCTCATCCTCTCTGAAATCTATATGGCCTCCTTTGAACAGCATGCCCTCAGCACCTCACTAATCCAACCAACCTGCTGGTCCAGGAAGGTTGACGACACCTTTGTTATACTCCCTCAAAATAACGACCCCCTTGCCCTGTTCCAGCACCTTAACCAACAGCACCCTCGCATCCAATTCACTATTGAAACTGAAGCAACTCACATCTACCTTTCCTTGACGTCACCCGTACCTCTGACAATGCTATCCAAACATCTGTTTACCGCAAACCCACGCACGCTGACCAGTACCTCCACTTTGACTCCAACCACCCACACAGAACTAAAACCGGCATCATCTCCACCCTATCAACCTATCATCTGTCAACCCTGATTCCGAACTAAAACACCTCCGGCATGTCTTCACCCAACTTAACAACTATCCAACTAAACTTGCTGCGCGTGCCATCAACTGCACCCTTAACCCACCACCCAGAGCTGCTAGTAGCAAGCTTACCCCTGCTCCCATTCGCATCCCACTACACTAATGTCTCTGAAGGGCATTTATAATTGGTATACATAATGACATGATTATTTACCCTCGATAACAACTTCTTTAATGTGAAAATACACGACGTTTCGGAGTATATGCTCTTCTTCATTAGGTTGAATGTAGGAAAATAACAATCAGAAAAACAAATGACTAATAAAACGGTAGTTTTAGATTAAGTACCTTATATATATACGCTGCCCAAAACGAACCAGTAATTCATTTTGTATTTAGATAAACAGCTTTATGCACTTTAATATATATTATATATAACTGACTAGCAAAAGAAGCCTAAAACCTCAGTTGGTTTTATCATATCTTCTATGTTCAATTACAAATATCTTATGTTTTCGAAGTCGTACTCTAAAACTGAAAAGTGCAGGCGTTTAGTCATCAGCCAAGGAATAATTCTATGTGGTTTTAATTTTTGGGGTAAAAATGAAATTTTAAAGTAATAAATTCTTCCAAAATTAATTTGGATAAAACACAACTGTTCATCGACATATAAGACATCTGCTAAGTGAAAATCAATAAATGTGCCTCATTCTGCACACATTTACAACATTATAAACATGGTAGGGGTCATGTTGGTGTAAAAATGATTGTATACCCCTTGGTCCTTTCAGTGACTCTAACTCTGAATGTTTGAAAAAAACGAGTATGATTGTTTGTCGAGTCAGTCAACATTGAACATTAAATAATATCCCGCCTCTATCATATCAATTTGTTTTGTTATTTTTACTGTATAAGTGAAACAATGGGGTGTAAAGTTTCTTTTGTACCTCAGTGTATATGTGCTGTACACCAGTACGACTGTCCTCGATGCTGTAAGTAAAACGTTTAAGTAAAACATAATACATGCAGTTAAAAAGCAAGTACAGCATAAACCTACACCCCATAGCCCATCTTTTTAGTGTAGGGGGTACGTTTAGGTTTTACCTACATTTTACTTCGATGTCTAGTCCCTGTGACAGTAAACACTTAAAAACTGGCTGAATTGTAAAACGATTTAAAAGTTACTTGAAAGGAACGTGTACTGAGGCGCAAACATCCAATCAAAGTAATGGTTATCTTTTAAAACTTGTTGCCATACTTGCTTTTGTAGATTCACGCACAAGAAAGTCCTTGCATGTATAATGTAGTATGATCTGGGGAGGATCTTCATGGCATGTTTTCAAACATATCATCTTTATTAAGGTGGGTTAATAAAGAAGACAATATACGTTATCTATTCTCAATATTTGTTTTATTTCATCAGGACCAAACAATATATGAACATTTATATAAATAAATATGCGTACGTAGAATTGTGCATATGCAAGTGCATATGATGATAAAATTATTGATGTTAAATCAATATGGACATGATTTTTGTATTTACGTATTAACCCAAACAATGCTACCTTATATAGGAAAAACAACTGATAACCGACAGCTGACAACAGTTAATCACTTCAAAGCAAGGAATTTGACTTTAACAGTGTACACTGTCGGCCAAAAGAAACGCCTACCATATATCTTATGAGATTACGTAAAAACTATAATGAACAGTTTAGCAATATTAGCATTATGAAGTTGCAGCATTTCTGCATAATATATTTAAATATCAGGAGTTGTCATGTCACAAAAGAATGGCGATTGTTGAAATGAGACAACAGAATTGTTCAGTTTTCGATCAGTGCTTGAAACAGATTTTCATACAGCGACGAGCAAGAATAAAGGCACGCATTTGCATTAAAATGGCGATGACGCTACAGATGTACGTGATTACTATGCGCGAGTGAATCAATCCGAAATAGCGGTCTTCTTTGGTCACAGTTTTCATGACTGTTATTGACTCAAATCACAGTTTTTCCACGGTTCAATGGACTTTCATATTAATTATTGTTTCAGCATAACGTGGAGACCATCATTACTTATATTTCAGAAATTAGTTCATCTTTCATTTCAAGAAAAATCAAGTAGGCGTTTCCTTTGGCCGACAGTGTAGAAAAACAATTAAACATGCATGATTCAGATATTAAATTCAACAATTGTAGATTTATTTGTTCAACCATATAACTTCAACGAAAGAAACACCGTCACGGATCTGTAAATCTGCTGATTAGGAATTATATCGAGTAGAACTGATTGTTGCTAAAAATTTCCTTTTTGATGCTAATCAGTTCAGTAGAGTGACAATAATAAAAGTTTGAAACCGCTGCTGGCAAGCGTCAAATAGTAAAACGTAATTTTAAAAACTTATCTCCAAATACAAAATGAAAATTTCGGTTGATAGTGTTTAACAGGTAATTAAGGAAGCGTATTAGTGTCACGATGAAAAAAAAATTGTGATACTATCTCCTACGTAGGACTTAGTATCTCCTACGTAGGAGATAGTATCTCCTACGTAGGACATAGTATCTCCTACGTAGGACTTAGTATCTCATACGTAGGACTTAGTATCTCCTACGTAGGACTTAGTATCTCCTACGTAGGACATATTATCTCCTACGTAGGACTTAGTATCTCCTACGTAGGAGATAGTATCTCCTACGTAGGACTTAGTATCTCCTACGTAGGACTTAGTATCTCCTACGTAGGAGATAACTTCTATAATGCCTGGACCACTTTATCACATCTAGCGTTTTTCACAATTGTATTAAACACATGTATACGCGTATAGTGTATGTAAACTCTCGTGTATATTAAGAATGAAGAACAATTGTATGGATACCCAACTTATTTATTCTATGTAGGCGACGTTTTGACATAGAATAAAGAAGTTATGTATCCATCAAATTGTTCTTCATTCGTCATCACCCCACTTTCTAGAATGCCCATAAACAATATTGTGTATATCATATGATGTATAAGTATATGATAGTATATATGACCGTTAAAAAGCTTTAAAGACGCTGTAGCGGTATTCAGTTTTCTCAAATTTGCCATATACTTTACAGTTTAAACAATATAATGTTATGTTGGAGGGTAAGACATCGCGTTACACGATCCGATAAGCCTGCACCCATAGAAAAAAGGTTATCCCTATTGAAATAAAATGGTGCGACGTCTAAAGTGACAGTGGTGTGGGACTCTTCAGTGTGAGAGGTAGATTTGTAGGTCATTTGAGAGTTCAGACAACAAGATAATTGATTATTCTATCATGGTCCCATATTCAAAACTCTACTTTGAGTGTTTAGGTATCGCTACAGCCGATGGCCACTCTAAGGGAAATTGACTCGCATGGCTTAACCGAAAAATGTACATTCGTTGTAGAACTCTTTTTTATTGATTCGGGAGTATTATTTAGCCATTGGTAAGACTTATTTACCTTTTCGTGAGATCAATTTTTTCATTAAGAAAAACGTGCTAGAGCGCCTTTAAGTATTTTATATATTGGTATCTATAGAAGTAGAGTTGATTGAGTCATCATGTGTTATGCAAACCAGTATAGTTTTGCACTAAACGATTATATTTAATAAACTGATATTAATTCAAAAGTTCACGGTAGATCTCTACATTGATTGCGATATGATTGCGGTTTCCCTATTTATGTTTTGGAATATCAGTTTTATATTCCTTCAATAATTCAAGTACAGTCAATGTTTCGGTGAAATGTAAATCCACGGTCATTACTAGCGACCTAATTACACTTTGAACCTGGTGTTGGACATTTGTTACACGACGTCACTCAAAACATTACTCAACAATAAAGGATCTCAGCTTCCATAATTAATTACCGTTAATGAATTTCTATACTCTTGAATGTTATGAATGTACTGGAGAAGAATAGTTAGCGATAAATATAAATTTTGAATTTTTTTATATTGATTTATTTGAACATTTACACACTGATTACCTAACCTATTTTGACAAGTATATTTACCATATGGGTAAATTAACCATCTGAAGTGACGAATTTTAAAATCTACCTCAGTTGTTAAGTGTTCTTATCGTCATTTATAGCATGTCGTCATTAGAACGACAGTAGAACTACTGCTGATATGAGGTGTATACATATAATTACATAAAACTTATTTGAATGGTATTTTGTAGGTTTGAAGTGAAATAGGGCAATTAATTTTGAATAAATGAGGTTGTTTATCCATAAATGAATGTTCTTATTTGACTTTCATTTAATTACATATAATTCGAATCAAATTTTTAATGAAGTGAAATGAAATAAGACTTCTAAATAAGAACTTCGTAAATGTGAACAGGAATGGCGACTCGACTCGTAGTGCTTACTCCTTTTTCAGGTCTGAAATATATATGCTTATTCGATTTCAAAGCAAACTTTTTGTAAAACAATCTGAGACCTAGTACACAAGACAAACAAACATATCAAATAGGTAAGAATGTGCCTCATTTAAGGAAAAAATATAACTTTTGTCATATGTTCAATCCTATGCCAGGACCCATTTCAATGCCTAACAAAGTTTTATGTTGTCAGTTGTCTCCAAACTCTAACCCTTCAAAAGCGTTGGAGCACGCTATTCGTAATGAATTGAAATAAAGTGTTCTCACAAAATGGTTTATAAGTGTTACCAATGGCTAAATAACACTCCTGAATTAATAAAAAGAGTTCTAAAACGAATGTAATGGTTTGGTTAAGCCACTCGAGTCCATTTCCATTCGAGCGGCCATTTTAAAGTGTTCACATGAAAATGGCCGCTCGAATGTGGTACAAGTGTTCTGACTGACGTAGCGAGAACTAATCACCCAATAATATAGTTTTTAATATAACACTATGACGGAATTGTCAACAATCTGTCTGAACTCTCAAAATCGCATGACACCTACAAATCTCTCACACTGAAGAGTTCCATAAAATGCTCCCTTTATACGTCGCCCCATTTTCTACCAATACGGATAACCGTTTTCTATACATGCGGCCTGTCGGGTCGTGTAATAGGATGTTTTACCCTCTAATACAATATTGTATAATCTTTAATAATAAATGGCAAATCTGAGAAAAAAATAATGTGCAAATAATTATAATTATTTGAAACTAACTGTAACAGTATATTCGCAAACTATCACTAACGAAATGGACACTAAGGGAGCAGTAACCGAAACACAATATTCCCTCCAAAACATTTCAAGTGAACAATACTTTATTTTGAAAATCAAGACGGAACTTCGAAATTACATGATTTAATTAGACTAACATAATTATGTTATGAAAAAGACAAACGCAAGATGCTTAGGTGTCTCAACAACTCATTGATAAGTATGAAACGAAGTGATCAGTGCTTTATCATGCTATCTCCTACGTAGGAGATACTATCTCCTACGTAGGAGATACTAAGTCCTACGTAGGAGATAACCCTACTATGTCCTACGTAGGAGATACTAACTCCTACGTAGGAGATACTAAGTCCTACGTAGGAGATACTATCACCTACGTAGGAGATACTAAGTCCTACGTAGGAGATACTATCTCCTACGTAGGAGATAAGCTTACTATGTCCTACGTAGGAGATACTAAGTCCTACGTAGGAGATACTAAGTCCTACGTAGGAGATACTATGTCCTACGTAGGAGATACTAAGTCCTACGTAGGAGATACTATCTCCTACGTAGGAGATACTATGTCCTACGTAGGAGATACTAACTCCTACGTAGGAGATACTAAGTCCTACGTAGGAGATACTATCTCCTATGTAGGAGATACTAAGTCCTACGTAGGAGATATTTTGGCAGATTTTTTTTCACCGTGACACTAATACGCTTCCGTAGGTAATATAAACAAATACAATCTTCCTAAAAAGCCATTGAGTATGTTGGTAAAAGTGTAGATAAATTTATCCATTGAAAGATAAACCAATAATGTTTCGGATATTTTATAAATTAATATAAATTGATATTGATGTTAGTATAACAATCGTCACAATCAGCAATGTGTGACAGAAGACGAAAATAGTGGAGGAGATTCAGTTGCACATTAGGCTGGAAAACCGGTTGGTTTAGATCAACCGAAAATTAATGGTTTTAGGTGCGTATATCCATTCGCCCGGACATTTTTTACATAACTTCGGACAGTACCACCTCATGTTCGGCATGGGTCAGTTGTTTAACATATTCATCAAACTGTTTCTTTATATCCCAAAACACGTGATTAATAGTCCGCCAAGAATAAAATATCCGCATTTAAACTGCTTGAAGAAATTTGTCATTTATTCAATGCATGCTTTCTGATGCTTAATTCTTAGCAAGTGCCGCATGCGTCGTTAGAAAAATGTGATGTCACAATCACGTTCGCAGGTATACTCTTTAACAATAAACAATAGGAGAGTCAAAAGCAATGGCGGATCCAGGAATTTTGAAAGGGGCGGGGGTTCACAAACGGAAAAGGGGGTAGGGGATCTGACCCCTGGACAGCCCCCCCTCCCCACTCAGGATCTGCCAAAATGACTTTTTGCTTTGTTTTATGATGTCCATATATAATGAATAACAAATCAAGACGATAATTTATGTCAACAATCTTTTATTAATCAACTGTCAATGTTTCATAAATGTTTTGAAGGTATAATACTTATTATTCGGACCAAACCCAGTTAGAAAAAAAAACCTATTTGAGCACTCTATGTGTTTGAAGACGTATAATTATCTTAATGAATACAATAATGAGTTCTTCTTAACCATATTTCATAAGACGTTCAAAATCGCCTTCTCTGTCGAGAAAGTGTTGACGTTGCTGTTGCTGGTCAGAGGTTTTTAGCATTTTCGGATGACTATACATGTCGAGTTAGATGATTTTAACTTAAGGTAGGTGTTAAGGCACGTATCATACATCTTTATGAACTAGAACGCTTTCAACGTCAATATCAAGTTTAGTTGTTCACAAAAATAAGTTTGTATCCACACAAACCTTTTCTAGTTCTGTAATGTCAAAATGGGTAAAGCTAGTGAAGCGTGTGTGTGGTATCAATCTAATGAATGATTTAACAACCTTCAAATCGAGTGGAGATGTAGAGTTTCCTTGATCGTATGTTGAAAACATTGCAGTTTTCTCAGAAATTGATGTGCCACCTGGACCAATTAACTATTGAACGGTTTTATAAATAATCATGAATAATTTTTAATGTCACAACAATAATCAGAATAAATAATGTAACAAACATCGATGGATAGCTAGTCAAAACGTTCTGCCATCAATCTGTGAAATAACTTGATGCAAATGGTTACTCATTCAATGTTATCGGCACCTTTAAGTACAATCAATAAAACATGAAGTAGCAGAAGTTAAAGCGAGGAAAGACGATGTTTAACCGAAGGGGCGGAAGAAGAAGGCAACGGTGACGATGTACCGCTCGACGATGGTGACAGGCACGAAAGGAGTTGTCGTCAGCACTGCGGGGGTTGTCATCGCGGTGCTGCTGTGACCTGCCTGCAAGATCTCGTTGTTGCTGTTATTGTTGTTGTTGCCGTCGTCGTTGTTGCTGGAGGAGGAGCCGGAGCAGGAGGAGCAGCAGAGGAGGAGCTGAGAAGGGGAATAGGAGGAGCAGGAGGATTGCTGACAGGAGAAGCCAGGATCGTCTCCCTGTGGACAGTTGTCAGGACGGGAGGGGGCCGCGTCAGCAGAGATACACATCCCCTTCTCACACCACTGAAACAACAGGGGCAGATATTGTAGAGACATTTTTCATCACTTCGATATGTAAATGTAAGTTTCGCAATTGTTATAGAACTCTCTTGATATGGTAGACGCTATAAGGACAGTAAAGTCACCTTTTCATTTCCACACGACGTCCCTTCATAGGCCACATAGTCGTCACAGGTGTTCACATCACCGTCTGTCCCGGAACACTTCAGAGTCTGACAGATCGCATCAAACTTGCTTCCTTGTGTGTAGGCGGTCTGAAACAAAGGAGTTTGACATTGACCACACTATTATCATGTATCAGTACAGCTTTATTTAGTTATTTCAACATTGACGTATTATGGTACCATTTGTTGTTGCTGTTGCTGTTGCTGCTGCTGTTGCTGTTGCTGTATATGTTAACAGATACAAATTTGAACTCACTCTACAAAATTTGGAACCACTTCCAACGATGCGCTCGCACTGTTTGTCAGCATCCGATACCTGACCTGCAATTTGACTTCCGTCTGAGAGTCCATTGGATATTGTTGTAGCCAGGGAACACTGTCCGCTGAAATAAAGAATTAATTGAATGATAAATATATACTCTGTAGGTTATATGGATCTAATATTTGATTTAAAGGTTTTATTTGATCAATGAATAGATATTTTTTTTATCTAAGTTTAACATTACAAAGTTCAGTAAGATCTATCAGGACATCATCACTTACGAGGGAGTGTCGAGGAAGGCCTTGAAGACAGCCACCGAGCAGGAAGAGAAGGTCCATAGTCTGGAGGGATTACTTTCTGTTGGCATCGTCAGTTTGGGAGACATGATGAAACTGTCGCCATCACTGCACCCTTCATCAGTGTCGTGTCTTGCGTTCAAACTGGAAGGTGCATATAGAAATCTGCCTTCAGCGAAAATGATTGTAATGTCTTTTTTTACTGAACCATTGTATTTTTTATCTGAATGGAAATTATAAATAGAGTGTGATATAATAGAAAAGGTTTGAATGTTTAAAATGTCCAGATGCTTATGAATAACAGAGAACTTTGAAATCCTCATAAAGTGAACTGGAAGGTGCAAATAGAAATCTGACTTCAACGACAATGTAACGATTTTACTGAACCGTTTTTATCTGAATGGAAATTATAAATAATTTGTAATAGAAATAATAGAAAATTAATGAAGAACAGAGAACGGGGGAATTCTCATTAAAGTGTCAATTCAACAGTCAATTTATTTTGTTTAATCCTATTGGAATTATAATTAAGTTGTTCTTGCCTGTGCCCCAGTTCATGAGCTGCCAGAGCTGCGGTGAATCCGTCAAACGTGTTTTCTATGATGGAAGTTGCTGAACTTGTGCACAGCGAACCCAGGAAAGCCAGACCTGCGGTTCACAAAAAAAAGACAAAATCACTCATGTAGTAAGATAACAAGGGGTATTAACTCCTATAGACGTTTTTAAACAGAAAAATGGCATATTCTCACAATTACAATTTTATAGTGAAACGTCAGAGGTTACTTTTATTTTAAATTTTAACTGTTTTACTCACCAGCTACAGCCGTGTTTCCGTCGTATTCCAGATCCAGTCTGAAAGTAACAGTGAAGAACATTTAGTATTTCTGACATAGTTACGCAATAATATAGATCTGTACTTTTCACCTGTTTAGAACATTTAGTTGTCGACACTTTA
The DNA here is from genome assembly GCA_936450465.1 of Gibbula magus. Taxonomy (NCBI): domain Eukaryota; kingdom Metazoa; phylum Mollusca; class Gastropoda; order Trochida; family Trochidae; genus Gibbula; species Gibbula magus. The sequence goes on along the minus strand of OW388289.1, from coordinate 114,024,515 downwards.
ATGAACTGCCTATGATGAGTGGAGGTTAATTAATGACAACACAATTTCGAAGAGAGATCTGTATACCTAGTGAAGGCGATGTAGTGGTCGGCGCTGGTGACGGCGTTGTTGCTGTCTTGTATGAAGGAGGTGAAGTCGTTGAGAGCGGGTTCATCAGCCACCAGAGTTCCTCTCTTTAGTTCCTCCGTCCACGGCGATAGACCAGCATTCTGAACAGAGGCAATGGGTGAAATGTATTTATAAGTATACATTGTATGTGTATATTCTTTATATATGGAAAAGAAAGTCGAGTGGATATATGTATAAAAGCATTGAGATTCTTAAAATTCATGATATTATGCCAATTGCTATATCTGCACATCTTTTAGATTAAACTAGACCGGAATAACTTGAAATAGTAAAACTACGTACAGTTGCAGTTTTGATGTACTTGAACAGGACTCGAATAGCGATGGAGTCGTCTTGAACATTGATGGTGTCGAAACGCATTTGCACCTGAAAGCATAACAGTCAAATATGAAAACATTATTAACAGTGAAACAGTGGTAGTATATTCAAAGTATGTATTTTATTAATCGTTATAAACAACAAAACAACGACAGTGATAAATGAAATCGTTTCCTATCGAATTTCTACTGAAAGGCCCGACTTACGGATTGTTCGATGAAGGCATAGTAGGTCCTCATGTTGGAGAGAGCTGTGTCCTCGTTGTCCCCGGCCTCTGTCAGGAAACTAACAGATAATACTCACTTTAGTTCATTTTACTCATATTTGACATTTGATACAAAGTATTGTGATCAGAATGTGATAAACGTTCATCAACAAGGTAAGACAAGTATTTTACAATGTATTTGATTTTCAATGATTGTAAATAAGTCTTCAAGTTTTCTTTCACAATGATAATTTACACAATTTCATGCTTCAGTAACGGTTTCCGGAATAACTTCGGACATTCGACAGATAAACTTCAACTTTCAACTTACTAGCTGTAATCTGAGAAGTCCGGGAATGCTCCGATCTCGATAGTGTGTGATGTTGTCTGGCGCTTCTGTCGATGGAGTGCATTGTCTGGAACAAGTAGGGATCATTAATGGGGTGAATCATTAGCATTAGCAGCCTTATCAGAGTGAAGTGTAACATCGACAACATCATCAACGTCAAGGACAATTGTAATAAGAGTATAAGTATCAACATTGGCACCAGCATCAGCATCAGCATCAACATCAGTATCAGCATCAGCATCAACATCAGCATCAGTATCAGCATCAACATCAGCATCAGTATCAGCATCAGCATCAACATCAGTATCAGCATCAGCATCAGCATCAGCATCAGCATCAGCATCAGTATCAGCATCAGCATCAGCATCAGTATCAACATCAGTATCAGCATCAGTATCGGTATCAGTATCAGCATCAGCATCAGCATCAACATCAGCATCAGTATCAGTATCAGCATCAGCATCAGCATCAGCATCAACATCAGTATCAGCATCAGCATCAGCATCAGTATCAGCATCAGTATCAGCATCAGTATCAGCATCAGCATCAACATCAACATCAGTATCAGCATCAGCATCAGCATCAGTATCAGCATCAGCATCAACATCAGCATCAACATCAGTATCAGCATCAGCATCAACATCAGCATCAACATCAGTATCAGCATCAGCATCAACATCAGTATCAGCATCAGTATCAGTATCACTATCAGCATCAGCATCAGCATCAGTATCAACATCAGTATCAGCATCAGTATCGGTATCAGTATCAGCATCAGCATCAGCATCAACATCAGCATCAGTATCAGCATCAGCATCAGCATCAACATCAGCATCAGTATCAACATCAACAACTGCTGCATTATTTGTCCTCACCTCCAGAGCTGTATGATGCGCGGACTACATCATGAGAGACCAGGACACGAGCATCATTACTGAGATTGTACTGCTTCACTTTGCGCACACTGTGTCCATTGCTCTTTTCTCCAGTACTGCGCTTCTCGATCCTATGACTCCCTGGCCAGATCTGGTACAGTCTTTCGCAATGGTGGAAGTTACCGGCCTGAAAGACACCATCACTTATATTTCTGTCATGATATGTACTATCAATATTTTTCAAATATCGAATCCTTAAAGTGCAGGTTTGTATTTAAAACGATCAATGATTTTTGATACAATCACGTTCAATATTTCAAGATATATAATTAATTATCATTATTACTATTAACAGTCATGCTACTGTTTTAACTCACCACTGTGTACTCGGCCCCATCTCGCCTGACCAGCAGCACGGAACCAAGGGACGCATCTTGGAACACAGCAACGTTCTGAAGTCGGATTCGGAACAAGACGTGAATACATGCACGTCTTCCTATACATACTGAGTTTTTGCTATCATCCTTATTTCCTTACGTTTAGTATTGCTTCTTGAGTTCAAAAGATAGGTGAGGTAAATGATATACACGTATACCTTATGGGAGTTGAGGAGTTACACGAATAAAGTATACAGAGCATGCTTGTTTTATCAATGGTTGCTTATGTGGTAAACAGATAATTCACAACAGCAATAAACTGCTAATGTTTTGGATATTGATAAATAGAAAAATCGTGATTTGTTGATACACGTATATTCAGGGCTTACTTTTCTTTGCCATATTAGTCATAATTCGTTATGTTTCGAAGCCTTATTCTGACCAACTGTTTGTTGTCGACTTATATATTGTCATATAGTATTAGTATTTCATTAACAGTTGTACTTAATACATTAATATACCTCATCTTTCGGCACATCGCGGTGTTTGGGCGTCCCACTCTCGTCCTTAGTGAACACAGGTATGGAGTCAATCTGACGGGGACTCTGACTCAGCTTGAGCTCAATGGTGGAACCTTCCAGATCAAACCGGAAGTGAAGGATGTCCGGAAGTTGCGCAGCTGATCTCTTCTCTCGCGTGTGGAAGGAGTGCATCAATGATACATCAACCCCGACTGGAATACAGAAGATTGACAATGCAACAGTGAATATCAACATAAACATCGACTGGAATATTTACATAGGCCAAACTTACTTTAACAAAAGAATGCACACTCATGTCACCTAAACAAACTATTAAGAAAAGATGAAAGGAAATTATCTCCTTATCTGTCAATCAAATTGCCTCAAATATAATTATATACTGCTCTTTGTTTCAATATTGATGGCGAATAACAAATAAAGTACTAAACTCGGTCCATGTAATACTATTTTTTTTAAACTCTTGAAGTTCCATGAAATTATATTTCTTAGAGAGTCTTAAGTATTTTTAATGAGTTTATTGTTCTATATTTCGACCTATGTTGCACCGTGTAATTAACCTATCTTGCTTTATGATGTAAATCTTTAGGATGGTGTTAGGTCCGTTGACGACAAGTACCTGTCTGTTCGTCCTCTGCACCTGACATGAAGGAAAGCGCCGTGTTTGGTGTCAACGTCCCCAGTAGTACAACCAACAACAGCAACATGGTGAACTCTCTCCGCGATCTCAGTACTCAGAGTTAGACAAGTCAGATAGTTCTCCTTGAACGATGATGCTACTCTGACTTGCTACTCTGGGTTTCTACTCTGGGTTTCTACTCTGGGTTTCTACTCTGGGCTGCTACTGGGAGCTGACACTGACTGAATACACTGTGGGAGCTACCGCTTATATACAAGTCCGTGTAATCTGGTGTGTGCTTCACTGGTTTGACCATCATGTTATCTGTGGTGCACTCGTCATAATGAGCGACTTAATTACCCGACTCTTCATCTCGTAAGAGGTGTTGTGTTGCGTGTGTACGCCTTGGGGCAAATGGTGATCTGTAAAATTGTATTGTAAAAAGATATAATGTCAACAGAATAGAAACTGTGCTTATTTTATGTTCTGTGGTGAAAATCGGCATTTATGAGTTAAAATAAAATCTTTTTATTTCACTCAGTGAAATAACATGTTATTCTACTCACTAAAATAACACGTTCAATCATATGACGTCATCGTGACCGTGCTACACCAAGGCGATCATGGATCCCCCATTCATAATATTAACGTTTTTTAATGAACTATGGATAGTTTGTGTAGTCTAACAAATAGAACATTTGACATTTCTCGTCGAATACCATGTATATATCATCTCGTGAAGTAGAAATAAAATATATTAACACTCGCGGGTGCGCCAATCGTAAAAAAATATTCATTTCAACTTCACTCAATGAGATATACGTGGTGATATTTGACGAGAAATTTCAAACAGCCTCTATATATCCTATATAAATTAGAAATAGAGTGTTTATTCACGTGTACAGTTAGTATATATTCAATGGTAGTTAATAACAACTAACCATATGCATCAAATATACACCAAACTGGAAACTGACATTCATTATAAGCCCAAATAACAATATTTAAGCTTCAGTATTCCACACAATTTAGCATATATGATCTGTACTATTAAACCCAAGGAATTTACGTGTAATAATCTTGATGTCTGCATGAATAACGGGAATATCCCAAAACGTTAATTGAAGATGGAATTGAAACGAAGGAAAGATACACGATGAAGAAAAGGGAATTATTTTGTGTCAATATATAGCCCCCAAATCCCCCAAAGTCGATCAAAATATTAATTCAAACATGTACATCCTTAATCAAGATATAAACATGAAATCAATTTTTGTGTCAAGATAAATTACAAACAGTAAAAGGCAAAATAAAAACCTAAAATAGTTTCTTACTAACGGTATTATTTTAAATGAACAAATTCCAGAAGTGCAAAAGAGGCTACTGCATAACATTAAACTGTTTGAGAGGCATTCTAGAAGTTGGTGTGATGAAGAAGACAAATATTTATGGATGATCAACTTCTTTATTAACAATAGCGACGTTTCGGTATAGATCCTTATACCGTTATCAGGCATCATAACGGTATAATCTTGATAACGGTATAAGGATTTATACCGAAACGTCGCTATTGTTAATAAAGAAGTTGATCATCCATAGATATTTGTCTTCTTCTACTGCATAACATGATCATATCCATTTGTAGGAAATTAAGTTAATTTTGAGGGAAAATGAGATTTCCAAATTATGCACACTTCTTATTGTGCATTTAAAACATTTCATATGTAGCGAAAAACACAGGTTGTAAAGAACAGTACCGTACCTGTCCACAAACAACACAAAGTGGGTCCGACGTTACGGTATGAACATTTGGAGGTTATACAATATAACATTAATCCATTTTGTCAAATACAAAAATTCACACGCGTTAACATACAAGTGTACTGATATTGCTGTTACCCTTAGTTAGAATATGTTATTCTGAATATAAATTCATAAATAAACATGAAAATTCGTAAAGTATTAAAAAACCAAAAAGATACCCATTATTCATGACAATATTCTTAAAGGAGAGATAGGGTTTCCCGGGTGACCTTGAATAATATTCAGAAACGGTGATAGTGCAAAAGTAAACGTAAAGATTCATTACCTTTCATTTAGAATTGCATGTTTATGTGTTAAAGTTGAATTAATGCCAAACGTGAGAGTATAGGTGCCTTAAATCTCACTGAGGGTGTTATAGGGTGAGCCCTGGCATCAGACATATATAGACCTACTGTTTAACATTATACACTTTCAAAATCACAATGTATATAATATATTATAGTTATACCGTTGAACATAATGCAGTGTTATATCTAAAGGGTGATATTACGCTAATGTAATTTAGCTGCAAATATGACGTCAAACGTTTAACAAGGTCAAAAAGCACACTGTCGGTTGGTTAATGATGGGCATTATCATACAGAACACTAGGTTCGCTCCCTCATGTTCTTCATCTCGTTTAGTCTCTTTTCTACTAATTAACAAAGTCCAAAGCAAAGCTGTAATACTTTCATACAATCCATGTTCTGTGTGCAAAGTGTACAGTGTAGGACTAACTCCAGGCATGCTTCACCTGGTTACATAACGAGCAGGCCTTAATCGAGATGTGCAGACTAGATCTGGAGATGAAAGGGCATTGCAGCCTTATCCACCCATCAAATTGCCTCTATTAGTTTAATAAAGGGCTGTTGAATCGCTGATGCAGGGAGGTGATGATATGGGTTCATATATAAGCAATACTACTCCTTGTTGATTCATTCTAACTTCGTCCACGGAAAAGGAACATCTTCATACATTATCGAAAGCAACGATGGCGAGGAATTGTTGTGTTCGGCCGATGCTATTGTTGTCGCTGTTGGCGATGATTTCACAGACATTTACTCTTTCCTTTATGTCTGGAGCTCAAGATGAACAAACAGGTAGGAGAAGTGATTCTTTAGTTAACTATTTACATGGTGTAAGTTTGGGATATATGTGAAATCAATTGAATAGATGCATACGTGAACGGACACGGTATTTAGGAAGGACGTTCGGAATTGCAACTTTCACCAAGTGATAGTGGTTAAGGTTGCTGGTTCGATTCACTGATAACGCCATGTAAGATGAACAGTTTGCCTATATACAATTCACAATGAAATAATTTTAACTTAATAGTTCTGAATATAAGTGTCACGGGTATATAAGTCAATAAGATGAAGACTGTGGATCCTTAACCTTCTTCTTTTCCAGTCGGGGTTGATGTATCCCTTATGCAGTCCACTCATACGAGAGAGAAGAGATCAGCTGCGCAACTTCCGGACATCCTTCACTTCCGGTTTGATCTGGAAGGTTCCACCATTGAGCTCAAACTAAGTCAAAGTTGGCGTCAGATTGACTCCATACCTGTATATACCGAGGACAGACATGGTGGCAAAAACATCAAGTTACCCGTTGATGAGGTAAAATATAGTTTACCTTAAAGGTCTGTACAGGTCTCATTCTAAGAGATAGCATTAACACATCCTTTATAAACTAGCGATTTTCAATGTTATCGTCCAAAATTGTGTACGACAGGTGATATGGGCTTATACTTTAGATCTCGTATGATATATCACAATGACAGAGGATAGTCTCCTAGCATCCCAACTACACGACAAGTGGGTAAGACTCGGATACTAGTAACACTTCTTATTCGTGATGATATGCTTGATTTCAGAATGTACTTGGATGATGCTCTCTATATACTTACATTTTAATCATATATCACATACCTACATCATACGTCTGACCCTTTTTGGTACATTATTGTTAATCTACTTTGAATTAAGTTTGAGAAAGAATTGCGTAACTATTATTTTCTTCATTTTATCTTTGTAGAAGAGTAATTGCAAGTATATTTGTTTGCACTTCAGAATGTTGCTGTGTTCGGAGACTCTTCCCGTGGGTCGGTAGTGATTGTCCGGGGAGCCAGCGATCAGGATTACCATTTGGTGAGGGGAGGGACAACAACTTCATAATTATAAGAGGTTTATGTGACAAATGTGCTTTATCAAATCATCTCCTCATAATAATTATCGGTGAATAATGATAAATGGCTACAGTGGCATCGTCACAACTTATCTTAATACTGAGATAACCATGTCTTGTTCGCGAACATGCTACTCCACAAGATATACCTTTACTTACTCCTAAGACTTTGAAGATGTCAGATACTAGTAGATATCACTCTTAATCTCAAGCCAATTCATCTTTTGTCAAAGACTGTTAACCGATTCATGTCCCTTTGAAACAGTACATGTATATTGGATAAAGCTGACATATACATAGTAGATGTTATATATACCATTTGTTAACAATGCAGGCCGGTAACTTCCACGACGGAGAGAGAATGTACCAGATTTGGCCCCAAAGCGGTAGGCTGGAGGATCCACGACCCTCTGTGAGGAGGAACGGACACAGTGTGCGCCGAGTGAAGCAGTACAACCTCAACAACGACGCCCGTCTCCTCGAGTCCGTTGATGTAGTGCTGGAAGCACGGGGAGCGGGAGGTACTTCACCAGTTTGGTGCCATTTGAGACAAGACGATATTGACATATTTATGTTTTTGTTTACCGATATGTTATTCCGAATGCTAGTTTGAGAATAAATCGCATTATAGCTCTATAAGCTCTGCTAAAAACCTATCTTTTCACTGCTGCCTACAGCAATTAACATTTCCAGCATTGTCATAGCGCCACTGAGCATCTTAACGGTGGATATTAGGCGCTCTATAAATACAATATTATTATTAGGTCTTCAGACTTTAGTCTGAAAGACCTATTGTTATTATCCGATTTTCCTTATTATTATTATACTTTTTATTATTATTTGTACCAATTTTGTGTCAAAGGTACAGCCTAAACTACTTATGCAAATTCCATGAAACTTTCAGGGATGATAGCTTCTGGGCTGAAGTCTATACATATCACAAAAAATCCTGACTTGCGGCTTCTGTTTTAGTGCAACAGCCCCTTTAAATTTCGAATTTTAACATGGGAATTTTTTTCATAATGCACTCAGAGACTTGCAACTTTTTCTAAAAGATGCGCAATCATCCTTTGAGCAATAAAGTAAATCATGAGAAAGTCGTATGTCACGTGACTTAGACGCCATTGTGATTTTAGTGCATTTTTAAGCATTTTCAGCCTCTCCGATAGTACCAATCTTAAAAAATCTTCTCCTCTGAACTTACTTGTACTATAAAGCTGAAACTTTCACAGCATGTAGCTGATGCATTGATCTAAAAACGATACTGAAAAGCAAATGTGTAATATTAATACTTGTGTCATTCTGCCCATTGAAAGTTGTCTGAAAATACGAATATATGAAAAATCGCAAACTTCAAGGGCAGATTATTCGAATACTTAACAAGCAAACTTTATCAGTTTTTCAGGGAAGGAGGACACATATGTCATGTACAGAAATAAATAATAAAATTTCTTGCGTACAGTAATTTACGGTCTGTCGAAATGTCGTAAAATTGTCCTTTTTCGAAATTTATATTTTTAACATGGGCAAAATTTTCAAAATAGAACTAGCGACTTGCAACTTAGTTTAAACGATAGCTAATGTCCTTGTGACAAAAAAAGTAAATCAAGACGAAATCGTAGGTCACGTGGCTTCTATAGTATAATGCATTTGCTTTGTTTCCCTTCAAAGGTCTGCTTTTGGCGGCATGCTCCTTGGCAAGAGGTTGTGGGAACCTTGCATCTTTTCACTATTTTCATTGTATCTTTTTTAAATATCCACTTAGAGACTTGCAACTTGTTTTAAAAGATGCACAATAACCTTGCCTGCAAACACATAAAACTTATAATATTCGTAGCATTGGTAGATTTTTTATAATTCAACATTTTCATCGTTCTACAGCCTGGTCTGCTTTTGGAGACATGCACCTTCTCAGGAGCTAGCGGAAATCTCTGATTTCTTCAACATTAAGTAAAACGTGGACAAGAAGGAAAGAGAAGCTACAATGCGGCAGTCTGAAGACCGTCAGTACTGCCATGGCAGTCCTAGTTATTATTATTATTATAGTATTAGTCATAGAGCAGCATGATCCCTTGGATTGAGATTGAAACATAAATATACCATATAGAGTGACATCTAATGGTCGAGGGGAAACAATGCGACTTTGGGTAACCGAGCTGGATATTGACGCTTTATAAATATCAGATAGCACTTAGAAGTTTGAAGTGAAATTAAACTATCACAAAGAAGCAGTTAGCAAATCGAACCACTTTAAACCTTTAAAAATAAGAATTATAACACTTGTCAAATTTCAAGAACATATTTCCAGGAATTGAAAACCATCGCCACAAGCGTCAGACAACAACCACAGCATACACCATTGAGATAGGCGCCTTTCCCGATTTTTCCGATTACAATTTGTAAGTAGATGGCATATGATTTAGTGTATATGAAATCACACAAAACAAATTAGTGAATTTTCACATACTCAGGTTATGTGTATACTTAACTCATCATTATTCAAATGCTAAAATATATTACTGATATTATGAAGTTGCAAAGTTTCACTTTGCTCTGATGAGATGATGAACTTCATTTCAGTTTCCTAACGGAGGCTAGTAATGACGCGGACACAGCCCTCTCCAATATGAGGACTTACTACACCTTTATAGAACAATCGGTAAGTGTTTACAATCTCTCAAATAAGATAACATAAGATAACGCTTTTATTTCCCAAAAGGGAATTATGTTTACATCAAACAGAGCATGACATGATATGATTTATAGAATACAATATTTGTTGAAAACAATTTTACAGATTACATTCCTCAACGGTTCCGTTCATAATTGAAATAGTACAAGGTACAACATATTTACTAGTTCTGCTTGACCTATGATAATGCATATTAAAACGTTTTCCAAATGGCAGAAGTGAATATTCTGAGTGTCAAATGTTTGATGTATCCTAAATGAACTTTCTATCATGTTATAGCTCATCATCTATTGAAGATGGATTCTCTAAAATGTTTGAACTAATGTTCCTAATCCTGATTAGTTTGTTTTTCTTATAAAGACCAAGCGAGCCATTCTGTTAGTGTGTGCAAGACCAGACGCTTTGAATAAAGCATGTTAATAAACTGTCAATAATGGCAGTTCTGATCACTATTGTCATCAATTCTTACAATGGTTGTTTGTTACAGATACAGATGCGTTTTGATTCAGTGAGCACACAGGACTCGTCCTTTTCCATTCAAATCTTCTTCAAGTTCATCAAAGCCGCTACTGTAAGTATTTGCAATACCATCGAGAAAACATAACTTTAATCGAATTCATATCAGTTCCCAATTTTGAATATTTACTGTCGTATTTTGCTCTGAGAAGGCATATATCTAAAGAATATTTGTAGATGAAATGTTGAAGACGCTGTACACTCAACTATATTCTGTTCCCGGTCTCTGTTGCCACATCAATTCATACGTGTATCTTACTTGTGTATCTTACTTGTGTATCTTACCTGTGTATCTTACTTGTGTATCTTACTTGTGTATCTTGCCTGTGTATCTTACCTGTGTATCTTACTTGTGTATCTTACTTGTGTATCTTACCTGTGTATCTTACTTGTGTATCTTACTTGTGTATCTTACTTGTGTATCTTACCTGTGTTTCTTACTTGTGTATCCTACTTGTGTATCTTACTTGTGTATCTTACCTGTGTATCTTCCTTGTGTATCTTACTTGTGTATCTTACTTGTGTATCTTACTTGTGTATCTTACTTGTGTATCTTACCTGTGTATCTTACTTGTGTATCTTACTTGTGTATCTTACCTGTGTATCTTACTTGTGTATCTTACTTGTGTATCTTACCTGTGTATCTTACTTGTGTATCTTACCTGTGTATCTTACTTGTGTAACTTTCTTGTGTATCTTACCTGTGTATCTTACTTGTGTATCTTACTTGTGTATCTTACTTGTGTATCTTACTTGTGTATCTTACTTGTGTATCTTAATCATCTTAATATAACTAACTGTGTACTGCTAGTCACTTCAAAGCTTGATTATCAACGAATTGCAGTTCCTCATTCTCTATTACCTATTGATTCTTACATCTATCTTAGTAATATACATATCAAGGAAACACTTCATAATGTTAATATCCCCCTTGCCTCTATTCAGAATGCTGGCCTATCGCCGTGGACGGAGGAACTGAAGAGAGGAACTCTGGTGGCTGATGAACCCGCTCTCAACGACTTCACCTCCTTCATCCAGGACAGCAACAACGCCGTCACTAGCGCCGACCACTACATCGCCTTCACCAGGTGAACAAAACCCTTCATTAATTCACAGTGATTCTTCTGTAAGGGCAACAAGTCTTTCGCGAAATCCGTTTAAACAGTTTCACATTAATTTAGTTAATCATATTAAAACCTAAAAATATCCCATGGCCAATTGTTCCTTATTCAGAAATACTAAATTATTGACTTTCTTTTTCAGACTGGATCTGGAATATGACGGAAACACGGCTGTAGCTGGTGAGTAAAATTGTTTGACAATATGAAGTAGAAAATGTAAACGTTATTGCAAAATAATTTGAATTTAGCTAATGCTAGTATTGTTTTGATTTCTTTCTCCTCTAATGAGAGATATTTCTTCATGACCTTCAGGTCTGGCCTTCCTGGGTTCGCTGTGCACGAGTTCAGCAACTTCCATCGTAGAAAACACGTTTGACGGATTCACCGCAGCTCTGGCAGCTCATGAACTGGGGCACAGGCAAGAACAAATTTAATATAATTCCAATAGGATTAAACAAAATAAATTGACTGTTGAATTGACACTTTAATGAGAATTCCCCCGTTCTCTTTTCTTCATTAATTTTCTATTATTTCTATCATACATTATTTATAATTTCAATTCAGATAAAACGGTTCAGTATAATCATTACATTGTCGTTGAAGTCACATTTCTATTTGCACCTCCCAGTTTGAACGCAAGACACGACACTGATGAAGGGTGCAGTGATGGCGACAGTTTCATCATGTCTCCCAAACTGACGATGCCAACAGAAAGTAATCCCTCCAGACTATGGACCTTCTCTTCCTGCTCGGTGGCTGTCTTCAAGGCCTTCCTCGACACTCCCTCGTAAGTGATGATGGACAGATAGATCTCACTGGCCTTTGTACAGATAAACTAAGAAAAACAATATCTATTCTTTGATCCATTAAACACTTTAAATCGAATATTATATCCATATAACCTACATAGTATATATTTATCATTCAATTAAATCTTTGTTTCAGCGGACAATGTTCCCTGGCTACAACAATATCCAATGGACTCTCAGACGGAAGTCAAATTGCAGGTCAGGTATCGGATGCTGACAAACAGTGCGAGCGCATCGTTGGAAGTGGTTCCAAATTTTGTAGAGTGAGTTCACATTTGTATCTGTTAACATATACAGCAACAGAAACAGCAACAGCAACAGCAACAGCAACAGCAACAGCAACAGCAACAACAAATGGTACCATAATACGTCAATGTTGAAATAGCTAAATGAAGCTTATAATGTACTGATACATGATAATAATGTGGTCAATGTCAAACTCCTTTGTTTCAGACCGCCTACACACAAGGAAGCAAGTTTGATGCGATCTGTCAGACTCTGAAGTGTTCCGGGACAGACGGTGACGTGAACACCTGCGACGACTATGTGGCCTATGAAGGGACGTCGTGTGGAGATGGAAAGGTGACTTTACTGTCCTTATAGCGTCTATCATATCAAGAGAGTTCTATAACACATGATAAATTTACATTTACATATCGAAGTGATGCAAAATGTCTCTACAATATCAGCCCCTGTTGTTTCAGTGGTGTGAGAAGGGGATGTGTATCTCTGCTGACGCGGCCCCCTCCCGTCCTGACAACTGTCCACAGGGAGACGATCCTGGCTTCTCCTGTCAGCTATCCTCCTGCTCCTCCTATTCCCCCTCTCAGCTCCTCCTCTGCTGCTCCTCCTGCTCCGGCGTCTCCTCCAACAACAACGACGACAGCAACAACAACAACAACACTAACAGTAACAACGAGATCTTGCAGGCAGGTCACAGCAGCACCGCGATGACAACCCCCGCAGTGCTGACGACAACTCCTTTCGTGCCTGTCACCATCGTCGAGCGGTACATCGTCACCGTTGCCTTCTTCTTCCGTCCCTTCTTCGGTTAAACATCGTCTCTCTGCTGGTTAAATGACTTTATGAAGCCACCCCTTGCAACAGACTCTTCGGACCACATTTCGGCGTTGAAAATGGTTGAACATGGTTGAACAAATAATTATACAGAAGTTAAATTTAATGTCATGTTTGAATCATCTGAATCATGTTTATTTGTCTTCCTATAATTCTAACGTCTACGTCTTTGCTGCATAGTGTTGAAATGTTGACGATGGGTTAAAACGTAAATACATAAAATGACGTGATGCCCTGACACTATGTTATGCCAAAAATTGTAATATTGTCAGTTGTAACAGCGCATGTGTTTATAAACATCTAAGTACATATATTTATTTATATAGATATTTATATATTGTTTTGTTGAAATAAAAAAAATGTTGAGAAAAGAAAGCATAATGACTTCATAAAGATAATTCCCCTGCAGATCTTGCAACAGGATGCATGCAAGGTCCTCACTAATAACATTCTAATTTTAACGCCTAATACCCAGCACATATATTGCTCACTGGCGGTAAACTAAATACATTAATACAAAGGAATTGCACTGTTGGTGCAGATATCAAGCGCTCTGCGCGACCGTAGATCCGCCCTTCCTCTGCTTAGATTTGAAGCCGGGTCTTAGGCTTGAGAGGTCAACATGCTAACCACAACATCACTTGTCAGATGCATGAACCTGCAAAAGCAAAAAGACCAACAAATTTTAAAAGATTGATTGATTGATTGACGTTGATTGATCCATTAATGTTTGCTCCAGAATACAAGCAACAGTTCTTCACTAGTGAACTTATAAATCTTCTTCAAGTTTACTATTCAGCCAGTTTTCAAACGTTTATAGACACAGGGACTCGATATCGTAAGTAAAACGTAGGTTAAACATAAACCTATCCCCTACAATAAATAGACTAGTATGAAGTGTGTTTATGTTTCCCGATGTTTCATCCACGTCTTGCTGTTGCTATCAGCTTCCTGTTGTTACCGTGTTCAGCGCATTAGCTGTATCAGGTCGTGATGTCAGGTTCCTGTCGGTACCGTGTTCAGCGCATTATCTGTATCAGGTCGTGATGTCAGGTTCCTGTTGGTACCGTGTTCAGCGCATTAGCTGTATCAGGTCGTGATGTCAGGTTCCTGTCGGTACCGTGTTCAGCGCATTAGCTGTATCAGGTCGTGATGTCAGCTTCCTGTCGGTACCGTGTTCAGCGCATTATCTGTATCAGGTCGTGATGTCAGGTTCCTGTTGGTACCGTGTTCAGCGCATTAGCTGTATCAGGTCGTGATGTCAGCTTCCTGTCGGTACCGTGTTCAGCGCATTAGCTGTATCAGGTCGTGATGTCAGGTTCCTGTCGGTACCGTGTTCAGCGCATTAGCTGTATCAGGTCGTGATGTCAGCTTCCTGTCGGTACCGTGTTCAGCGCATTATCTGTATCAGGTCGTGATGTCAGGTTCCTGTTGGTACCGTGTTCAGCGCATTAGCTGTATCAGGTCGTGATGTCAGGTTCCTGTCGGTACCGTGTTCAGCGCATTAGCTGTATCAGGTCGTGATGTCAGCTTCCTGTCGGTACCGTGTTCAGCGCATTAGCTGTATCAGGTCGTGATGTCAGCTTCCTGTCGGTACCGTGTTCAGCGCATTAGCTGTATCAGGTCGTTATGTCAGCTTCCTGTCGGTACCGTGTTCAGCGCATTAGCTGTATCAGGTCGTGGTGGATGTTTTGCATCTTAATATTTTATTTGTACTAATTTAACTGTTGTTAAACAATCCCTTTTCAAATTTTAAAATAATTTTCCAAGGCTCAATATTGGATGTGAATGAAGCCCAAATGTTCCGCAATATCATCACTGCTCGAGTTGTTCAACCGTAATAGCCACCAGTCCTACAAGTAAATTCCCCCCAGACCTCTCACTGATCTCGCACTAAAGTACTGGAAATTCTCTGGAAATAAACTGGAAACAAATCTTTTCATGTATGAAAAGACCGATAACACTGTCGAAATGAGCTCATCGTATTAAAGAAGATTGATCTAGTCAAAACCATCTCATGTTTACCCTTTTATGTATAAAACCTTACAAAACGTAAGAACAACTTTTTTAGTTTACTTTTGATCATTTCACAACCTGATTATTTTCCATTCACATGCACTCTTTTTACCTAGAGTATTTCCCTTCTTTGTGATGATAATCTTTACCACATATTTTCTAAGGCAGCGAAGCGTAGTTATATTGCTATTTTTATCAGTGGTTCAAAAGATTATGGAAACACTTAAACTATTGAGAACAACTTATATTTTTCCCATAGGGATACACTATATATAATCGCTGTTACAGTCCTTTTGAACTGTGATTGTGATCGTGTTTATATACAACAGCTCCTTAGTCGAATCCCCCGGGCTAGCCCTTAATCCTCACTTATCACTCGATATCACTGGATCGCGCGATAACATCTCGTACAACTTAATCGGTCAATTGGCAGATATAGGTCCCCAGATAGTTTGCATGAGAAAATAGAGAGTGACCTATCTAATGATATGTGTTTGCTTAGAGTCTAATAGCTTGGTAGAGGACCAAGTCAACTCGTAAATGTATCATTCAGTGTGTCAGTTCATGTTACGAAGTGAAGTTATTCTGTTGGGTGTCAGTTCATGTTACGAAGTGAAGTTATTCTGTTGGGTGTCAGTTCATGTTACGAAGTGAAGTTATTCTGTTGGGTGTCAGTTCATGTTACGAAGTGAAGTTATTCTGTTGGGTGTCAGTTCATGTTACGAAGTGAAGTTATTCTGTTGGGTGTCAGTTCATGTTACGAAGTGAAGTTATTCTGTTGGGTGTCAGTTCATGTTACGAAGTGAAGTTATTCTGTTGGGTGTCAGTTCATGTTACGAAGTGAAGTTATTCTGTTGGGTGTCAGTTCATGTTACGAAGTGAAGTTATTCTGTTGGGTGTCAGTTCATGTTACGAAGTGAAGTTATTCTGTTGGGTGTCAGTTCATGTTACGAAGTGAAGTTATTCTGTTGGGTGTCAGCAACAAGTAAAGCCTATATAGAGACGAGCTTGCAGGCATCTGATTAGATCTAGTGGATGTAACATGAGGTGGTAATTGTTGGTGAATATCGGTGCTCGATGTAGATCTAGTGGATGTAACCTGAGGTGGTGATTGTTGGTGAATATCGGTGCTCGATGTAGATCTAGTGGATGTAACATGAGGTGGTGATTGTTGGTGAATATCGGTGCTCGATGTAGATCTAGTGGATGTAACATGAGGTGGTGATTGTTGGTGAATATCGGTGCTCGATGTAGATGAGAGTGGATGGATCTCCGACAATGATGAGAGTTGCCCGAGTGTTTGATAGTCCAACGGTCGTCTAAAGAGAGAAAAGTGCTGCCTTATAATTATGCAATAATGCAATAACAGATGTTGAAGATGATGCGGTGTGTCCTGAGTCTGGTGGGAGTCCTCCAGCTGATCAGTGCCGGGATGTCTCTTTCCTTCATGTCAGAGTCGCACCACAAGCCAACATGTTCGTGAACTGTACATAAGTTTACACTGTCCAACATTACACTATGCCAAAAAAATGCCAACACAAAATAGAAAATTCTAATTTCGCAAGAATGTGATTTTGATTTTAGTAGACCAATCAGAATGAAAAGCAGGTACGATGCAGTCTGAAGACAATACGATGCAGTCAGAAGACAATTTCAATGGCAATGGCTAATCACACGCGACAATGTGCACGATTACAACACGATAGCAGTGTGATGGCAATACAACGTCGTATTGAGAGTTCAAATTGTTCAACATTCTCATATTTTTCACTTTTGTTTTAACATTTTTTCGAATCTCCCATTCAGCAACCCCTCTGCACCCGCTAGTGGGGTGATTATGATAATTATAATCACAACTGATCATGATGAATGACGCAAGCATAAAGTTGCTTAAACCAGTCTGGTGAAGTTACAACGACAGCAGGAAATCACGTGACCTATTCAAACTCATCCCCGCTCACTATTCCGACTTCGGCTGCAACATCGGAAGATCAGGGAAGATATATTTTTGTTCAAAATAATTCCAATGGTTCATTTTCGTCGTCAGCAAGTGTTGTTATTGTCGTATTAGCTTCGTCTGTCCATCGGTAACATCGCCAACTCAGGAAACAAGTTGCTTCCCGTATGTCATAAGAAGGCAACGTGATTGCTTACAGAATGTGTACCGCCGTAGTAAATTTAAGGTATTATATATTTCATACACATTGGGATATGTAAAGGTAAAGATATATTTCTATATTACAATGTCACCCACAAAACGAACAAAAACCAGACAAAACGCACTTTAATAGTCAATGAACATTTCGTTAAACGGTAAGAATGAAAAACACGCTTTTAAGTCGATAATCACGAAATGCACGTGCACAAAAGCATATAAAGTAACTGATGAGACACTTTTAGGCATGTATTGACACCCAAGGAGGACATACTCGATATTCACTCCAGTGAGAGAAACCACTATAATGTGTTGTTAAAGATAAATTGTGATCTTTATCAGTGTCCACGCATAAGGCCCAACAATTGTTATACCCCCGACCAACGGTTGGGGGTATATAGTTATACCAACGATTCCGTCCGTCCGTCCTTCCGTCCGTCCGTCCTTCCGTCCGTCCGTCTGTCCTTCCGTCCGAAGACAATTTTTGTCTGATCGATTACAGAAAAACTATTCGTCTCATCCTTTTTAAATTTGGTACATGTCTTCTTCACTACTAGGAGAGGTGCAGTGCGAAGTTTAAACCGAATTGGTGAATTTTTTAATTTTTGGCGATTTTTTGTATTTTTTAACTTAGTCAAATTCGGAGCATTTTTTGTCCGATCGATTACAGAAAAACTATTCATCTCATCAAATTTGGCACATGTCTCCTTCACCACTAGGAGAGGTGCATTGCAAAATGTAACACGATTTGGTGAATTTTTGGCGATTTTTTATATTCTTTTACTTTATCATAGCTAGAATGACTAAAGCTACTTCTGTATTGTGATTTGTTGACTTCATCATTTTCTTTTTCATGTAACTTTCATCAAAAGCTACTTCTGTGTTCTCGTTGATTTTACTTTTTATATTTCCACTGGTTATATTTTGGGAAAAGTTAAATTTTCTTTCCTTTCAGTCATTAACTGCTGTATATCTCTCACTGTGCCTTCAGGGGTGTGCTTCCATGTACCTGTTGTTTAAAGTCACTCGAATGAATCATTATGATGGATTAATTTCCAAAATAAAGTTGAAATCAGTGGTAATAGCAGTAGTGTATTATATTACCAATACCTTTTCAAGTTACTTTTATTCCTATTTTGACTTAAACCACCTTTTTCACATGAAGATCGAGACTTGCCCTACCATTTTCACAAACAGTTTAATCTTAGCAATTACATTTCAAAGCTTATCAATCCTTAGGTGTGCAGACACCTTTCTCTTTAAGTAAAATAAAAATGTCAAACTTAAACAGTCGGGGGTATTATTGAGCCATCCGAAGGGAGCTGTTTTCATTGTCAGTATACATATACGATTAAAAGTTTCCTGCTCTGGGAACATATAGATTGACAAGTCACCAGTTTAATTATACAAGTCTGCTGAACATCGCATTTCATCTCACTTAATGTCCATTTGTCGTAGATTAGATTTGTCATATTATTACTCTGACTGGCAATTTGCATCATGAGAATAAAAATTGTCAAGATATGGCCGCAAAAGCTCAGAATTTAAAATTAAATCAAATTATTATTTAAATGTTGTAGTATGTTACTTACCCTTTTTACATGCACACAATACTCTCAGGAGTATAATTAAACCTAGGAGTATATTTACTACCAGGAGTAAAAGTATATTTACTTTACTTTCCATTGGAATTTAAGGACCTTTAAGTATATTTTGTTTGCTTACAGCTAAAACGTCATTCTGATGAGAACTAACAATGAGTTAACTGCGTATCCAGAAGTGAAGAAGAGATTATCAATATGTTCTGTGTAAGGCTTTGTGCTTGGTCTGTTAACTGACAAAAATAAGTGGTCGAAGCATTCTCAAATATGGTGAAATGAAAATGTAAGGAGGAGTTTTAATTATGAACAGTGAAACGAAAACTTGAGCAATGACAAGAAAAACATTCTATGTATGCTTAAAGAGTCTGCACACCAATTTGGCTGCTTAATTTGTCAATTCATAAATGGCATGTCTTTGAAGCAAACTAATGTCTTTATGCCCTGTTACTGTTCAATGTCAGAGTATAGTTCAAATGAAATCGAGACTATTGTTGTTTTGATATGCTTCAACTAAAATAATGATAACTTTTAACAATGAAAATATAATAAACTGTAAGAACAAAACACTTGCTATAAATATACACACTGAGTTACTGCTAGGTTTTTTGGATGGACGTGAAACAATTCTATAGCTAACAGAAACTTTGTAAATACAAAATAAAAGACGAATGACAAAGTTAATTTACAAAGTTTAAAAATATAAAATTATGTCAAATTCTAGGATGCTGCATCAGTTTGCTTACAGGAGTAAACAGAAAATCTGTTTACATGACACGGTTACTTACAGGAGTAAAATACTCCTGGAGTTAATATACGTTTACTTTACCTCTTGGGGTAGAGTATTTAACTCCTAGGAGTATATATACTCCAGTAAATAAATTTGTTTTGGACTGTTTACATGACACGTTTACTCCCTGTAAGTATATATACTCCCAGGAGTAAACGTGTGCATGTAAAAAGGGCTTTAGTTGAAGCTGAGTTCAATAGTGCTAAAGCTTTTGCAAATCTGACGACTTACTTCGGCTTTCTTGAGGATTCGGTAACAGCTGATTTCAGTTTGTCTTACAGCATGCTTACACATGTATCATACGAAGATGGTTTAAATATTCCGATAAGTAGACAATAAATTTGGTAAAAGCACAGATATCAATCATATTATTTATTATTCGGCAACAATCGGTCAAGACAATCACGCCATCAGTGTATACCACACCAAGTCTCCAACTAGTTTCTGATAGCTCGATACAATGTCACGACGTCCACATAATGAGACAGTCATTTAAAGGCACTGTGTCACGACGTCGCGTCCCTTTATAATAATTGATAAGCGTTTAAATAGAGAATTTCTGTCAAGGAAATCATCAAGTAAATTGAAATATTTCTCAACTTATACACGTAGTACGTACACAGAATCAAATTAAACCGTGAATTAATGCATTGCTGCATTAAATCGACTGTGGCTCCCTCTCTTGGACATTCATAGCTCCGAGCGAAGTTTCGTTAAACAAGGGTTTCATTTTTCATTTATTCCATTTATAATGATAGTTTATATCACGTTTATTTACTTAAGAGTGTAAACATCTTATTGCACAAACCATTTATTCATAGTACATGTAGTAATAATGGTGTTGCGTATAAAGCAAAAATTGCATGGTGGCCATTCTAATATGAACACATTGTATTATTTCGAATTACAAAAGCGATTCTCATGGCTTTACCGAACCACGTACACTCATGTTCAACTTGATTTTCCGAAGAGAGAAGAGTGTTTTACCAATGATGACAATTGTGGTGCAATTGTGCCCTTAATTCTTGTTTGCAATTCCGTTTTCCATTTTCCATGTAGCGTATGTCTTTAACATCTATTGCCTATAAGCTTGAAGTATAATCTGTACATGAAATCACTGCCATCACTAATCACATCTATCACATCATCACCAACACCTCCGGCTATTTTTCAAACCGTCTGGTCCGCCTCTACTCCGAGTGATTACATCATTGTATCGGCTCCATCTACATCTAGATAGGGATGACACAGTATATTGTCAGTCACATACCGAACTCATCAAACACTGACTTGTAGGTCTCTCTCACCAAAGCACTCAGACGGGTTTGATTCCCAGTGCTTCAACACATGATGCAGTGTTTCCTGAGTCTGGTGGGAGTCCTCCAGCTGATCTGTGCCGGGATGTCTCTATCCTTCATGTCAGAGTCGCACCACAAGGCAACAGGTTAGTGGTGTTTATATTCTCTGAAGCTGTTGTAGTTTTTGTTTCATTGATGTGAAGAAATCACCATGTAATAGCAGTGAATTGGTATATGGTAAGTAACTTTAAAAAGTTGACATTTCCCCATGTGCCATCTGAGGGACCTGAATACCAATGCGTACAAAATCTCGCTGGTTTTATAAATGCTGACCTAAATGTTGTATCAAACCTAGAACCATGATTCGATATCATAAACACACAAACCATTCCATAGGGGTCGTGAGCAATTTGCAGCACGAATTTCACTTAAATACGTTTCTCTACCTTTCTGTCGAAAATGTGCCAGGAAGATTCCGTGCTAAAATCAAGTATATTAAATTGTACACATAACCTATCGTCAGCATCGACCAGTAAACATTTCTCAACAAGAGCATTGACGTTAGAGACGAGTGAAACTCGGGATAAAGTTGCAGAAATCATGAAATGCTACATAACCAAAATAGAGAGACTAGTGAAACGCCTTAGAGTTGATAGACCACGGGTAATAGACCACGGGTGATAGACCAGGAAGTGATAGACCAAGGGTGATAGACCAGGAAGTGATAGACCACGGGTGATAGACTACGGGTGATAGACCAGGAAGTGATAGACCACGGGTGATAGACCAGGAAGTGATAGACCCCGGGTGATAGACCACGAGTGATAGACCAGGAAGTGATAGACCACGGGTGATAGACCAGGAAGTGATAGACCACGGGTGATAGACCACGGGTGATAGACCAGGAAGTGATAGACCACGGGTGATAGACCAGGAAGTGATAGACCCCGGGTGATAGACCACGAGTGATAGACCAGGAAGTGATAGACCACGGGTGATAGACCAGGAAGTGATAGACCCCGGGTGATAGACCACGAGTGATAGACCAGGAAGTGATAGACCACGGGTGATAGACCAGGAAGTGATAGACCACGGGTGGTAGACCACGGGTGATAGACCAGGAAGTGATAGACCACGGGTGATAGACCAGGAAGTGATAGACCCCGGGTGATAGACGACGAGTGATAGACCAGGAAGTGATAGACCACGGGTGATAGACCAGGAAGTGATAAACCAGGAAGTGATAGGCCACGGGTGATAGACCAGAAAGTGATAGACCATGAAGTGATAGACCCCGGGTGATAGACCCCGGGTGATAGACCAGGAAGTGATAGACCACGGGTGATAGACCAGGAAGTGATAGACCACGGGTGATAGACTACGGGTGATAGACCAGGAAGTGATAGACCACGGGTGATAGACCAGGAAGTCATAGACCCCGGGTGATAGACCACGAGTGATAGACCAGGAAGTGATAGACCACGGGTGATAGACCAGGAAGTGATAGACCACGGATGATAGACCACGGGTGATAGACCAGGAACTGATAGACCCCGGGTGATAGACCACGAGTGATAGACCAGGAAGTGATAGACCACGGGTGATAGACCAGGAAGTGATAGACCCCGGGTGATAGACCACGAGTGATAGACCAGGAAGTGATAGACCACGGGTGATAGACCAGGAAGTGATAGACCACGGGTGATAGACCACGGGTGATGGACCAGGAAGTGATAGACCACGGGTGATAGACCAGGAAGTGATAGACCACGGGTGATAGACTACGGGTGATAGACCAGGAAGTGATAGACCACGGGTGATAGACCAGGAAGTGATAGACCCCGGGTGATGGACCACGAGTGATAGACCAGGAAGTGATAGACCACGGGTGATAGACCAGGAAGTGATAGACCACGGGTGATAGACCACGGGTGATAGACCAGGAAGTGATAGACCACGGGTGATAGACCAGGAAGTGATAGACCCCGGGTGATAGACCACGAGTGATAGACCAGGAAGTGATAGACCACGGGTGATAGACCACGAGTGATAGACCAGGAAGTGATAGACCACGGGTGATAGACCAGGAAGTGATAGACCACGGGTGATAGACCACGGGTGATAGACCAGGAAGTGATAGACCACGGGTGATAGACCAGGAAGTGATAGACCACGGGTGGTAGACCACGGGTGATAGACCACCGGTGATAGACCAGGAAGTGATAGACCAGGAAGTGATAGACCATGAAGTGATAGACCAGGAAGTGATAGACCAGGAAGTGATAGACCACGGGTGATAGACCACGGGTGATAGACCAGGAAGTGATAGACCACGGGTGATAGACCACGGGTGATAGACCTCGGGTGATAGACCACGGGTGATTAACCACGGGTGATAGACTACGGGTGATTGACCTCGGATGATAGACCTCGGGTGATAGACCTCGGATGATAGACCAGGAAGTGATAAACCAGGAAGTGATAGGCCACGGGTGATAGACCAGGAACTGATAGACCAGGAAGTGATAGACCCCGGTTGATAGACCAGGAAGTGATAGACCATGGGTGATATACCACGGGTGATAGACCACGGGTGATAGACCAGGAAGTGATAGACCACGGGTGACAGACCACGGGTGATAGACCACGGGTGATAGGCCATTGTTATAGACCTCGGGTGATAGACCACGGGGGATACTGATAGACCAGGAAGTGATAGACCAGGAAGTGATAGACCAGGAAGTGATAGACCAGGAAGTGATAGACCACGGGTGATAGACCACTGGTGATAGACTACGGGTGATTGACCTCGGGTGATAGACCTCGGATGATAGACCACGGGTGATAGACAAGGGAGTGATAGACCAGGAAGTGATAGACCACGGGTGATAGACAAGGAAGTGATAGACCACGAGTGATAGACCAGGAAGTGATAGACCAGGAAGTGATAGACCACGGGCGATAGACCACTGGTGATAGACCAGGAAGTGATATACCAGGAAGTGATAGACCACGGGTAATAGACCACGGGTGATAGACCACGGGTGATAGACCAGGAAGTGATAGACCACGGGTGATAGACCACGGGTGATAGACCACGGGTGATAGACCACGGGTGATAGACCAGGAAGTGATAGACCCCGGGTGATAGACCACGGGTGATAGACCAGGAACTGATATACCAGGAAGTGATAGACCACAGGTGATAGACCACGGGTGATAGACCAGGAAGTGATAGACCACGGGTGATAGACTACGGTTGATAGACCAGGAAGTGATAGATCAGGAAGTGATAGACCACGGGTGATAGACCACGGGTGATAGACCACGGGTGATAGACCACGGATGATGGACCACGGGTGATAGACCAGGAAGTGATAGACCAGGAAGTGATAAACCACGGGTGATAGACCAGGAAGTGATAGACCACGGGTGATAGACCAGGAAGTGATAGACCACGGGTGATAGACCACGGGTGATAGACCACGGGTAAACACAATTCCATCTTCCAATCCAAGAACTCTGCTTCAAAAGGAAAACGCCACTCATCACATTGCACGTGTAACAAGAGACTTTTTCAATACCAACAACTTACTTGTTCTCCCGTTGTCATCCCGACATCAGCCTGACCTAAATCCAATGTAGCACCGCTGGAACCATTTTTGGAGAAGATTTCAACAACGTCAGCACCATTCACACGACAGACAGACGTAGACGCAGATCCCGAAGGAGGGTGGCGTCAAATCACCCAAGCCATCATGAGGAGACTGGTAACATATGTACGATGTTCTGTCAGCGGGTGCATATGTGCTAGAAGCTGTCACTCAAGGAACATGGACGACTTATAGACGATCAAACATTTCTTGAAAAATGCTTATAATTTCTGAACTTATCATCATGTGGCTGAAGTGTGGCAGAGGTTTATTTCTCAACTTGATGTATATTGTTGTTTCTGTAAAATGAAATCATATGTGTTGTATACCTTTTGTTACATGTTTATTATTATCAAATGAGAAAAAAAGTTTCTTTTTCCTATGAGTTTATGTGTAAAATAAGTCTCTAAGAGGTTGTACATAACTTACTCAACTGTATATATATGATCTCTTAGACACTGTCAACGTCCAAATGGTTCACTCAGCCCACACAAGAGAGAAAAGATCCACAATGCAACATCCGGATATCCTTCACCTGAGGTTTAGTTTCCGAGGCTCTGAGGTTCAACTGAACATGACGCAGAAGAGACGACCGGTCCCCAATATACCCGTGTATATAGACGATGGGAAGAGGAAAGTGCTGCAGGAGAATCTACCGGACAATGAGGTACTGATAGTAGGAACTTGAGTATTAAAACAACGAAGGAAAATAATACGTCTGCCATCCTGTATCACATTGCAATATTCTCAAATATCCTGAATGCTATTGTGTCCTCCTAGGGAACCTAGATCTTACCTTCCCGTTCATGACAATTACTTCTGTGAGGTGCTTTCAGGTTGATACATATCACATGGTACATTTTCTACATTTTCATTATAAAAATGGTTAATGTTTTTAAATCATACAGGTACGTCTATCAACACTATACGTTACCACCGGTCCCTTCCTCGACGTGTTGACATGTATATGTTCTCTCTTTACAGAAGTTTGCTGTATTCTATATATATATTCTCCCTTTACAGAAGTTTGCTGTATTCTGTATTTGTTCTCTCTTTACAGAAGTTTGCTGTATTCTGTATATATTCTCTCTTTACAGAAATGTGCTGTATTCTGTATATGTTCTCTCTTTACAGAAGTGTGCTATATTCTGTATATGTTCTCTCTCTTTACAGAAGTGTGCTGTATTCTGTATATTCTCTCTTTACAGAAGTGTGCTATATTCTGTATATGTTCTCTCTCTTTACAGAAGTGTGCTGTATTCTGTATATTCTCTCTTTACAGAAGTGTGCTATATTCTGTATATGTTCTCTCTTTACAGAAGTGTGCTGTATTCTGTATGTGTTCTCTCTTTACAGAAGTGTGCTGTATTCTGTATATATTCTCTCGTTACAGAAGTGTGCTATATTCTGTGTATAGTCTCTCTTTACAGAAGTTTGCTGTATTCTGTATATGTTCTCTCTTTACAGAAGTGTGCTGTATTCTGTATATGTTCCCTCTTTACAGAAGTGTGCTGTATTCTGTTTATGTTCTCTCTTTACAGAAGTTTGCTGTATTCTATATATTCTCTCTTTACATAAGTTTGCTGTATTCTATATATTCTCTCTCGTTACAGAAGTTTGCTGTATTCTATATATTCTTTCTCGTTACAGAAGTTTGCTGTATTCAGAGACCAACTGCAAGGCTCTGTTCTAATTGTTGAAATGTTCAGTGAGAAGAACTGTCACGTGGTATGTATACATAATAAGAGTTTAAAGTCTCACTAATGTATCTTACAAATCACCTTGCTTACTTAAAATGCATCACTTTAAGAGAAAAGTTTGTTAGATATATGTCAGTTTTATATTTCATTAGTTTCATAGCTTTTTCCTTTTTAAATTATGTTTCTGCTTTTACTTATGCATCAATCAATACTTAATCTATTATCGCTATCTTCAAACTTTCCACTCAGGCGGGCAACTGTATATTCTTTCTCGTTACAGAAGTTTGCTGTATTCAGAGACCAACTGCAAGGCTCTGTTCTAATTGTTGAAATGTTCAGTGAGAAGAACTGTCACGTGGTATGTATACATAATAAGAGTTTAAAGTCTCACTAATGTATCTTACAAATCACCTTGCTTACTTAAAATGCATCACTTTAAGAGAAAAGTTTGTTAGATATATGTCAGTTTTATATTTCATTAGTTTCATAGCTTTTTCCTTTTTAAATTATGTTTCTGCTTTTACTTATGCATCAATCAATACTTAATCTATTATCGCTATCTTCAAACTTTCCACTCAGGCGGGCAACTGTATATTCTTTCTCGTTACAGAAGTTTGCTGTATTCAGAGACCAACTGCAAGGCTCTGTTCTAATTGTTGAAATGTTCAGTGAGAAGAACTGTCACGTGGTATGTATACATAATAAGAGTTTAAAGTCTCACTAATGTATCTTACAAATCACCTTGCTTACTTAAAATGCATCACTTTAAGAGAAAAGTTTGTTAGATATATGTCAGTTTTATATTTCATTAGTTTCATAGCTTTTTCCTTTTTCAATTATGTTTCTGCTTTTACTTATGCATCAATCAATACTTAATCTATTATCGCTATCTTCAAACTTTCCACTCAGGCGGGCAACTGTATATTCTTTCTCGTTACAGAAGTTTGCTGTATTCAGAGACCAACTGCAAGGCTCTGTTCTAATTGTTGAAATGTTCAGTGAGAAGAACTGTCACGTGGTATGTATACATAATAAGAGTTTAAAGTCTCACTAATGTATCTTACAAATCACCTTGCTTACTTAAAATGCATCACTTTAAGAGAAAAGTTTGTTAGATATATGTCAGTTTTATATTTCATTAGTTTCATAGCTTTTTCCTTTTTAAATTATGTTTCTGCTTTTACTTATGCATCAATCAATACTTAATCTATTATCGCTATCTTCAAACTTTCCACTCAGGCGGGCAACTTCCACCACGAGAACAAACTGTACAAGATATGGCCTCAAGAGCACAGAATCCACAAGCGAACTGCTGACCTTGAATCAAACCACAATATACTTCCGGTTGAGGACATATCTGATATATCCAACGATATCCTTTCCCTAGATTTAGACGACATCTCTTTAGAGAGACTTGGCGGGACTACTGCAACCAGCGAGGAAGAAGGTACACATATTACACATGTTTGATTGTTCAAGTAATGAACCGGACACGTGAAATTTTTTTAGGAAAGATGTGAAGCAGTGTTCTAGTTCGTAGAGTCAGTGTCCTTGACCCGATAAATTTGCATAAGTTCACCAAGCCCCCGGATGTTACGATGTTTTTACGATTAAAATCACTGAGTAAATTTGCATTTTGATTATAATTTATACATATATGAAAAATAAATGTCATATCCTACCATTATCACAAAATATTATCATGTATGAGTTTACATTCGAAGTACGAAATGTGTTTGACATGACATGGACCGACTGCGATTTCACAAGTTGAAATGGAGCCGTGAAACAGTAGCAGTAACCCTATCTCGCTAAAAAGTAAATTACGAATTAACAAGTCTCGTCTATGTGAAATAATTGAATGAATACAATTGCTAAATGATTCATGTTGATTATTTTAAAGTTTTCATTTGGAATTTGATAGAAATTATACCGGTTTTCAAACGAAATCATAGATAGACCTGTCAGTTCGAAATCATTGCAAATGGAGGCCATTGTGTCGTCTCGGCTTTTTCACACAATATTTTGTTCTGATACGAATTAAATGAATGCACATGTTATAACATCCATAAAATTAACAAGAATGACAAACAAATACATTTCAAAGAATAAATGTGAATAACTAGTGTTTGAATCGGCGAATTTACAGTGAAATGACAAACGAAACATATGTTTACATTAAATATTCAACAGACATTTGGAAAAAATGTGTTCTATCTTTGGTTTTAAACGGAATATTTACAAAATGATTTAGATCATTAGATTTTTTGATTTGAACAAATCTGTAATCGGCGAATTAAATTCATAACAATGGCGAGCGCCGAGTGTTTGTTGACTGTCATGTTTCTAGATATCGATGACTGATTGACGTTGGAATATATAAAAACTGTAATGTCATATGCTTATATTTGGAACACAGAAAAGTGAATAGGTGTGTTAACCTTTTGTGTAAATTTTATTACGATTGATGCATTATTTTACAAATATTTCTCACGGAAGTAAATGCATTGTTCATTGAAGAATATCTATTGTTACAAATTACGTCGAAATTTTTATAAAAACAACGGAGATCGTTTATGACGGGCTCTTGTTTTCTGAAAGGAAAACACATAGCATCAACATAATTTTTTTCTGGTATAAAATTTAATTCTGAACAAAATGCTGTACAAATTTGGCTGCATAAATAATGATTGACAAAATAATTCGAGTTTGAAAATGTAGTACAATTTTAGAACTACTGTATTATTTATTTTTTTCCATAGACAAGTTTAAAAATAATTGATATTTGAAAAATATTACACTAATTAATAATTTTTCATGACAATAATAAGTTAGAAAAAAATGTGACTCAGATATTTATTTTAATTATTTTAAGATTATGTTATTTTTACTAAGGCGAGAAAAACTTTAAATGAAGGATACCCATGTGACGTAATTGTTACAAATTTACAAATATTACGCTCTCTGCAGAAACCTGAAAACAATCCAGCAGGCTAAAGGTTAAATGAATCCGGTGTTGACCATATGTCATTACATCTATCCATTAACTCGGGGGACACTGCTACTTTTAATACTGTTAATAATAGTGTCCTAATGTTAAAGGGGCAGTAGCACGTTTTCCCCGTGAAATAAGTCGATGAAATGTTATTAAAAATAATCTCACCAACAGTAAAACACCCTTTCCTCTTCGGAAAATCAATCTAAAAAATCATTGTACATGGTTCGTAAAGCCATGGGAATCGTTTTTTGTCATTCGAAATTATAAATTGTGTTCACAATAAAATGGCCGCCATGCAATTTTGGCTTTCTACGCAACACTGTTTTTACCACTACAGGAAATTGGTGTGTGTAATAAGATATTTTACCCTTTAAAGTTAATATAAATGACATAAACTATCATTATAAATGGGAAATTTGAAAACATAAAATTTGCAAAAAACGTGCTACTGCCCCTTTAATGTTACTATATACGGCGCTAAACTCCACCCAGGTGTCTTTATACCACATACAAGCTAGAGAACTAGAAATGGGGGTTTAGTGCAGAGTCGCTCTCAAGTACAGGTGGAACAGGTGAGTTGTCACTGGTAACCAGGACAACCACGTTGAAGCCATGTGTTATCTATCCATAGAACGTGCCTTCCTTCCATATCTACAACTCCTCTGTAATAAGTTTACCATTGGTTTGTCATGCACACATTGGCATCACACAGCGAGTATATATTATGTGTGTCAGATTCTGCTTCAGGGACAGCTTCTTCCCAGAGCAGTGTACCGGAGGTAGCTCGGTATTTCATTGAGATTGGCATTTTCCCGGACTCCGTTATCTACAACTTGTAAGTTTGAAGTGCTTGTTAATACATCCCTGAATTGTTTTTGTCAGCAAGAGCTTCCTATGTGTATACAAGCGATACAGCCTGGTCAATTACGGAGTATTTACGTCATTTGTTGTGAGAACACTGTAAAAGACACTTCTAGAACGTTATGACATGAGATTGTTACATTACGGGTTAAGGAAGACGAATATAATCTATTTTTGTATTGGCGTATTATACATAGATATGTTCAAGACACTTGAATTCAACAGTTGTATACTTATATCCATTACAGTACGAACATTATTGCGGTACCAGCGTCTATAAAGAAAATAAACTTACGATACACGCCCAAATAAAGTAATGTTAATATTACACATTTAAAGAGATTTTGAACTAAATTGTTAGTTATAACATTTGAAGGTTCACTTCACATGTTTCAAACAAATGTGAATATTCAGTTTCAAAAGTTATTTTACAGTTTCCTAGCAGAGAGCGATTCCAACAGCAGTGAAGCCACGGCAAATTTAAGAACTTCCTATTCTTTTCTTGAGGATTCGGTATGTCGGAACAACACTTTGTTTAATGTTGTTTTAATGTGTTGAATGTTTGGCTGATCTAGATGAGTGAAGCCGTCAGAAATGTGAAGTTAACAAGAATCTGGCAGCCTTTCATCATCATTAATTGAAGGCCTGTCGCTTGT
The DNA here is from genome assembly GCA_936450465.1 of Gibbula magus. Taxonomy (NCBI): domain Eukaryota; kingdom Metazoa; phylum Mollusca; class Gastropoda; order Trochida; family Trochidae; genus Gibbula; species Gibbula magus. Next base: position 113,993,174 of record OW388289.1, on the reverse strand, counting down.
TTTAATATAAACTCACGGGCAAAAGAAAGTATAGGTACAACAACGCAAGGTATTTTAATCAACGAGTGATGAACATGAAACATAGTTACACCATGTCTCTAAAAGCAAACTAACTTTGTCTGTAAATTTTGAGACACAATTTCGGGATCAATTCAAGCTGTACATACCCATGTCCCTTCACAATTTCAGGATCAATTCAAGCTGTACATACCCATGTCCCTTCACAATTTCGGGATCAATTCAAGCTATATATACCCATGTCCCTTCACAATTTCAGGATCAATTCAAGCTGTACATACCCATGTCCCTTCACAATTTCGGGATCAATTCAAACTGTATATACCCATGTCCCTTCACAATTTCGGGATCAATTCAAGCTGTACATACCCATGTCCCTTCACAATTTCAGGATCAATTCAAGCTGTACATACCCATGTCACTTCACAATTTCAGGATCAATTCAAGCTGTATATACCCATGTCCCTTCACAATTTCAGGATCAATTCAAGCTGTACATACCCATGTCCCTTCACAATTTCGGGATCAATTCAAGCTGTATATACCCATGTCCCTTCACAATTTCGGGATCAATTCAAGCTGTACATACCCATGTCCCTTCACAATTTCAGGATCAATTCAAGCTGTACATACCCATGTCCCTTCACAATTTCGGGATCAATTCAAGCTGTATATACCCATGTCCCTTCACAATTTCGGGATCAATTCAAGCTGTACATATGGTTATACAAGAGGTAAATAATGGTGGCAACGATTTCCGACTGGTTATTCCGTAACTGTCGATATGATCAGAGTTGATTCATCTGTGGATTCCCACATATTGTTTACAAGTATTCGGTCTCAGATGTCAGACTATGATTGTTTGGACAATAATATGGACGTTACTGGAGTTGATATTAAGTGAAATATATCGTCTACATGCAACAGAGGTTACGATAGAAAATCTGAAGGGAAGAGTGTCTGTATTTATAAACTCTATCATCCATTTATTAACAAACAATGATGTGTTCGAACGAGCATATATATATACTTCCGGTAGTATCCTGGCAACGTGTTTCTCCCTACATTTCCCTAGGTATACTTGCATCCACACACATATTGTTGATGAGAATATGATTGAATATATACTTGTAGACATCATTTCTTCACAGACGCCAGAAGCTACGCCCTGGATTGAATCTGCTCGAACCGGCGTAAAGGTTGATGGCGTGACGTCGGCTAGTGCTTTTATCTTTGGTTACATTGCAGCTGGCAGCGCCGTCGACACTGCCGACCACTACATGTCTTTCACCGGGTAAACTTTCCACTTTGATTATGGTAAATTATATCTGTATATTACAGAACGATATTTACATACAAATCGTTAACTCCACTTGCAATGATCCAATGTTTTTTGTTGTTTGGTTTCCAAGGTATGACCTGGTCGATGAAGGGTCCAGTGGTTTGTTAGGTGAGTTGTCGTTGAACGAGTAGTGTATGGTAGATTACCTCTCATAAAACATGAGACTTTAACCGTAATTCGTTAGTCAACTGAATTTCATAAGTATTTATAACCAGTGTGTTTCTGTGTATTCCAGGAATTGCCTACATTGGCGGTCTGTGCAGGTCTTTAGGCGTCTCTGTCAACGAACATTTTACGAACGGCCGGACGGCTCTAATAGCAGCTCATGAGCTTGCTCACAGGTACCATGTATGCCTCAAGAACCAGTCAACATTGCGTTTCGGTTGAAATTATTGTATTTATTAACATACTAAATCATGTTAAGAAAACGCTATATGTAGCTCTGATGTTCAATTGAATATACAATTAAATGAATATTTTTAAAAACCTACTTAACAATGCATGCATGTCACTCTCACGGCAGTGTCGTTTCACCAACATTTCATAGCAGGTATGTACGAAAATATCCATAATAAGTGTTATAATGTTTGAATAAACATCATGTATAAATGTGAACCATAAATGTGCTGTGAAGCGGCATTATATCAGCCATCTAGGCTTATCTGCCAATCCATTTCTTCATGTGTTGAATAAAACACGTTTGAACCAGAATGGTATGATAAACTATGTAACTTCACTTTGCTTCATGTGTTGAATAAAACACGTTTGAACCAGAATGGTATGATAAACTATGTAACTTCACTTTGCTTCATGTGTTGAATAAAACACGTTTGAACCAGAATGGTATGATAAACTATGTAACTTCACTTTGCTTCACTGTTTTTGTTTTATAACTCAGAAACGACCATTCATAATGTTCATCTTGTATACATGTACTTCAGTTCATTCCAGTCGAAAGTATGCCGCTTTTGAAATTTAAATCTATGAACATTTTTGGAAAAGTAAACTAAATTCTTATTTAAAACCCTACAATTTTTACTTTCATGTATGGCCTAAGCTTCCTCATACTTTTAACGAACGTGGCACTGGAGCAGCGTGTATACATGAATTTACTAAATGACCTTTTAGATTCTAAACATGATCTCAGTCGGAATTTTGAAGTTTATTAAAGAGAGGTTCTATCGGGTTAGTGTTTGAAATTCGAGAGGACAATATTGTAATTACATATATGTTATCAATACACGATTATTGTACAATCCATTTTTGAAGACTTTATATTGACAGTGACAAACTTACGTACATTCATTGAAAACAATGAGAAGTTAAGCCATTCATCGGGGCTACGAGCGCTAGACACTTTACTACACCGTCAGATTGTAAATAAGTCTAAAGATAGAACATTTGACAGTTTGTTGATATTTTATGAATTCACATCTTTCCTTATTTAATTAGTCAAAATATAGCGTTTTTCTCATTCCACGTAAAGTACAAAACAAGATGACGGGTTCCCTGATAGAACCCTGTCTTTAAATAGCCATGTATGTACGTAATGGGCAATCAGACAATTACAGTGGCCAGTAGGAGGTTTCAACTGAGAAAAAGATGTACCTCCCCGTAATCCTCTAATATTTAGATAGCCAAGAAGGGAAAACATGGGGTTAGTCGTTGTACTTTACTGTATATTTCTGACACAACCGATCCAGACAAAAATGAGTTCCTTAGCTACGAATATGTACATGTATATAAGAAGATTAGCTTTGATCCTTACTTATACGAGGTGAGTACTGCCTTGTGTGAACGTCTGTGGAATGTCGTACACGAATCTAACACATAAGAACACTGCCTTTACGATGTGTCCCTTCACCTCTCCAACAGTTTAAACTCCTCCCATGATGGTGAATTTGCCGGTATAAACTGCAATGCCAGCGCCAAACTGGTCATGAGTCCTTTCGTCGGTTACCCAGACTTGTCCAATCCTTCCAGCCAGTGGTCGTTCTCCACGTGTACAATAGAGCAGTTCAAGACGTTCCTCGCTCATCCCACGTGAGTGTCCTCCTCGTATATGTTGTGCACATACACATATAACATCGATTCAAGAAGATTTCGGTTTCTTATCAGAATCAGATGAAATGAATAGTATCAATGTCGGAATCATTAGAGGTTAAACGTTCCTATTAAGAGAGACGATATGTGCTTTGCGACATGAGGGGATTGGGGAGGTTTTCAACAATGGAACTATTGTAAACTAAACTCACATTTTACTACCATAAACGTCAGGTGAATGTTCTCAGATTCTTTCAAAATTGGTACGTAATTTATCTGACAAATTCGTGGATTAGAAGTTGCTGAATTATGTTTTGACCAAAACCCACACGCTTTTATACGACCCTAACGACCCACATTTTTCTAAAGTCCATGTTCATTTTATTAAATAGAAGCGTATATTGTTCATGTTCACACTTTGTGTTCCAGTGCTAGCTGTGCGACTGAGACGACAATAACCCGAGGTTTTCTACTGGACAAAATTAGGGTCAAGTGTACAACGCAGATGCTCAGTGTGTTCGTCAGGTCGGAAATGGATCTGTGTTCTGCAGGGTGGGTACATATATTTGTGTTCTGCAGGGTGAGTAAATAGATTTGTGCTCTGCAGGGCGATTACATAGATTTGTGTTCTGCAAGGTGATTACATAGATTTGTGTTCTGCGGGGTGATTAAATAGATTTGTGTTCTGAAAGGTGATTACATAGATTTGTGTTCTGCAGGGCGATTACATAGATCTGTGTTCTGCAGGGTGATTACATAGATCTGTGTTCTGCAGGGTGATTACATAGATTTGTGTTCTGCAAGGTGATTACATAGAGTTGTGTTCTGTAGGGCGATTACATAGATCTGTGTTCTGCAGGGCGATTACATAGATTTGTGTTCTGCAAGGTGATTACATAGATTTGTGTTCTGCAGGGCGATTACATAGATTTGTGTTCTGCAGGGCGATTACATAGATCTGTGTTCTGCAGGGTGATTACATAGATCTGTGTTCTGCAGGGTGATTACATAGATTTGTGTTCTGCAAGGTGATTACATAGATTTGTGTTCTGTAGGGTGATTACATAGATTTGGGTTCTGCAGGGCGATTACATAGATTTGTGTTCTGCAGGGCGATTACATAGATATGTGTTCTGCAGGGTGATTACATAGATCTGTGTTCTGCGGGGTGATTACATAGATCTGTGTTCTGCAGGGTTATTACATAGATTTGTGTTCTGCGGGGTGATTACATAGATCTGTGTTCTGCGGGGTGATTACATAGATTTGTGTTCTGCGGGGTGATTACATAAATCTGTGTTCTGCAGGGCGATTACATAGATTTGTGTTCTGCAGGGTGATTCAATAGATTTGTGTTCTGCAGGGTTATTACATAGATTTGTGTTCTGCAGGGTGAATACATAGATCTGTGTTCTGCAGGGCGATTACATAGATTTGTGTTCTGCAGGGCGATTACATAGATTTGTGTTCTGCAGGGCGATTGCATAGATTTGTGTTCTGCAGGGCGATTACATAGATTTGTGTTCTGCAGGGCGATTACATAGATTTGTGTTCTGCAGGGCGATTACATAGATTTGTGTTCTGCAGGGCGATAACATAGATTTGTGTTCTGCAGGGCGATTACATAGATTTGTGTTCTGCAAGGTGATTACATAGATTTGTGTTCTGCAGGGCGATTACATAGATTTGTGTTCTGCAGGGGGATTACATAGATCTGTGTTCTGCAGGGCGATTACATAGATTTGTGTTCTGCAGGGCGATTACATAGATTTGTGTTCTGCAAGGTGATTACATAGATTTGTGTTCTGCAGGGCGATTACATAGATTTGTGTTCTGCAGGGCGATTACATAGATGTGTGTTCTGCAGGGTTATTACATAGATCTGTGTTCTGCAGGGCGATTACATAGATTTGTGTTCTGCGGGGTGATTACATAGATTTGTGTTCTGCAGGGTTATTACATAGATTTGTGAAAAGTGAAGACTCAGTTTTATGTCATATTTCAGAATGTTTATCCCAACGATGTTTACGGCATGTGTCAAGTAATGTTCTGTACAAGGACTGACGGCAACATGTCAATATGCCCAGGTTTTCTCGTTCCCGCAGGAAAAAAATCATGTGATAGCGGACAGGTGAGTCTCTTTAAGACATTATGACGCTGCTAAAACCCTTTCGCAGAAGGATGCTACGGACAGGGCGAGTTATACTTACATAATATGTAATTTTATTTTAAACTATATTTCTGTGATCACCTTGGTTCATCTCTTGCAGACAATTCATTGATATGATTTCTTTGTGATTCGTGACACGTCGTATGACGGATGGATCTAGTTGCAGATAGTGATGTACTAAAAAACGCGTGTAATATAGGGGCGTTTACACTTGCACGATTTTCGAATCCGCATTGGCATAAATTCGTGGCAATTCGTTTGGTTATTTCTTTACGCACACCAGTGCGTACCAAATGCGCAATGTATTCGTGAACTTGTCTCAACTTGTTCGTATTTTATTCCTATGATGTCGTGTAATGCGTGCAGTTTTCTTGTGTCACGATAAAGACAAGACTAGGTTGAGCATTTCAAGCAATTGGCTCGCAATTCAGGCAATTGACAACATTCGTGAGTATTCAATGATGACTCTGCAAACCTCGGGTAGGAACAAACAATATTTCTGAAGCTGTATTGTAGACCTGTGTAGCTATCAGATTCACCAGTGGCAAGGAACAATGTGAGGAGTTATCAACTTATCAACCATTTTTTGGAATACCTCTAGGGTAATAGACCCTACGGAGAAACAGTTTGTAGTCTCGGCGAAGTGTCCTTAACAGTTCACATGTGAGTATATCATATTTCATATGTCTAACGCGGTGCACTATGAACCACTGATAGTTACTTTCAATCTATCTTCTTCACGTTACTGCGAGCGTCCTAATGCCAACTCCTTCACTCACTCGATGAAGTAGTAAGTGTTGAAAGCTCTGTGTTTATCAGTTTAAAGTCGCCATAATATTCGCGCTTTAATAATAATAATAATAATAGCATACTTATAATGCGCATTTATCCATGTGCAACACATGCTCAAAGCATGAACATGTTCTCCCTTCAATATCCCCGTGATGTTTGTGTTTCCAGTGGTGCGAGAGGGGACAGTGTGTCGCTAATGCTGCAGCACCTATTCGCGCTGGTAAGAACTGAGATATCATTGGTGAATGTGCCTTCTCACAGAATTTGTTTGTAAACTTATTGTTAGAAATACAAGTACATTTCTTATTATAACAACATATTCACATTGTATGTTGCAGAGCGTTGACTCCGACGACACACTTTTAACTTTTATATCTACATTTCGTGTTGGTTGAAGGTTGACATGAAACCACAGTTACTGTTCATGTGCATTATATGTTGTAGAGAATTGCCCCCAAGGAGACGAGACAAGAGTTATTGTTCATGTACATTATATGCTGTAGAGAATTGCCCCCAAGGAGACGAGACCAGATTTACTCTTCATGTACATTATATGTTGTAGAGAATTGCCCCCAAGGAGAAGAGACCATATGTACTGTTCATGTACATTATATGTTGTAGAGAATTGCCCCCAAGGAGACGAGGCCATAGTTATTGTTCATGTACATTATATGTTGTAGAGAATTGCCGACAAGGAGACGAGACCAGATTTACTGTTCATGTACATTATATGTTGTAGATAATTGCCCCCAAGGAGACGAGGCCAGATTTACTGTTCATGTACATTACATGTTGTGGAGAATTGCCCCCAAGGAGACGAGACCAGAGTTACTGTTCATGTACATTATATGTTGTAGAGAATTGCCCCCCAAGGAGACGAGACCAGAGTTACTGTTCATGTACATTGTATGTTGTAGAGAATTGCCCCCAAGGAGACGAGACCAGAGTTACTGTTCATGTACATTGTATGTTGTAGAGAATTGCCCCCAAGGAGAGGAGACCAGAGTTACTGTTCATGTACATTGTATGTTGTAGAGAATTGCCCCCAAGGAGACGAGACCAGAGTTACTGTTCATGTAAATTATATGTTGTAGAGAATTGCCCCCAAGGAGATGAGACCAGAGTTACTGTTCATGTACATTGTATGTTGTAGAGAATTGCCCCCAAGGAGACGAGACGGGAGCCAACTGCAGCCGTTCCGACTGTGACACTTTGACAGGAAATGATTTGATCCGATGTTGTAGAACCTGCGCCCCGTTTGAACCAACAGTTACAGTCGAGAGATTTGTTATATTGGTTCCAATTGGATGATACACTTGTCTACTTGTGGTTCAACACATTGGGGGTTAGTTTAGGACAGGGGCGAACTTGATTCCATGTTACACAAGGCAAGTGTGTCATTATCTTACTCCACTGTGAGAGATTGCACCTGTACAACGTGTAAACGAAGAGTCCATGAAACAGTTACATGGTGACATAAATAGTTATGAATCAAGGATTATTATATCATCCAATGAATGAATATTACCATTAATCGACAGCCACATCACGGTGT